>JAABKJ010075445.1:122852328-122943284 GCA_011634705.1 Andricus grossulariae | reverse complement strand
AAGAGGATCATCCGTTGAGTTGCGGCGTAGCGCCGAGATCAACTTCGGAATGTCGTTGTGCTCCTTGAGTATCCTGAGCATCCGATTCATCTCGGCATCCTTCGACTCCTCTGCCGCTTCGGCAAACCCTCCAAAGTCGCTGAACTGCCCGAAAAGGCGCTTGTTGCGGATCTCATCCTTGCGGCCGACCTTCAGATGGTAAACATCCTCGAGGTCGGAGATTTGGTATGCCTCAATCCCCCCGTTCCAGTAGACAACTTGGCCGTCAGATACAGCATCAATGGCCGTCATGATCACGCCGATCACCGTGCGGTTGAGCACGGTGTAGTGGTTACATCCAGAGGGCAGCGATGTCGTCACTTTGTCGCGGGCACCAAACCCAACCAGGGGACGTGTTTCCCCTTGCTGTTTGAGGATCGCATTGGCTACGCCGGCAATCATCGGCCCGAACCGGAACGAGTTGGTCAAGAACATCGACGCCGCGCCCTGCACAATCTGCGTATCAAGTGCGTTCTCAGCCCCTCGCCAACGGTAGATTTGCTGCCATTTGTCGCCGACAAATATCTTCCTCGCCTTCTGACCAGCGACCAGGGAGGCAGTTACGGGGTTACTGTCCTGCGCCTCATCGAAAAGGATCACGTCATACGGCAGCTGGGGATTACTGAGCTGGAAGAGCTTCAGGTATGCGTCATGCTGGCAGGGGAATTTGCTCTCGGTATCGATCATCTCGTCCCAGAGTTTCTGGGCAGAATTTATCGTCCGGTCGAGGTGATCGGCTCCGTGCTCCGCTGCCTCTTCCTCGCTGAGCGCAGCAAAATAATGCGCCTCACTGATTTCTTCGTCAGCGCTCGAAAGGTAGGCATTGAGCACAGCGATAGCGTCTCGAACATCTCCCCAGTTCCGTGTTTTGAGGAGCCCGGCAGCATCCGTCAGACGGATGTTCCCGAGCTTGTGCTGATAGTGTCGGCCAAACTGCGGCCAGGCCAACTGGTGGGATGTCTTGCACACTACGTTTTTCGGAAACTTCTCCGCGCCTTCATCCCGGATAGCGCGGTTGTACGCCAGATAGAGCATGCGCAAGTGGCTGTGATGGTTGGCGTAGGCAACAAGCGTTGTCGTCTTGCCGCACCCGGCATAGGCCTTCACCACCAGATGGTCACCTTGGTATTCGATGATGGGGAGCTGTTCTGCGGTCGACTTCATTGAGGCGACTCCATTCTGTTTTTTGCACATTTGCCGCCGTAGACAGACAGCGCTGCTAAGCACCAGAACGAAAACACGGCATCAATCAGGTCGCCCATTGGGAGATATAAAAATAAATACTTAGAAAAATTTCAATATATATATATATATATACTTCAAGGAATTCGATGGAATTCAACAGAATTCAAAGAATCTAATAGAATCAAGAGAATTGAGAGATTTCAATAGAATTTAAAGAATCCAATCGAATTTAAAGAATTCAATCGAATTTAAAAAAATCAATATCAAGACAATATTTCAAAAAACCGTGTGAAATAAAAATATATACTTAGAAAATGTATATTATATATAAATACTTCAAATAATTGAAAATAGTTCAATAGAATTCCAAAGAATTCAATAGAATTAAAAAACTTTAAAGATTTCAATAGAATTCAAAGAATCCAATCAAATTTAAAGGATTTAATCTAATTAAAATAATTCAATCGAATTAAGAAAAATCCATATCAAGAAAATATTTGAAACCCGTGTTAAATAAAAATAAATATCTAAAAAATTCAATATATATAAACACTTTAAAGAATTCGAAATAATTCAATAGAATTCAAAGAATTCGAAAGAATTGAATGGAATTCAAAGAATCCAATAGAATTCACAGAATTCAAAAGAATTCACAAAATTGGATAGAATTATGTGAATTCAATAGAATTCACAGAATTCGATAGAATTCACAGAATTCGATAGAATTCATAGAATTCAATAGAATTCACAGAATTCAATAGAATTCACAGAATTCGATAGAATTTACAGAATTCAATAGAATTTACAGAATTCAATAGAATTTCATTAAAATAGAATTTTCTTGAAAATCCTAAGAATAATTTAAAGCGTTTTTTATTTTTGTAAATTAATATTAAGAAAATATTTGAAAAACCCTGTAAAATAAAATTAAATACTTAGAAAGATTTCCATGTATATAAATACTTTAAAGAATTCGAAAGAATTGAATAGAATTCAAAGAATCCAATAGAATTAAAAGAATTTAAAGATTTCAATAGAATTTAAAGAATCCAGTTGAATTTGAAGAATTCAATCAAATTAAGATAATTAAATCGAATTTAAAAAAAAAAATAATAGGAAAATATTTGAAAACCCCCTGTAAAATAAAAATAAATACTTAGAAAATTTTCAATATATATATATATATATAAATACTTTAAAGAATTCGAAAGAATTCAATAGAATTCGAAAAAATTCAGTGGAATTCAAAGAATTCGAAGGAATTGAATAGAATTCAAAGAATCTAATAGAACTAAAAGAATTTGAAGAATCTAATCGAATTTATAGAATTCAATCACATTAAAATAATTTAGTCGAATTAAAAAAATTCAATATCAAGAAAATATTTGAAAAGAAAACCTGTAAAATAACAAAAAAAAAGCTTAGAAAATTTTTAATATACATAAATACTTTGAAGAATTCGAAAGAATTCAAAGAATCCAATAGAATTAAAAAAATCTAAAGATTTCGATAGAATTAAAATAATTCAATCGAATTTAAAAAAAAATGAACATCAAGAAAATATTTGAACACCCCCTGTAGAATAACAAAAAATACTCAGAAAATTTTTAATATATATAAATACTTTGAAGAATTCGAAGGAATTCGATAGAATTCTAAGAATTCAAAATTCAATCGAATTTAAAAAACTTAATATCAAGAAAATATTTGAAAAAAACTCTGTAAAATAAAAATAAATGCTCAGAAAATTGTTAATATATGTAAATACTTCAAAGAATTCGAAATAATTCAATAGAATTCGAAAGTGTTCAACAGAATTCGAAAGAATTCAATAAAATTCCAAAGAATTCAATAGAATTCAAAGAATTTCCTGAAATAAAAAATACTTAGAAAATTTTTAATATATATAAATACTTTGAAGAATTCGAAATAATTCAATACAATTGAAAAATTCAAAGAATCCAATAAAATCAAAAGAATCTAAAGATTTCAATAGAATTTAAAGAATCCAATCGCATTTCATTAAAATAGAATTTTCTTGAAAATCCTAAGAATAATTTAAAGCGTTTTTTTATTTTTTTAAATTAATATTAAGAAAATATTTGAAAAACCCTGTAAAATAAAATTAAATACTTAGAAAATTTTCAATATGTATAAATACTTTGAAGAATTCGAAAGAATTTAATAGAATTCAAAAGAGTATTTTACAGCGAGAAGATTAATTTTCTACCAAAAAACACGAATTTTCAACGAAATTCTTGAGTTTTAAAGCTAAAAGGGCGAATTATCTACAAAACGATTGAATTTTCAAAAAAAAAAAACGATTTTTTAACAAAAAAAATTAATTTTCTACCAAATAAAGTGAAATTTAAACCAAAAATATGAATTTTAAACAAAAAAGTTGAATTTTCAACCGAATAGTTTCATTTTCTACCAAAATTGTTGGATCATCAACTAAACTAAATTAATTTAGACCCAAGCAGTTGCATTTTTAATAAAAAAATGATGAATTTTCATTCAAGAAGCCAACTAAAAACGAATTATCAACCAAATAGTTAAATTTTTAACAAAAGAGATGCATTTTCAACTAAAATAATGAATTTCCCATCGAGAAGATTAATTTTCTACCAAAAAACACGAATTTTCAACAAAATTGTTGAATTTTAAAGCCAAAAGGACGAATTATCTACAATACGATTGAATTTTCGAACAAAAAATACGGGTTTTCAACCAAAAACATTAATTTTCTACCAAATAAAGTGAAATTTAAACCAAAAATATTAATTTTAAACACAAAAGTTGAATTTTCAACCGAATAGTTTAATTTCCCACTAAAATTGTTGGATCCTCAACTAAACCAAATTAATTTAGACCCAAGCAGTTGCATTTTTAATCAAAAAGGATGACTTGTCATTCAAGAAGCCAACAAAAAAACGAATTATCAACAAAGTAGTTAAATTTTCCACAAAAGATATGCATTTTTAACTAAAATGATGAATTTACCAGCGAGAAGATTAATTTTCTACCAAAAACACGAATTTTCAACAAAATACATTAATTTTCAACAAAATTGTTGAATTTTAAATCCAAAAGGACGAATTATCTACCAAACTATTGAATTTTCAATCTCAAAATGTGGTTTTTTAACAACAAAAAATAATTTTCTACCAAAATGTTACATTTTTATAAAAATAGTTTACTTTTTAACACAATATTTTAATTTAAAACAAAAATATGAAGTTTAAACTAAATAGTTGCATTTTCAACCAAAATGATAAATTTTTAACTAAAATGATAAATCATTAACAAAAAGAATGAACTCTTAACCAAAAACGATGAATTTTTAAGAAATTATATGTATTTTCAACAATAAAGTTGAATTTTCAACTAAAAATGATTAATTTTCATCGGTTGAAATTTCAAACCAAACATATGAGTTTTTAACAAAAAATGTTAATTTTCTACCAAATAAAGTTAAATTTAAACCAAAAATATGAATTTTTAACAAAATACTTAATTTTTAACCGAATAGTTTAATTTTCTACCAAATTGTTGGATTCTCAACTAAACCAGATTATTTAAAACCCAAACAGTTGCATTTTTAATAAAGAAGGATGAATTTTCATCCAAGAAGCCAACAAAAAAACAAATTATCAACATAATAGTTAAATTTTCAACAAAAGAGATGCATTTTCATCTAAAATTATGAATTTTCCAGCGAGAAGATTAATTTTCTACCAAAAAACACGAATTTTCAACAAAAAACATTAATTTTCAACAAAATTCTTGAGTTTTAAAACCAAAAGGATGAACTATCTACAAAACGTTTGAATTTTTAATCCCAAAATGTGATTTTCTAACAAAAAAATTAATTTTCCACCAAAAAGTTAAATTTTTATAAAAATATTTTACTTTTTAACACAATATTTTAATTTAAAACAAAAATATGAATTTCAAACAAAATATTTGAATTTTCAACCAAACTGATGGATTTTCAACTAAAATGATAAATCATTAACGAAAAGAATGAATTCTTAACCAAAAAAGATGAATTTTCAAGAAATGATATCTTTTTTTAACCACAAAGTTGAATTTTCAACTAAAAATTATTAATTTTCATCTGTTGAATTTTCAAACCAAAAATATTAATTTTTTTAAAAAAGTCAATTTTCTACCAAATAAAGTTACATTTAAATCAAAAATATGAATTTTTTACAAAAAAATTAATTTTCAACCAACTTGTTGGATCCTCAACTAAACTAAATTAATTTAGACCTAAACAGTTGCATTTTCAATCAAAAAGGATGAATTTTCATCGAAGAAAATTATAATTTAGGATCCAGTAATAAAAAATAAAGTTAGATTATAATTGCTTCTGAAGATTCTGTACAAGAGGGTGGCCCTCATCAGTTAATTACTCTTAGATTTTTTAGAATTAAAGGAAAAGTTCGATGTCTTCATCAACTGCTTATGTTTAGATAGACTGGTATAGTTGTTATTGTTGTACAAGCATATAAGTTTAATTATTTTTAATATTGAAGTTTGTGAATATTTCTTAGATATGATTTTTGGATTATTTTGTTTAGCGAGTAATTAGTGATACGTTTGCTTATAAGAAGTGAGCATAAAAACATTATACAGAATATTTATTTTCATACTAAACCAATTTTAGGTTAACTGTCCCCATACATACAAAATTTCCTGTATGTATATATAATCTTTTCAAGTCAAAATTTTTTAAGCAATATTCTTGCGATGATGATACATGGACTAAGAAGTCCTAGTGGATCAAACTTTAAGCTATTTTCAGAAAGTACTTGTCTCTTTGTAATATTATCAGTATTTGAAAGACTACCTGAATATTTTAAATTCTTCAGACGAAATTGCCAGAATAAACCAAGAGTTTTCGATTAGCTACCTTCCCAGAAATTCCCAAGATCAGAAGATTCGTCAGATCCTATCATTTCACCAACTAAATGTGGGTCGTTAGATACCCACTTTCTTAGTTTGAAACATGCATTGGATAAATCATCCGACACCTTTTTTGAAATAGCGATGAATTCCTTAATTGAATCAGCACCCGTTATAAGATCATCGACATAGAAGTCTTTGCGGATGATCTTAGAGATTTGAGGGTGTTGCCTTTGAATTTCACTAGCTAGTTGCATGAGACATCTTATCGACAAGAAGGACACGGCTGCGGTTCCGTAAGTAATAGTATTGAGAGAATAAGTTTGAATTGGCTCACTGGTATCTGAACGCCAAGGAATCATTTGAAGTGATCGTTGTTCAGGATTTACAAGCACTTGGCGATACATTTTTTCGATATCTTATGCTACGATGTATCTGTGCCTACGAAATGAAATGAGAATTGACAATAGGTCGTCTGAGGAAACGGCACCAACTGATTGTAAATTGTTGGTCGATTCACCAGTTGTTGATTATACTGAACCGTCAAATACAACGCGTGATTATGTGGTCACTCCATCATTACGCACGACGCAATAATGTGGTAAATAGTAACTGGTTATGTTCGGTCATGAACGCACAGTATTCCTTCTTAATTTCGATTTTTTTTCGAAATTTGCGTTCAAGATTTAATAATCGACTTCCTGTAAGAGATTTAGAATCTCCAAGTTGATCGATATTACCTTTAGAATGAATAGTTACGATAAATCGATTGTTACTGTCACATTGAATAGTTTCGATAAAATGACAAATTTTCACACAAGATATTCCTATGTATCGGAACGTATCGAATTTTCATTCATATGCTTGATGCGCATCAAAAAAATACACAAACTAACACTAGCTGTTCCATTGTATGAAACGGAATTTCACGTTGCCATAACTTGACGACTTCAACGATAGAACAAAGCGAATCGTGCAATCTATATAAATTGTCACTTTTTGGCTTGTTTCTGGCCCCTTGCACATTGTTTTATAGTTCCACAATATAAAATCAGGGTATCGAAGGACCACGTTCTTAATTGTAGCTGGATTTCACATTTGTTATAGGTGTGAAAACACAAATTTGAAGGCAATCTTGTTAAACTGATTTGGTTCATTTGCTATCTTGACGCAAGAGAGAGATCAGATAAAATACCAATGATAAAACAGTTAGCATAACTTCGAAGAGAAATATTTTAGAATATCATAATAAAGTAAACAGATTAAAATTAAATCTAACTTGTGATACATTCAGGAACACTATCTCAAAAATAAATTTGCTTGAGGCAAGTTCGTATGAAAAATAGGTTAATGTAAAAAAGTATTTTTCTTGGGTTCTGTACACACAACTTTTTATTCCATAGTAATTTATATCCACGTGACTGAATTTCAATGAACCAAAGTGAAACAATATAAAGGCCGTCGTTGCTAAGCAATATTTATTCAAAACATTTCTTCTGCGTCAACAGAAGGTGAAAGACGTATCTTGTTGAAAATTTATTAATTTAGTTTAAAATTCAACTATTCGGTTGACATGTCATTTATTTTGTTGAAAATTCAACTAGTTTGTTTGAAATTTAATTATTTTGTTTAAAATTCAACTATTCGACTATTTGGTTAAAAATTCAACTATTTTGCTGAAAATTTAATTATTTTATTTAAAATTCAACTATTTTGTTCGAAATTCCATTATCTTGTTTAAAATTCAACTATTTTGCTGAAAATTTAATTATTTTATTTAAAATTCAACTATTTTGTTCGAAATTCCATTTTCTTGTTTAAAATTCAACTATTTTGTTTAAAATTCAATTATCTTGTTTAATATTGAACTATTCGACTATTTGGTTAAATTTCATCTTTCCAGGTTGAAAATTCAACTATTTATTTGAAATTTGAACTATTTTGTGAAAAATTTATTTATTCTAGTTGAAGATTCATCATTTTATTTGAAAACTCAACTATTTTGTTGAAAATTTATTTATTTTATTTAAAATTCAAATATTCTGTTTAAAATTAACTTATCTTGTTTAAAATTCAACTATTCTCCTATTGGGTTAAATATTCATCTTTCCAACTTGAAAATTCAACTATTTATTTAAAAGTTGAAATATTTTGTGAAAAATGTATTCATTTTTGTTGAAGATTAATAATTTTATTTGAAAATTAAACAATTTTGTTGAAAAATTAACTATTTTGTATAAAATTCAACTATTTGGTTGAGATCTCAATCATTTTGTTAAAAATTCAACTATTTTGTTGAAAATTTAATTATTTCAGTTGAAGATTCATCATTTTCTTTGAAAATTCAACTATTTTCTTAAAAATTCAACTGTTTTGTTGAAAATTTAATTATTTTATTTAAAATTCAAATATTTTGTTTAAAATTAACTTATCTTGTTTAAAATTGAACTATTCGACTATTTGGTTAAAGTTGATCTTTTCAGGTTGAAAATTCAACTATTTATTTGAAAGTTGAAATATTTTGTGGAAAATGTATTCATTTTTGTTGAAGATTCATAATTCAATTTGAAAATTCAACTATTTTGTTGGAAAATTAATTTTTTTGTTTAAAATTCAACTGCTTTGTTGAAAATTCAATTAACTATTTAATTTATTCAACTGCTTTGTTAAAAATTCGTCTTTTTGCATTGAAAATTCAACGTTCTTCTACAAAATTCGTCCTTTTGATTAAAGTTTAAACTTTTTTGCTTAAAATTTTATCATTCAGTTGAAAATTCAACTAGTTATTTAAAATTTGAACTATTTTGTGAAAAATGTATTCATTTTTGTTAAAGGTTCATCATTTCATTTGAAAACTCAATTATTTTCATCAAAATTCAATTATCTTGTTTAAAATTCTATTATATATAATATACTATTCGACTATTTGGATAAAAATTCATCTTTTCATATTGAAAACTCAACTATTTATTTGAAAGTTGAACTATTTTGTGAAAAATTCAACTATTTTGTTTGAAATTCAATTATTTTGTTGAATATTAAAATGCTTTGTTAAAAATTCATCTTTTTGCCTTGGATATTCAACGTTCTTATACAAAATTCGTCCTTTTGATTGAATTTTAAACTTTTTTGTTTAAAAAATTGACCATTTTTTTTTTAAATTCACCTTCGCAGGTAGAAAATTCAACTAGTTATTTGAATGTTGAACTATTTTGTGAAAAATGTATTTATTTGTGTTGGAGATTCATAATTTTATTCGAAAATTCAACAATTTGGTTGAAAATTTCATTATTTTATTTAAAATTCTACTATTTTGTTTCAAATTCAACTACTTTGTTGCAAATTTAATTATTTTTTTTTTAAATTCAATTATTAACTTCTTTTTTGTTTAAAAATTTTATCATTTGGTTGAAAATTCAAACTAGTTATTTGAATGTTGAACTATTTTGTAAAAAATGATTTATTTTTGTTGAAAATTTAATTATTTTGTTTAAAATTCAACTATTATGCTAAAAATTCAATTATTTTGTTTGAAATTCAATTTTTTTGTTGAAAATTGAATTATTTTGTGGAATATTCAACTGCTTTGTTAAAAATTCGTCTTTTCGCATTAAAAATTCAACTCTCTTCTACAAAATTTTTAACCAAATAGTTGAACTTTCGACCCAGAAGATGAATTTTCTACCAAAAAAAGACAAATTTTCAACAAAATGAATGAATTTTTAAGTAAAAACGATACATTTTCAACCAAAAGTGGAATACTTTAATTTTAAGTTAGAGAAATAAATTTTTAACCATATAAAATAAATTTTTTAGAGAAATAGTTACTTTTTCAATCAAACAGATAAATTTTTAACCAAAAAGGTTTAATGTCTATCGACAGAAAAAATGTTGACGAAAAATGAAATAGTGGCATTTTTATTTAAAACAATTAGTTTTTAATCAAAAAACAAAATTTTAACTAATATGATTAATTTTTTAGAAACAAAAAAAATTCAACAAAATACAAAAAAAGACAAATTTTCAACAAAAAATAGAATAGTTTAGTTTTCAGTTAGAAAAATAAGTTTTTAAGCGGATAAAATAAATTTTTAACGAAATAGTTACATTTTCAACCAAACAGATAAATTTTTAACCAACAAGATTTATTGTCTATCAACAAAAAAAATTTTGACGATAAATGGAATAGTGGAATTTTTAGTTAAAACAATTAATTTTCAACTAAAAAATGAAATTTTGACTAAAATGATACATTTTTTACCAAAAAAAAAACTAATTTTTAACAAAATATGTGAATTTTTAGCCAAAAAAAGACAAATTTTTGACAAAATAGATGAATTTTCAACTAAAAAAAAATTAATTTTCAACAAAAAATAGAATAGTTTAATTTTCAGTTAGAAAAATAAGTTTTTAAGCGCATAAAATAAATGCCTAACGAAATAGTTACGTTTTCAACCAAACACATAAATTTTGAACCAAAAATATTTAATGTCTATCGACAAAAGAAATTTTGACGAAAAATGGAATAGTCGAATTTTTAGTTAAAACAATTAATTTTCAACCAAAAAATGAAATTTTAACTAAAATGATTAATTTTTTACAAAAAATTTTTTTTTAAACAAAATACATGAATTTTCAACCAAAAAAAAAGACAAATTTTCAACAAAATAGATGAATTTTCAACTAAAAAAAATTAATTTTCAACAAAAAATAGAATAGTTTAATTTTCAGTTAGAGAAATAAGTTTTTAACCAAATAAAATAAATTTTCAACCAAACAAATAAATTTTCTACCAAACAAATGAATTTTCTACCAAAAAGATCATATGTCTATAAAAAAATTGCAACAAACAATTTAATTAAATTTCAGTTAAGAAAATTAATTTTCAACCAAAAAAGAATAATTTTTAACAAAATACATGAATTTTCAACTAAATATTTTATTTTTCAATGGAATTTTTAACCTGATAGTAAGATTTTCTACCAAAAAGGTGAATTAGTCACCAAGAAGATTAATATTCTACCACAAAAGATAGTTTCAAAAAAACACAGAAATTTTCAAACAATTAGTTGAATCTTGAACTAAAAAAGATTGATGTTCAAACAAACATGGAATAGTTAAATTTTCAGTTAAAAAATAATTTAAAAAGTTTTTAAAATTTAATTTAAAAAAAATAACTAAAATGATGAATCAACAAAACAAAAAATGAATTTTTAACAAAATAGTTCCACATGGTATATTTTTTTCTAAAGAAATGGTAATTAGTGCGCGCATAGCGAGCACAACGTCCTTGAAGTCTGTGTGACATTTTTTAAAATCTTTTGTACTCCATTTTAAATCAAAAAAATATTTTTAATCTGTGTAACATCTTTTAAAATCTTAGACATCTGGTTTACCTTTTTTAACATCTTTAAAAATCTTTGAAATCTTTTGAAAGTTTTAAAATCTTTGGAAATCTTTGTGAAATAAAAAAAAGTTTTCAGTAGCAAGATTTCTTCCAAACGAGATGTTTATTCGTTCATAATAGACTAAAAGATTTGAATTAGGTTTCCAATGTTCAAAAAAAATTCAAGAAGAATTCCAGGTTTTTAAGGTCGCTGGACACCCTGGAAATTGATAAAAAAAAATTGTAGCGCGATATCATCTGCGAAAGCTAACCCACGCACCTTCACTGTCTCGAGATAAACACCTTCTTCGTCAAAGAGGGCCACTCTTAGACACTTGTCCATGTGAATAATTAATTTAGAAAACATTTCAGTTTTCTGTACTTCTTTGTAATAATTTTCATCCGTTAAAAGTGTAAAGCCATCGCTTGGCTTAATTAAACATTTCTATTTTTAATGATTTCCATGTTTATAACTTTCTCATAAAATTGTAGAATTAAGAAAAACAATTTTGTTGATCAAAATGTTATTGTCTTTCATCCAAAAATTCATTTGGTTTAATTTGATTGCCACTTTGCACAATCAAAACTGAAACTAAAAGTCTTATCATAGAGTAATTCATAACAAATTTGTAGATCTTTTTTTAGTGAACAACTTTTTTTTTCTCATCTTGTGCATTCTTAAAAAATTATAATTATATTTTTTTCACATTATCTGTAACAAATTTGTAGATCTCTTTTGGGGAAACAACTTTTGTCTAGATGGATGGATGAAATTTTGAAAATCCTGAATAATGTTTTCACGCCTGAAATGAAATATAAAAAAGAAAATTAACAAAACTTCCAGACCAAATAATATTTAACATGATTTGCCGTTTCGTCACTAGCCATAGTAACCTCATCAGGAATCCATGGTTAAATCTATTAGAAGAATTACATAAGAAATTACATAGAAAGTAAGTGTCTCAAAAAAAAATTTTCAAGATTGAAATATAATGACTTACCATCAGGTAGAACTGTGAATTTCAGTGACAATAGTACAATTTTTTCGAAAAAATAAAAGAAAAGAAGAGTTTCCTCGAAGAAAAATGCAAATTCGATCTAACATCGTGGAAATTTGAAACGTAAAGGTTTCGTGAATAAAAGAGTCAATCATATAGAAAAAATTAAGATTGGTATTTTGAAAAAAAAAATTTTTGGTAATTATTGAATTGTAACGAAGAATTTGGAATTTAAATAAAGTTAATGATTTCTAGAAAAAGATTAAAAAAAAGGATCTTTAAGAGGGAGGATGGTACAATGTAACATGCAGGCCCCGAGTCGATCGAGTACTGAAAGGTTCGAACATACTGAATTACTAATTAGGAAGAAAGAAAATATAGGGGCCAAATTTAAATTTTTTAAGGAATTTCAAAACATAATTTCATCATCAAACTTGATCTGAAATCATATTATAAGCAGGATTATGAAACTTCAAATCAGTAATATTTTTCAAAGCATTGTCATTCTCATTTTTAATATACACCATCTCGACAAAGGTTCTTTCAAAATAATTTGACTTATTATGTAGTATTTTAATGTCATCCCATTTGGTATAATTTAAATTTCCATTATGAACATAGTGAATGTGTCTAGCAATTTCTTTATGGTTTTTAGTACAATGGTTTATATTTCTGAAATGCTCATCTAGTCTTATTATATATATATATATCTTTTAGTTTGTCCAATATAGGACATACCACAAGAACACTCCAATTTTCAAACAACGGTACATTGTTCTAATTTTCCCAATGGGGTTTTCCCCAATTTGATAAAACGGTCAAATTTTGAATCAATTCTAAAAATATTATTATTATTAAAGCTAGGAAGAAGTCTACGAATTGGATAAGATATATATGGATAAAAGTTGAAACAGATAAATTTTTCCTGTTGATTATTATCCGTTAAATTCAACTCGGGAGAAGGGTTTTTATTATTAAATTGAAAAAGTCTTATTTTGATGTGTTTTTCAATAAAAAGTATATATCAACTATTGTAGTTCAATATTTTTAAAAATAAATTTAAATTTTTATGGTAAAAAAATTCATCGGAAAGAAGAATAGCTGAATCGACTAAATTCTGCACAATACCAATCTTTTGGTGTATGGGATTATTTGACAAAAAAAGTCTACCGGAATATGTACTTTTTCTAAACCAGTACGTGATAATATCGTTTGAATTTTTTCTGATATTTTTCAAGTTTGAAAAACTGATCTAATTCTCAGTTTCAACTTCAAATAAGAATTTTAACCTTGTAAGAAAATTTCAGCAAGAATACCTGATATCGGAGAACCCACTGGAGTCCCCAATTTTTCATTGTAATAATTATTATCAAACTAAAAACTATTAGAATTTATGAGAAAAGAGATACCAGATTTAAAATCATTTTGAGAAATATTAGTAAAGTTTTTAATGTGACACCATCTCTTATCGATACCAGAGAGAACCATCTAAAATATCTATACCTTAAACCTATATACCTATCTACCCTTCACCTATATACCCATCCACACATCACTACTCTATCACCGAGCAATTCACGCCTACCCCGTAAGGGAAACGGCTTAATGATATAATAATAATAATAATAATATAGAACGGTACTTAATTTAATAAATTAATTAATCATCGTACCAAAGATTCATTATTTTTTTCTCTCAAACTTGTTCTCGGGTTAAGAAGAACCCGGTTTTTCATCATAGCCACGGGCTAAGTCTAGTAACTGATGCGATTAGAATATAGATAGTTGAATTAATACCATGCATGGAATCATTTGCGATGATGTTTGGGATACAAAAATAGGAGCATGATGTAGTTTGCAGGTGGTCTTTTACCGCTGCTATGCTCACACAGCGTAAATAATAACTACTAACTTACAGCGTAAGTCATGAAACGTTAAAAGATTTTTAGGAAATCTTACAAAATACATTTGAAATCCCTAGAAATCCTTTGAGATTCTTTAAAAAGTTCTCAGATCGCCGGAAACGAAAATAAGTATTATCACTTTGTTCCGAGCATTATATAGATAAAATTCTGCTAATATTCTTAAGAAAATTAAATTTTTTTTGGAGACGTCACATGTGTCTAAGAAGAATCTAAAAAATTTCGAAGACCTCTCTTCATCTTACTGAATTAAAAAATATATATATACTGAAAATACTACATTTTCTGAAGATTTTTTTACTTGCCTCGAGCTTTTTATGCAATTTTTATTATTCATAAATGATAAATTTTTCAATATTTCATTTTTGCCACTTCTTTAATGATTGAAATATTTCAATAGGTACTATTTTGTTTCCTAAGAATATCCAGAAATGTTCGAGCAGATTATGATTGTTAACAAATTCATTTTATTTTACTCACGGTATGACTCATTTTTTCGTTTTGCAGGAGCGCTCTTATTTTTGCATGTGATTTAAAATATTTTCTCGTTCAGATTTAAAATCAGGGCCGAACAAAGCTGATCCTTTTGTCCCACAAAATAAAAAAAAGTATGGTAAGAACGCATTTTCTCCGAATAAACTAATAGAAAACAAATAAAATGAGTAAAAGAAAATACCATTTTAAAACAATTTTAATTTGTTCAAACATTCAAGAGTATTCTCAGAAAAAAAGTAGTACCTAAGAATATTTCAACCTTCCGAAAAATAGAAAAAATATATCATTTAAATAAAACAAATTTTTCCAAACGTTTTAAAATACTCAAAATATATAATTTTTTTTCTTTATTGGTTTGAAATTCTGCTTATTCATTTCAAAATTTATTTCTTTTGGTAAAAAAATCTCATTTGTCTTTTGTTGAAAATTCACATATTTTGGTAAAAAATTAATCGGACTTGGTTGAGAATTTGTTGGTTGAATTCAACTGGTTTTGATCTCAAATTAAAATCTTTTTCGTTGATAAAAACGAACATTTTTGATGAAAATTCAACTCTTCTGTTGAAAAGTGTTGCTTTTGTTTGAAAATTCATCTTTTTTGGTTTCAAATTAGTTTTTTTCTTGTGTAGAAACTCACAACATTTTGTTACAGAATTCAACCCTTAGGTTGAATTTGGTTAAAAATTAATCTTTTTGGTGTGAAAATTCAAGGATTTGGTTGAAAATCTATATCTTCTGTTGAAAATTTAACTGTTTTGGTAGAAAAACCAATAATTTAATTTAAAAGTAACTTTTTTATTCGAATTGCATCCTTTTGGCTTACAAACTCATCTCTTTTGTTCACATGCCTTCTTTTTATTTTCAAGATTAATTTCTTCCACTACAAGAAATTCATATGCTTTTAGAAAAATAGAACTGTTTGATTAAAAATAGTGTCGGAGAAATCTTTCTTGGCTGGAAAATCAAGTCTTCTGTTAAAATTTCATCTTTTTGGTTGAAAATTCAACAAGCTTGTTAAATTCATCTTTTGTGTTGAAAATGCAATTTCTTTACTTGAAATTATTATTATTGTTATCATTATATGATCAATCCGTTTCCCTCTAAGTTTAAGGTTTAAGGTATAGATATTTTAGATTGATCTAGAATTCTCGTGTTACTTATTTAAATAACACGTTCATTTCGCAACGTGGTAGAGCACATATGTCAAGCCGAACAATTTTGTACCATTTTTTTCGTTCCTCACCTTTGAGTATAGATATAAATCATTTTCCGGATTGTTTCTTTTTCAAATATAAATTTGAAAAAAAGTTTTTCTGGACTATGCTATTATTATTAGTGATTTTAGAGCATATACTTTAGTATGCAATAATAAAAAAAAATTAGTGGATGACCCTATTTTTCAAAGATAAAGATAAATTCCTCCATATTCTCACTTGCGGGGTGCAGTGTAGCGGGCGTAAAGTTTCATGTTGGCCCGGCGGCGGAGTGCGCATGTTCGAACGTCACTAGGCTGGAAGCGGCCACATTGAACCGGCTTCACGTGCATGCAATGGCAATGGAATAGGAGTTGGAAGAGGAGGGTAAGTTGGAAGAGGAGGGCATGAGAAGGAGGATGAGTTGGAAGAGGAGGGCATGATGATGAGGAGGAGAAGTTGGAAGAGGAGGGCATGATGATAAGGAGGAGGGAATGAGGAGGAGGAGAATATAAACTCAGCTTTCATGAATGAACAGCCAGTTTTACTGTGCTAGTGACAAGATGACTTCGACGTGTTCAAGTTGTTCCAGAACTTACTCGAGACTCGATAATTTGAAGACACGAGAAATACTCTTGCTTAACAAAGAATCAAAAGCAGTATGAGAGAGACTTCCTCCATATTCAATTTTTTTTTTAATTATTGTTTCAATTTAAAATAATAATTGTATTAAAATGTTATTAAAAAAATAAATTTAAAAACACGTGCGCTGCGAATAAAACAGTGTTTTGCAAGATTCAGTTCAGCACTGATTTATCTCGAAGTTTCTTTTTATTTATTTTTTTAAAAATAATAATTTAATTTTTGGGTACGTTTTTTGGCATTTAAAAAAAATACAATGCACATGTTTAAACAAAAAATTTTATCCAGAAATATATTTTTTCAAATATTGTTATTTTAAATTCAAACATTAGTTTTTTAAACTTTAAACATCAAAACAGTTTTTTCCTTAATATAAATATTTGATTATTTTATTTTAAAAAATATTGCTCAACAAAAAGTTTTTTCAATTGTTCAAAAGCGGGAATTTTCTAGTTGAGATATTGTATAATTCGTAAATTTTCTGTAAAGAATTTTCAAATTCGGTAATAGAGTGACGGGAATTCAATTTTTCGGAAGAGGCGACTGAAAAATCCCGAAAAATAAAATTCCCGACACTGTAAAATTCGCGCATTGCAAAACTTCCGAATAATAAAATTCCCGGAATTATAAAAGTGCCGAAATATAAAACTCCCGAATTGAATTTACGAATAATGAAATTCCCGAAAGTATATAACATTACCGAATTTAAAAATTCCCGACAGAAAATTGCCGAATTATAAAATATCCGAACTAGAAAATTCCTGAATTTTAACAATTTAAAAAATTGTTGTTCATCAAATATTATTTATGTATAACAAATATATAATAAAATACTTTTGCCAAAGAAATTTCTTTAATGTTTAAAGTTTAAACAAATTATTCTTAGATTTTTAAGTAACAATAATTAAAAAAAAATATATATATATATATTTCTGGATGAAAAAGAATTGTTTGAAAATGTGCAGAGTATTTTTTTAAATACGAAAAACGTTCTCAAAAATCGAATGTTTAAATTAAAAAAAAAAATTTTTAAATAAATTTCGATATAAATCGGTACTGAATTGAATCCTGCAAAGTTTCTTTGAAAAATCTTATTTAAATTTAAACAAATTTAAATATCAAAAAAATTATTTGATAAAAATATTTGATTATTGTATTTTTAATAAATAAATAATATTGATTAAAAACCAATTTTTTATGTTTAAATTCGGGAATTCCATAATTCGGGAATTTTTTACGTTGAATATTTTATGTCTGGAATTTTCCAATTCGGTAATATTATAAACTGTCTGGGAAGTTTATTATTTGTGTATTTTTTATTCTCTAATTCGGGATTTTTATACATCGACACTTTTATAATTTCGGGAATTTTATTATTCGGAAATTTTCTAATTCGGCAATTTAATAGTGTCGGAGATTTCATTTTTCGGGATTTTTCAGTCATCCACTCATCCCTTTCGGAATTTTAGTGCGATCTGTCATCTGTTTTGTTCACAGTCATTTGTTTTGACGTGAAGTTCGAGCGCGATCTGTCATTTGTTTTGCTCACAGTCATTTGTTTTGTTCGATTTTACATCTATTTTTGCGTTTTTTGAAAAAAAAATAAAAGCCAACTGGGTTATTCGGACCCCGGATTCGGATTCAGCGACCCCAGAAACATATAGATATGCTGGTTAAGTCCACTGGGCATGAAGATATTTTTGTTTGTGAAACTATACAAGAAAAATCGCTGTTTTCGTCGATTTTACGTCTATTTTTGCGTTTTATAGGAAAAATATGAGCTAATTTGGGTATTTGGACCGCGGGTTCGGATTCAGCGACCCCAAAAACATATAGATATGCCGGTCTAGTCCGCCGGGCAGACAACTTTTTTTTTTTTGTGTGCCGGTGAAATTACACATTATTTTTGGTTGAAGTTATCTTTTTCAGAAGAATATATGTCAAGAATATATCCATTTGGATTACAATTCGCATTTTTTGTTAGAAAATCAATTTTTGTGTTAAAAATGCAATGTATGGTTAAAAATTAATCTGGTTTAGTTGAGGATTGAAAAATTTTGTTGAAAATTCTTCTTCTTTGGTTATATTGAACTGTTTTTCATTTAAAATAAAAATCTTCTGCGGTATAAGTATAAACTGTTACATTTTTTGTTGACAATTAGCATTTCAGGTTAAAAATGTAACTGTTTTGTTGATAATTCATTTCTTTTGCTTAAAAATTCAACTACTACGTTGAAATTTGAACTACTGTGTTAAAAAGTAATGTTTCTGGTCGAAGATTCATCATTTTAGTTCAAAAAAATTATTTATTTATTTCAAAACTTTACTATTTTATTGCAAATTCTCTTTTTTTTGTTATAAAATTAATGGTTTGAACAGAAAATTTATCGATTTCATTTTTTGCTGAAAACTTATCTTTTTTAATAGAAAATCCAACTATTTGGTTCACAATGCAGGTACTTGGTCGAACATTCGTGTTTTTAGTAGAAAGTTAATCTTCTTGGTTCACAATTTAACTATTTGGTAGAAAATTTGTGTATTTCGTTAAAAATTTGTATTTTATGGTAGAAAATTAATCTGTCTTAATGTAGGATTCAAATGTTTTGCGAAAAATGCATCTTCTTTGGTTGTATTTAACTGTTTTTAATTTCAAATTAAAATATTTGTTGGTTTAAATATCAGCTAGCACATTTTTTGGCGAAGATTCAAAACTTTGGTAAACAATGCAACTGTTTTGTGGAAATTTATGTAATTTGTTGAAAATTCATTCTTTAGTCGGAAATTTAACTATATAGTTTCAAATTCAGCTGCTTTGTTAAAAGCTCATCTTTTATGGCCGAGGTCTACATAGGAGGATAAAATTATGATATATTGTAGTAACAAAAAATTACGGTCAATCTTACTGTCACACTATGTCCGAATGTAGACAATCAACCGCTCATCAAGTTCATAGGATTTTCACTATTCATTCTAAAAAACTGGACACCTAGCAGATAGCCATGGTCGATTTCCGAACCATATACCTTTGCGTAAATATTAAAAAAAAGCTTGTTTTAGTAAAACAAACCTTTGTTACTCTACGCAAAAGAGTAATCATATAATTAAATTGACATTAATGAACGGCATTCTTCGCATCAAATTAAATGCTATTTTATTACAAAAGGAGATATCAAAGATTGCTTATTTAGGTCTCTATTAGGATGAAACCGAAGCACAAAATATCGAAATAACTGTTTAATAAAGTTGAATATTACAAAGATTCTATGAAATTTATTTAAATGAAAAATACGATTCTCAATCCTGATATTTCTATTTTCCTGATCGATTTCATCTAAAAGGAATGAGCAGAAAACGGAAAAACTAAAAAAATCCTTAAACTAGAAACTCCAAGGGATCCGAGAATAATGTAACAATATATATATATATATATATCTGGATATCTGGCTTTCACCCAGAAGGCTCGGGTTCGATTCCCGGTACCGAAACCATTCGGTTCGGTTTTGATTTATCAGGAATCGAGCCGAAGGGCCTATGACAAAGCCACCGAACGCGTCCTCGGGTTGCGGATAGAGGGTCCCTGTACGTGAATGTTCAACTAAACAGTTACATTTTTTACCAAAAAGATGGCTTATTAACAAAATAGTCGAATTTTCAATAAAATAATTAAAATTTCAACCGAATAGTCGAATTTTTGTGAGAATACTGTAATTTAATTTGAAATTAATTGATTTTTATTGTTTTCGACTTAAAAATGTCCAACTGTTAAGGCTTGCGATTTGAAAAAGCTAACTCTTGAATAGTTGAATTTTCAACCAAAGAAAGATTTTCTATTGACAGAGATGAATTTTCAACCAAAAAGGACGAATTTTCAACGAAAAAATGAATTTTTAACCAAACAATTGCATCAACAAACAAATAATTGAACTTTCAAGCAAAAAAGATGAATATGGAGCTAAATAGTTGAATTTCCAACTAAAAAATATATTTTCTGAACCAAAACTAGAATCGTCAAATTTTCAGTATACAAAATTAATTTTCAACCGGTTGAGTTCAACCAAAAAAGACGAATTTTTAACCAAATAGTTGAATACTCAACCAAAACGATGAATTCCCAATGAACAAGATTAATTTTCTCAGACAAAAAAAAAATGAATTTTCAACAAAATACATCAATTTTTAACCAGAATAGATCATTTTCTAACAAAGTATGTACTTAACTTTTCCAGAAAAAAAGATGAATTTTCCAACAAAAAGATGAGTTTTCCACCAAAAAGATGAATCAATTTTCTACTAAGAAAATTAATGTTCTACCAAAAATGTTGAATTTTCAACAAAATATATCGATTTTTAACAAAAATGTTCATTTTCTATTAAATAGTTATATTTTCATAAAAATAGTTTAATTTTCAACTAAAAATATGAATTTTTAACAAAAAAGTTAATTTTCAACCAAACTTACGTTGCACTTCTTTTTTGCGCTATTATTTTATAGAGGTTTCTCTGAATAAACATTGTTTCTAGGACATTAAATATTACTTTATACTGATAATTTGATGTTTGAATAAATTATTTAAACAATTTATTATTGTTAATAGCCATTTTATCTTAGAGTAGAGTTAGAAAGTCGCGGTTTCATCTAAATTTGTTAACTGATTTTTAACTTTTCATTTAGATCGAGGCAATAAGCAATTAAATTTAACAAAAATAATTGTTTGAACAATTTATTATTTATTTATTTTTATTCATTATAATAATTTATTATTTATATGTATAATTTATTTATTAGAATAAAGCTAGAAAGTTGCAGTTTTTCTTTAAATTTTCCAATTTTGGTCCACTTTCAAACTATAGTAAGATAATAATAAAATGAAGTTAACAAACATAACATTTTAAACAATTTATTGTTATTCATTATTTTTTAAATAATATTCTCTTTAAATAATGTTAGAAAGTTGAGGGTTTTTTCTAGAATTTTCCACTTTTTTTTCAACTGCCTACTTAGAGCGCGGTAATAATTCATGCAATTTAACAAAAACAATTTTTTTAACAAATTAGTGAGATAATAAGTAATGCAAGTTAGCAAACATAATTGTTTATCAAATAAATTATAAGAGTAATCTTATCCTTCTCTAAGAGCAATGGTAAAAGGTGGGGCTTTTTCTGAAATATTCAGCTTTTCTTTGACTTTTCAATTCTCAGTAACTACTTCAAGGAAATACCTGTATAATATGATCCATGTAGAAAATTTGAAGAATATTTCAAATATCTGTATTATTTCAGAAAAATATATTCACAAAAATAAATATTGTTTAAAAAATTATTCTCTCTATTACTTATTTATTATTTCTTCATAAATAAAAAGCCAAAACAATGTTAAAACTTCAAGAAAAACCCGCAACTTTCTAGCAATTATCTAAGAGAAGTTGTTATAAAAAATAATAATAATAACTAAAAATAATAACTAGAAGTAGGCCAGAAATTGGCAGATGGGAACATTTGACCCCCTACATATTACAACGCTGCTGAAGACTGGTGACCTTCTCAGCATAAAAACTCAACCAATTGCGACTCTCGGTTTCCTTTCCTTGCCCCCTCCACCCTGCCCTGTCACAGAAGTTTTGTTGGGACTGACGTTACAACAATGACTCTCCACCGTACGACGAATCACTTCTTAACTCTGACATGATTTTCGGCTCGCACCAGAAACCTGCGACCTATTATAGAATTTGAAACTCAAGTCTCGATTTTTCGTATAGTGCTGTTTCATTATGTTTCCCAGTATGTCCGAGCAATCTCGATTTTTGCCGAACACGTTCGTGCCACTGTACAAGTAAACGTGTACCGGCACACTGTGGTCCAGGAACGACAACAAGTTGGTCAAAAGTCGATTTTTCAACTTTTTTATTTCAAAAAAACAATTAGTAAATATATTTAGCAATAATTAAACAACACGAAAGGAAAGAAAAAGTGTTCCAAACAATTTTTTTCAACATTTTTGAGCCCCTGAAAGTTAGTTAACTGCGAAAATTGATTTCTATTGATTATCCATCACTGAATTTGAGTGATGCTGTCTGAAAAGTAATAACAAAATTTTAAACAAATATGATTGATGTTTGCCGCATATTATATGATCTTGCTTAATATGACGTTTGAAATACATTTTTTATAAACATTCATAATTATATTTAACTAAACGCATTTGATAAAAATTATATAAAAACTTCAACTTTGATAATAAATAAATAATTTTGCCAAACCTTAACAAAAAAAGTGAGGTCGTGGAAGCATTCTGAAGATATGTGAGGAAAGTTTCGCTGAAAAATTAGAGAAGGAAACTGCCGGGAATCAGGGTAAAACGTTAATTAAAAAAAAAATACAAATCACGGTATATGTGCATCATTGCACTCATTCATTTTAGAACGAATTATTTGTAGTTTAGAAATTATTTTTTCAGCCGTTTTCAGCTTGTTTTTTTTTTGGTACAACATATTTTAAAGTGAAATGATATTTTTGGATCTTATTTCAATAACTTTGAACAAGTATTTATAACACAAAAATATTGTATATACTTTTTGCCCTATTGTTTGAAAATCATTCGGAAAAGTTATGACAACAAAAAATATACGGATTTGTGAGAAGTTCTTCTGTTAAAGGTAGGTAATAGATTCAAAGTTACTGTAATTTCTAAAGAACGCTACCATTTTTTATGTTAAAAATTTTTTTCTTATGTTTGCTACTTCAGTTTGAATAAGCCATAGCGTCAACAAAGATATAAAGATTAGAAAGAAAATGGGTGTTCTTATTGACTTTCTTTTCCAAAAATCTTTCCTGGATCCTACGCTCCCTGAACACTGTGAAAAAATTTGTTTAGCCTTCTACTTTTGGTTTTATAATCACAACTTTCGTCAGTCTTGAGAAAATTCACTTCAAGAAAACACGGAAAAATCTCGGTCCTACATTCATGTTTTGCCCAATTGCACTTTAAAGATCTAAAAATGGAAAAGTTTAAAACAAATGCCGATCTCTTTGATTTTTATTGTAGAAAGGGTCATGGAAATTTCTTGAAATGTTTTTTCAGAAGAAAATTGTGCAGAAGTGTCACAGTGTGAACAAAATAAATTAAATACAAAACTTCAATCTTTTGCCAAGTACGCTAAAAAAAAGTGGAGCAAGGCCAAATATTTTTAAAAAACTTTTAGATCTAAAAACGCAATGTGGATGAAGATGAATTTTAATTGCTCAATTGGTGATTCCCAACAGAAAAGGTATTAGTAATGAATATTTCAGAAGCTACATTTTACTTTGGAACTTCGCAATTATTTTTTAAATTATTCATTTTTCTTAAATTATGTTTCTGGAAATGCGTTTCTGTTCATTTTGTCTTGAGTTTTCTTCATTGTGAGCACTTTTTTCATCAATTACGGACAGAACTTCATAACTGTGTTATGCTAAACATACACTTTTATCACATTCTTGAAATAAAAATGTCTTTACAGCTGTTTTGGTCGTTCAGAAAAATCTTTCCAAAACTTAAGTGAAAGATCTGAACGCAGAGAAACTGAAAATTTGAGGATAATTAACAGCGCTGATCAACTTGCTTTCACTACATTTATGAAGTTAAGAACAAAAGGTAATGAATCAGCTGCTAAGATCATTAAGAAAGTATCTACTTCTCCAAAAAGCAAGCCACCGAGATGTGAAGTCACCTGAAATGTCAAAACAAAGTGAATCCTAAGTTATCAGCTTTGGAGGCTGTAAGACTTATTGCTGATGCTGAATTGACGAAAGAGCAGTATCTTCTGATTCGAAGAATATTGTATATTAATTCTACAAGATGATGTATATTAAATGTACTACACGTATATGCATATTGCTTCCATTACATTTATAGTAAAATCGCTATAGAAATTTCTAACAGTGTGGTTATGTCAAATAACGGCTGTGAATATTTGAGGAGTTTACTTATTCCTGATCATTTAAGGAATTAACTGATAACATATTTGTGAATTTAAAATTAAACTGGAATGTTTGAACATGAACGAAGAACAGATAAAGGGTATATGAAAATTCGATCAGATGATACACTCAGTCAAGTTGTCAAATGTGTTCGAATCAATATAACTATAACTTAAGAACCTTATTCTGTCGTGTAGACAGAAAAAAGTCGTCATCCAATTTTAAATAAGGATAGCTAATTTTGGTTCATTGGAACTATTCCGAAATTGTAATATTCCATAATTGAAATATCAAAAATATATACCTGTCAAATATAGTCGTCATATTCCAATGCGCCATGCGCATGCGTTCGGACGATTTTAACATCTGAATGTGTTTCAGTTTGACATAAAAATATGTTTACGCCTAACATCTACCTTTTGAACATCTACATTCAAACATCAATTTTTCTCCGTGAACATATGTGTAAATGTACAACCAGATGTTTAAACTTTTTGCAAAAATAGTTACATTTCTACCCTAGATAAATTCATTTTCAACCAAAAAGAAGAAAGACCTTATCTAATTGGTGGATGACCCCTTCATATTATCGATATTGATAATACGTGATGCTGTAATGATTCGACTTGATTCGCGAAACAGTTTCGCTCAGATTGATTTGTCGAGGTCTTTTGATACTCGAGTGGCATGAACAAAGGACAGCGGTCACGATCGGTGAAATAGATAGATGTAAAAAAAAAAGAAAAGAACTTGAACCCATCTCACAGGAGAGGATTCACACGATCACACCAGAAATCAGACTCACACTCCCCCATCGGAAGCTCTCAGCCTCCGCATGGTGCCCCATCACAATTATATAATGCGATTCACCCTTATCTGAGACCTGCACAACGGCGCGGCGCGGCACACGACCATTGCCATGGTGCTCATAGAAACCCATGGGAACCGGTAATGAGATGTGGTTCTGCTTCTCTCACCCCAAGACCTGCCAATGGGGGTGGATTCGATAGAATATACAATATAGACCATGGCTGGAGGGGATGATACATACGGGTTCAATTCAACTCAACTGCATCGGGCATTCTCTACCCCCCGTGAGTTTTGTCAACAGGGGCAATATGCCACCGATCTATGGCCAATTGAGTGGACCTGTGGGAACGAGAAACCTAATGCTTAGCTTAGCACACACACTCGTGTAAATAGCTGTATCTGAGGGATCTCACATCTATAGGATTAACATGCTGCATCAACAATTAATTTGGTAAACATATATAATTACAACCATAGAGTCTCCATGGTCGAAAATCTTCCAAATTTTGGACTAGAGACCTTTTTTGGGTCAACCTCACCTCCCAATTACAAGAAGAAGCCAAAATTCATTTTTTAACTGGTTGTGAAGCTCTTCACCTGGGCTGATTGCTAATGAGATTGATCAGCGACTTGGGTCGGAGCAGAGCTGTGGAACGAACGTGTTGTTTCAAATAAGAACACGGAAATTCTTGATTAATTTTGACATAAATTCTCTCAAAGTTGGGAAAATAGAGTGGTTTTTCATGAAAATAGGGGGGTAAATTCTTTTTAATAAAATTAATGTTATTTCCTCCAAAAAAGATTTTCTAACAAAAGAGATAAATTTTCAAGAAGAGAAAAATTAATTTTTAATTCAAGAGTTGCATTAGCAGCCTAATAGTTGAAGTTTCATGCAAAAAAAAAAGAATGATTAAAAAAATAATTAAACTTTTAACCGAATAGTTAAATTTTAGAACCAAAAAGACAAGTTGAATTTTAAACCCAAAAAAGTTAATTTTCAATCAAGAAAGATGAATTATCAACCAAAATACGAATTTTCAACTAGCCGAATTAAAGGAAAAAAAGAATTTAAAAAAAAAAAGTTTAATTCTCAACCAAATTCGTGAATGTTTAAACAATTAAGATGCATTTTAAACAAAATAGTTGAAATTTTCAACTAAAATAGTTCAAGAGTAAAAGCGTCACTGTTTGTTGACAAACTATTGAAAACTGGTCTACCTACTTTTATACTATACTTACTATACGTTAATATACCAACGCGATCGTACCTACATAAAAAACATAGTTAAAAACTTTTTCAATCACGATCTTATGCATGAAGTAATTTTCACTCACAAATAGAGGTAGGTTTTTAATTTTACACTATTAAAAGAGGGAAAAAGAGTAAACTGATGACAAAGCCGCTTGCAGCAAGCACTGAGGATTATTTTGAGCTTTGTTACGTCAATTTATCTACTTTGCTTAAAAAACTACGTTAAGACCTCAAACTTTTCGAATCCTTATCCAAAAGAGCTGGCTAACGAACATGATCTTCAGTTTCCGACACTAAAATAGTGTACCAAAGGCCAATATAATGGATTAATTCTTTCAAAAGTCATTGTGCTCACAGATAGACACACAGCCATGCAGACATATATACATGCAGTCGTACATACATACAGTAACTTGCAGACGTAAATACATACATACAATCATATAGGTAGACAGACACATTCCCAAAGACGCGTTTTTCTGGTTCAGATGGTCTCAAAACGTGGACATTTGACGAAAACGAGGCGGAGGGGTTCGAGTTTCACACAAATTTAATGCCTTCTCTGATGAGAACGTAAAAAACTCAAGTGCCTTATATCAGTTGAAATTCTTGAATATTTTTAATAGTGTATGTTCGAAAGTCAAGTGATTAGCTAAAAGTTAGGGCACTTTCTCGAAACTTGAGGAAAGCAAATCACAAGCTAAACAAGTGTAAACTGTTGACTACCTTTTCTATTCATCCTGCTCGTCTGTTCAATAAGACGTCACGTGCTCTCAAAAATCCGCCTAGCCGTGTAGAGATTCAGGTCTTCTGGGAGAAAGTGTATGGAGATACTTATCAGCTAAATGAGGACGCTTCAGATATATCACTCTTTCGTTACTTTTGGCAAAGGCAAAGATTGCAGGCTCCAGAGGAAGAGTGTCCACTAATTACTGCTAAAGATATGAAGAAAGTTATCGCCAGAACTTAAAACTTTTCAGCGCGAGGGCACGATAAAATCAACAACCTCAGGTGTAAGAAGTTCACTTCTACGCACCAACATCTAGCTCGTATATTTACTACTTTCCTAAATGGAGAACAACCAATCCTGCAGTGGCTAGTGGAAGGACGCTCAATATTGATCCCTAAGACTAGAGATTTGTCAAGTCCGCAGAACTACAGGCCCACAGCTTGCTCAAACACCAGCTAGAAGCTATTCACTGGCATCCTCAAAGAAAGGATATTAACATCTATCGAGCCGGTATGGACTGCAATAGTTGAACAACGTCGATGCAAGAGAGGACAGGCAGGTTGCAGGGATAATCTGTTAATAGACAGGTGTATTACCCAAGATTCGATCAGGTATCGACGCAATCTGTCCGTGGCTTGGATTGACTTCCGTAAGGCATTCGATAACACGAACCACGAGCTACTTATTATGCTTCTTGAGTGCCTGGAGGTGCATTAAAAAATAGCGAGATGCATAAAAGAGCATATGCTCTTGTGGCGGACAAGATTTGTCATAACATGTGATAAAAGACTAGTGACTACCAGCTATATCACATATAACAGGGGGGTTTTCCATGGAGACTCTCTAATTCCGATACTTTTCTGCATTTCCCTCTTGCCTCTATCTATTGTGCTTCGAGGCAAAAGCTCTGGATACCTGTGTGCCCCCTCGAACCCAAGAGAATATAAGGTCAACCATCTTTTATACATGGACGACCCTAAACTCTTTGCTTCCTCGAAAGAGGATCTTGAAATCCTTGTGAACGCGGTGAATAAGTACTCTGAAGCGATTGGCATGATCTTCGGACTGGACAAGTGTGCCTGCCTTCACCTACACCAAGGAATACTAGAAACTACACCATCGCATGACGATCAGGGTGTTCAACTCATTGGCGAAAGTTCCATTCAACATCTTGCTAATGTTGAAACATATACATATCTTGGAATACCGCAAGCGGAAACCCAAAATGTGCATGTGTTAAAAACGAACCTTGTAAAAAGGTATCGCCAAATTCTCAGAAAAATTTGGGCTTCCGAATTAACTACGCACACGACCCTCTTCCGAGCAACACTACACGCGGTGCACACACGATAGAGCTTCAGTTGAAATGGCATTTAGTTGAATCGATATTAAGTTCGATTGTATAGCAACCAAAATGGATTAGACCACGCGCTGCGAGCAAAAACGAGTTAAATCCTTAACTCGTTTTTGCCCGTAGCGCGTGGGCTAATTCGTTCTTCCGCTGAGAAATAATCAACCCACTTTTGCTCCGACTTTTTTTAATCCGCTTTTGCTATCAGCCCCTCAATTTAAAGTTGATACCAGAACAAAAGATTCCATGATTCGAGACGAATCGATTGACTCATAATATTGATACATTCTGTTGAAGAGTAAGGAAGCCATGGTAATGCATAATATTTTAAAAACCCGGTTTTTATAGTGAAACTTCATTCATTAATATAATTCAAAATTGATACTAGAATATAAAAGATTCCGTGGTTCGAGACAAATCGATTGACCTATAATATTGCATCGAGCAGTCTGACACTCGTGATGTCACGGAATTGTTTGGAGCTGAAATATATTGTTTTCCAAGGTAAAATAAGAGACACGTATTTTTTGTTTTTGATCAAAAAATTTTTTTCACAAACTTAGGGCTACATGAATATTCCGGTGAATGATGAAAACATTAACGAAATTTTTCTTTAAAATATTGTATCTTGGGAAGCAATTGACATAATTTAATTTTCAATGCGGGCAATATCTGGAGTCAAAAAAATCGTGTGGAATAATTACAGTGTTCGATAACATTTTTTTTACATTGTATTTCATTCGTTAAGATAAAATGGCCAATGCTTTAAAATGGATTTATTCAAGTAAGCCAAAAAAATTCCCTGACTTCGAAACTGTTTACAAGAAAGTGATATACAGCAATTCTAGTGATCCATTTGTACAGCTTCATGAGTTGGCTGTTTTATTAGGACCTTTCTACCCAGAAAGAAAAATAATTTCAAGCGACAGTATTTGTAAAAAATGATACCGCCGAATTATTGGTAAGTTTCGCGTATCTTCAAGTCAGGCAATTTCTGATGACGAAGAACAAAATTTGAGTGATGTAAATGCATGTGAAAACGAACAGTTAGAGTATGAAGACGAAGAATTTCAACCAATTTTTCAGATTGAGGAAATAAATAATGAAATTTCAGATAGGAAATTAAATGTTTCGCCTTGTGGAAATCCATCAAGTATCAAAGAAAGGTCCCGAGAAAACTATGCTTGCAAAAAAATAAAACAGCTGATAAATGCATTCACGGAATGGACGACCAGTAAGCTTTCAATTTTTTTTGGTGGATTTTAGAGGAGTTGGTCAATTGGTTCCCAAGATACAATATTTTAAAGAAAAATTTCGTTAATTTTCACATAATTCACCTGAATATTCATGTAGCCCTAAGTTCGTGAAAAAATGTGTTTATCAAAAACAAAAAATACGTGTCTCATATTTTACCTTGGAAAACAATACATTTCAGCCCCAAACAATTCCGTGACATCACCAGGGTCAGACTGCCCGATTTCATATGAAATCGGTTAATCTTTTATTTTTTAAAAGTCTTCCGTTTCGTTGAAGATTGAACAATTCTGTTACAAATTCGCCTGTTTTGTTGAATTAAACTGGTCGAAAAGTCATTTCTTATAGTAATTTGTTATACTCCAAATTTCAATATTCCATTTTTGATAGAAAACTTTTTTTTTAGTTGGAAATTCAACAATTTGGTTCGAAATTTATGTATTTCTATAATAATTCGTATTTTCCTAGAAAATTATTCTTATTGGTTAGGAAAACATATCTATGGTTGAAAATCAAACTATTTGGTTTTTTTGTAAGATTCATCATTTTAGTTCAAAATCAATATCTGGATGTTATTGGAAATTTCGTTTTTTCTTGAAAACTTATTTTTGAAGATGCTGAAAACCATATAAGTTTGTAAATTTTTATTGATTTAAAAATTCCATGAGGATATTGTGCCTGCATGTTCCTCTAAATTCATCTGTTTACAATTAGAAAGTGAACAAAAGTATGATTAAAAAATCTTGAAATGCTGAGAGAAGCTTCTAAGTTTTCATTTCAAGTTCAATATTTAGTATTTGCATTTATAAAATATATATATATATATATATATATTTGTATATGTATATATCCCTGTAATGACATGTTCAATACTCCCTGTGATGTTATATTTTATAAATTAATGCATTACTCCTCTTACAACTTCATAGAATCGATTGGGAAACCCAGTTATAAAGGAATTTTTTCGATCTTTATCATTTCTTGATTCAGTAGATTTTTAACATGAGAAATTAAGAATTACATAGAAAAACGAGGAAAATTAAAATCTAAGGATTGCAGTGCAGAACTAGATAACCAACATTTTTGCAGAAAATGGGCTTTTTGCATGAAAAATTCTTGATAAATCAAATATAAATTGTGGTAAAAGGATTTGTCTGAAATCTCATTTTTAATATCAGTAATATAAAGATTTCATTGAAAAAAGAGATATTTTATTCCTAAACTGTATTTGAAAACTTTTAAAAAGAAGAATATGGTAACAAAATGGTTTAAAAAAAAGGTTAGAGGTTAAGGTAATTGAAAAATAACAAGAAGAGGATGGAAGACACGTATAGAGAGTCAGTTACCTGGCTTTAAATTACCAATCTTTCTATTAATAACATTGAGAATGAGGTTTCGAACGAATCTATTTACCACAGTTGTATTTTATTTCACAAAAATGTTTTCTACAAAAAGCCCATTTTCGGCAAAAATTTTGGTAATATAGTTCTGTATTTTACGAGCCAAGTATCCCGATTGACTTTAAGAATTTTTCTCTTTGAAAATTATAAATAAATCTTGACTATTATGTGTAAGAAATCCGAAATGTAAACGTTTGAATCTTTGACCGGGAGGCTACTAAACTGCAGAGTACTTTGAAGTACTGCTTTTTATTTATGGGACCGTTTCTCACTTTTTCATACTGAAACTTGTTGTACCTCATTGTGGAAGGATTAAAGTCGATGATACTGGGTAGTCGTGGGTACTGATCTTACAATTTCAATTTCTCACAGCTCACAATTTACCCGCACAAGTTGTAATTCGTTTTCAATTAAAATTGGAATGATACATTTTAACCATACCTTGTAGCTGTAATTCTAGTCCTACTTCTACCAATTAGGTAGAGCAGAAATTCGTGTGCTGATGAACTTCTGTTAATTTTCTTCTCCTTTTAACAGGGCTAAACTTGACATTTATTTTCACGTTGACGTTGCAACATCGACTATAATAACGAACTGCTGTTAACGGAAAGGGGGAAAGTGTATTTAAATTCTACCTGTCTAATCGTTGTTATAGCTCGATGACATAATTTCTTAGCACAGAAATAGTTTTCCTTTCTGCATGAGTTCCTTTCTACATGGGTTAGACGGTTTTAAACTGATAATTATTATCCCAGGGATGCAGTTTAGAAGATTCGCAATTTATTTCTTCTTTTTGAATGGAATTTATTTTTAATGAATTTAAGTTCTGAAATAAATTTCGGGTTAAGTGTTTGATCCCTATTTGGTATATATTAAACTCGACCCTTTTGTCATACTTGGAATTTCCATGCTTTTTCCAGTTTTAGTTTCATTGAAATCGGACTATTCCTGCCAAAGTTGTGCCTTTTAGAAATCTGCCTATACTCTGTTCCACGTGAGAACGAATTTCTGAAACGACGAAATTCCGTTCTCTGCGCGCAGCTTGTCAAAGAAGGGGATTCGTAGGCGTGAGTATTTGTCTGGAAAGTCCCTCAATATTTATGGCCTATCGTAACTGGCACGTTCGGTCCGCTCATCTGGCCCTCAGTGAGATTACAAAAAATTGAGGAAAACAATTTGGTCAGACTATTTGAAAAAAATTGTGTCCTCTTTTAACAGCGATTGACTGTCGACCAAACGAAGAAAAAATTGTCTACGCCTTCTTTTCTAAAAACTTGCGCGACCAAATTCGTTCTCTCGTGGAACAGAGTATAGTATAGGGGTGGTTTGGCGCGGCGTAGTTTGGACGGAAGGGATAGCGTGGAGAACGGGAGAGATGGCGAACGCATAGGATGTGCTACATCATCGAGGCGACACGGTGGGGTTAACGGAATATACTCAATACTACAATATACTCTGTTCCACGAGAGAACGAATTTGGTCGCGCAAGTTTTTATGAAAGAAGGCGTCGACACATTTTTTTTCGTCTTAATTAATTATTTAATTCCATTCAATGTCCTAAAATCAATTCACAAATATAAATTGGTATAATCTACTTATCTAGTGAAGTAGAAACCTCCTTAAAACAAGAAATATCAGCCATATCGGAAAAAATTAAAAACAAATTAGTACATATTTTTAAAACCAACAATTTTTTCTGTTGAAATTTCATCGTTATGGCCTAGTTCAGCAAAGGAGCTGAATTTGTAAGTATCTTAATTTCATTTATGATGACTAAATCCATAATTAACGGCGTTGGAAGGCTGGCTAACGAGCTCGAACTGTATTTTTGGACTACAAGGAAGTGTAGTAAATAAAATTTTAATTACACGATTTAAAAGCAACAGGATACTAGTTCAAATTACATGACTATGACTTCTTGGCCAGTGTCTGGCTGTCTTTGACATGTAAAAAGTTCATTAAGCTCACCAAGCTATCTCCTGCAAAGAGGTTTCCGGTACATCTGATTAGAGTGTCAGGTATTTGAAAATAACTGAATGATTAGTTAAGAATCATTTTTGCCTGTTAAATCCTGACTAGATCACTATTAATTAAAACAAATAATAATAGAAAAGATAATACGATAATATTTATTTTTATTAATATTTATTTATTTTTATAATTATGATTTTTTTACATTTATTTCTTTTATTTTTTTAAATATAATTTTAGTTTTTTGAGAAACTTAATTTTGCAATTTTAAGGAAGAAAGTTATTTTTCTACAGTTACATTATAAGTGAAAAACTGAGAAAAAATAAATATTACGACTGGAATTTTCTGAAGATAGTTTTTTTTCTTTTGTCAATGTTATCACTTTATGATTATAAGAAAGTATGTTGAGTAATATGTAAAATAAAGAAATTGAGTTTCTTCAAAGCAAAATCAGAATAAACGATAATAAGTAGGTCATTCTATGGGAATTTTTTCGAGAAATAATTTTTTTCTCTTGACTTTTCCCATATCTCGCATCGTTTTCTAGAAATACTTGAAATTTCGATTTTTTGAAATTAAAAACGAATTTTTCCGAAAACGGCAATGTGGCAAAGATTTTGATTTTCATCCGAAAACAGTTGAGTGGCATACCAGATACAAAAGCAAGAAAAACATTTCCAGTGGCCGCATTTAAGTGTCCGCACCTTTGTGGGAAAGTCATTTTACAAGAACCGTGAGTACCCAACCAGTCCCCACATTTCTATTTCTACAGAGGATGTAGGCAGTAGAAACAGAAGTTCAAGTTTCCCACCAATGAGGAGCTACCTCTCGTAACCTCACCTAACCTCTTTCTGCTTTTAGATAATCAACGCAAAAGTCCTAAGCTAATGTTTCTTCTTTGCTTTTTAACAATTAATTATTGCTTTAAGAAAGGGAACATTTTTTATTCCACAACTTCTTATAAATATTTTGTTTTTTCTTACCTTTTTCAATCATCGTTTTATACTGTGACCTTATTTAACGCTTATTTAACGGCTAAACTTACCGCATTTTGAGTCGAAAGGAATCCTTCAGATTGAAAAGCGGGTACCCGGAGCATTTTTGAAGCTGAAACATCGAAGAACCCGTTTTTCGAGAAAAACGCATCTAAAGTTGGCGAGTGCCATAAGCTCGTATGTTACATTTTTTACAAACATGAAATGAAGACACAAAAATGAAAACTAGATGCGGACCATATGAAATTGGCACTTTGTTACATTAAAAATAAGTAAGTTGAGGTGCCAACTTGAAATGGTCCTTACCCAGTTGTCACTCGCATCTCTTCAACTATACCCATTTCCAATTGCTCTCGGAACATAATATCAGAGATGAGGTGGGAGATTGCGCATGCCGTGTATTTGATTTCGACTGACTTACCGCAGCGCGTCCTGTCTGCCTTGAACCTTCCCGGAACTAAAAGTAAAGGTCCAAAAGCGCGCCCTGTCTGCCTATTTGTTTTATTTCGGGAACTAAAATGAAAGGTGGCTTGCTTACGTTCCAGCCGCTCCCTACTCACTTGGTTAAACAGAAAAGAAAAACTGTCTAGTGTGAAATTTTTTTTGCTTAGTAACATATATACCTCTTTCCTCATATGGTACAATTTGGAATTAAATTAATGATGTTTCTAAATAGTTTTTTAATTTCTGGCATAGAAAGATTATAACCCCCCCCCCCCCCGAAACGAAGGATGGTTGAATTTCAAAAGCTTATAATTATTATTAACAGTAATTGTAGTGACTTATCATGATATTTCACTGGGATTCCGCCTGTGTCTTCAAAGTTGATTCTTAATTTTTGATTGGGAATTTATAAAGGAAAGAAAGGAATTTAAACAGTAATTATGAATATTTTATTTTGTAATTAGTCGTATTTAAGTTTTTAATATTTTTTATATTGAGAACTGTTCCTCTTTGAATGCTCTTCAGTTCAGTTTTGAATACTTCAAATTGAAAATTTGCCAATTTTTAGGATTTGAATCTTAAAATTTGAATTACCTGGAAAATGACATTGAAGAAAAACAGGAAATTAATCATTTTTTCAAATATTTGAGTATTCATTCTATTCATTCTTTTTTGTTTCTGTAAAAATTGCATTTTTTCAAGTTACTATAAAGAACCAACTTTATAAATTGACAATTTTGAAACGACGACCACCACACTATTATATCTGATTATATAAAAACATATCAAAACATGAAAATGGAATTCGAAGGTTATTATATAGAAAATTATACGAAATTGTCGTACCCGTAGAAGTCCATCGGGCGCCAATACTAAAACCCGGCTTCCTAGATAATTCATACATATATTTTGGCCCAGGTCCACATGCTCCGTTCCCGCCATTTTGTTTATAAGCGATTGAATACGCTGGATTTCTCAATTTAGAGTGACAATGGTCATCGTAGCCAACAACAGTTTTCAGTTTATATTTTGGGCCAGGACCTACGCTAATACGAAAACAAATAGAAAATTTAATTAGTAAAGTATATAAAATAGAATAGGTTATCTGTATATTCATAAGTTTAAGGCCATGTGACGAGTGGGTCACGTGACCGGCTTCCTACCTTACTGACACTTTTTTTATTTGCAAACTTATTTTCACACGATTAGCCACATCGAGTTGAAAATTTGGGATAATAAATAAGAATCACTAAGAAACGCGGCTCTGGTCCTAAATTTTTATAATTATGAAAAAAGTTTTTCTTCCAAATAATTTTTTTTTTTATAATTATAAAATTTTAGGACCAGAGCAGCGTTTCTCAGTACTTCCTATTTATTATGCCAAATTTTTAATTTGATGTGGCTATTCGTGTGAAAATAAGTTCACAAATAAATAAAGTGTCGGTAAGGTATGAAGCCGGCCACGTGGCCCACTCGTCACATGGCATTAAGTGTCATAAAATTTTGTACATTGGGGTTCGGGTGAACAAACCTGATTTTCGGAATGTAGGACAATCGGACTTCAAAAAAGAGGACAAAGTAGAACTAAAATTTGATATTATACTTTCTTCTCCACATTTTTATTTGATGAAACAAGTATATCTACAGTAAAAATTAATAAAAACCTAGATGGTTTTTTCAATATTGGGGTCTTATCAAATTTTGTTCAAATTTCATACAACTTCGTATTTACTGGGTTTCAAGGTTTTTATTACGAACCTGAAGTTGAAATTACAATAACCAAAACATCAAATACATAGTCTGTGGCGGATCCAATATGGCTGTTGAAAATTATAAAATTGTCTTCAAGTAAGCCTTAAATTCATAACGTGTTTCATTGTAATACAAATAATAGTTTTAATAATTTATCCCTTGGACACGAAAATGCCTTGTCTGTTGAGAATTACCCATGTAAAACATATAATATATCCATGCTAATGGATATCATATATATCCTATATATCCTATATATCATATATATCCTAGGGCGCGCGACTGTTGGTTCTCGTGCTTCGCGCTCGAGAATATATTTATCTCGCGCTTCGCGCTCGATAACGTATGTACCTCGCGCTACGCGGTAGGTCTATGTATTTTCCCCACTTTTAAAATTAAAGGTCAAAGCATCAACAACTATAATTTGGTGATTGTGAATTATATTTTGTTAAAGCTCCTTCGACTTTAACGAACACATTCTCATCACGTGTCTCGTGCTTCGCACTCGCTTTTATCGTAAATGCGAACTTTTCTACATTATTTTCAACTTTACTATATCAAGTGTATATTACATATATTTATTTCTGTACCTCGGAGAGTTGGTTTAAACTAGATTTAAGATATTAACCCTGTTGTAGCCATAAAATAATTTTCCAAGTTGGGGCCAAACTTTTGGCAAGCATTTGGCAATTTCCACACGGGAAGTATAATTCCTAGAAACTTTCATTATAAAGTCTGTGAAATTATTTAATTCAAAATGGCGGATTCGCAATGGCAGACAACAATCAAAATATTCACATGATATGTAGCAAAGTTTTCAGAAGTTTTCGATAATGTTTGTAAAGTTATGGAACTGTTAGGAAAAAATGTGGACATTTATGAAAACTTACCCAGAATATAAAAAAAAAGTCGGACGCAATGACGCTCATGAAGCAAAAAGTAATATCAATTTTATAAATAAATAAAGAATAACTTTCAACATTGCTGATATTTTATACGTTAGTATTTGCAAGCTTAACACTGTCACATTTTAATTAGTGTTTTACGTACACAGGTAGAATGATGATGTATAATTCAGACTGAAAAGTATTTTGACTGTTGGCATTTAATTTTAAAGGGTCAGTGAATTCTTCGCTATACTGAAAATAACCCATATGAGATTTATTAGTTCATTCTATGCTCTTAAGATAAAAAACAATAAATAGTTTATAACATTATGCGAGTTTTGATCTTCATTTAAACAAAATAACTGGTAGTTGTCTCAAATCAGATTTGTTTGAAATTTTTTTGTTCGTTTTTCAATAATTTGTCAATAAAACCTAATAATAATAATAATAATATGTTTATGAGACTAAACCAAATTTGAAAAAAAGTTAAAACATTTTAAGATAAAAATTAATATAATCGATGGGGTCCTTTTTTGAAAGTTGTGAACTTTTCTTTTTAAGTATTTGAAATAATATAAATTGGCTAAGAAGATATGGCAAATGTTGCTAAAACATTTTTGTTCACTGGATGCTTTAATCAATTAAATTAGTAAAAGAACATTTCAGGATGAAAATGGAGACAATTTTTCCGGCTATTTTAGCATATAAAGTCAATTTGTGTGTTTATTTAATCCGAAAATATGAAATTAGTGTAAAACACGTGTAAGATGTTGCTCAACATTTTTTTCCCTACCTTTTTTATCGATTACGTTTTCTTTTAAATCTCATCAGCACGTTAAGTTCAAAATAACCCAATGGAAAATTTACAACTGACGTAATCTTGGGATGATAACGCTGTTCAGTACTGATTGCCAACTTCGGGGCTGTACTAAAATACTATACTGGGCATCAGTATTGGCGCAGTAATTACTATAAGTACTGAGATTCAGTACCGGGGCAGTCGTGCGTATATATTAGTGAAGTACTGGAAGTAAGCGCATTAGCACAATACGGAAAATCAGTACTGTCAAAGAAGCCAGAGGAGTACTGGGCACCAGTATTGGCGATGTACTGGCATGAGACAGCAATGATAATGATGTTCATTGCAGACTGCCAGTATTGCTACTGCACTGGCGGCCTTCGCGATTGCCAGCTTTGCTTTTAGACATGATGAGGTATTGTATTGGATTGAAAAAAATTTGTTTAACTCAAAGTAAGTTTAATTTTCAAAATGCATTAACTGAATAAATATTTCAATTCCTCAAAAATAAAATAAACGGCATTTCTATATTCAGGAAGTAAACATTCTACCTCTTGTCTTTAGACATGAAAAAATGGTTCATTTTCAAAGAATACAGATTCGCTGTTCCGACACAAGCCTACGGGGTTCACATGAGTCAAAACAGAGAATACATTTTATAATAATACCTATTTTTCAACAATAGGTGTTATTTTAATTATCATATAGTGAAACAGATGAAATCTTAATTAGGAATTTGTAAAATGATATTTCTCATCTCAATTTCATGAATGGAAAGGAATTTTGACGACGTAAAACTATCAGATAAGTGGCTTAAAAATTGGTCTGGTGATTGATGATTACAAAAAAAAAACACTAAATAGAAATATCGAAAAGTGCAAATTCGGCTCCCATAATAAATAAATTTTTTTTAACTTTCTCAACGGCCTTGAAAATAGTATATATATAGAGTGACTGTTTCGATATTGTGCAAGGCGTTAAACAAGGATGCGTTATGTCCTCATGACTATTTATTATATTTATGGATATAATAAATTTCTTCAAAATTTCGACTAAATTTATGATCAGAAGCCCGAAAAAAACTCTAGTATACTGAGTCTCGTGGAAATCCGTCAGTTTATTAAATTTTTATCTGTGAATTTATTGAAATTCTCAAGAATTTAATCGCCGTTTTGGATAAAAACTGTTCGATTACTCGAAACTTTCGAGTAATCGAAGCCGTTCGAGTTCCCGAAACTTTCGAGTAGCTCTAAAATTTCGAGAACTCGAAATTTCGAACACGCTCGAGCCCGACTCCACTCGAAGTTTCGAGCTTTTTGCACACCCTTAAAAATACCCAAAAATCCTTGAAATTAAATTAATTGCAAATTCTTTATATTTTAGAATATCCTAAAATCTGTAAAGTCCTTTGAAATCTTTGGAAATACCCCGAAATCTCTTGAAATCATTAAAATCCTCGGATATCTTAAAAAAATTTTTGGAATCTTTTAAATTATCCTAAAATGTTATTGGGCCTATAAAATCGTTCTATATGTTCCAAACTTCTAGAAAATCCTTTAAAAGCTCATGAAAATTTCTTGAAATTCCAAAATAACATGTCAGTTACTCAATTAATTAAACTTTCACTTTGCGAGACTTGACAGACCAATATCAAAAGATGAACGTTGGTCTGGCGTTGGAGGTATTTCAAGTGCAGCACCCCTGCTCAAAATGTCAGATAAAAACCATTTAGCAACCAGATAGGGACCGGGTAGAAACCCATTTGGTTTCTAACCGTCTCTCACCGGTTCCTAACTGGTCAAAATTTCAATATCTGAAATGGAACCGGTTCCTAACCGGGCCTTATATGAGAAATGGTAACAAAAAGTCAGTTTAACAAGTCTTCTAACCGGGTCCTACCCGGAATTTTGGAACAGAAATTAAATACAGTCAAAGACTGAAGTTAGTTTCTTACTGGTCTCCAACCGGTTACTTAAAGTAGGGATGTTCGATTCTTTAAAAAGAATCGATTCTTGAATCGATCTTGAAATTGTTCCTCCAGAATCGATTTACCTAAAAAATCGAACCCAAAGAATCGATCTAGCATGAATCGATCCAAAAAAATCGTTAAAATAACAAAAAATTAATTCTTTTTAAAAGGAATCTCAAATAAATTACATTCTACATTATTTTTCAAATAGACTAACAGGTAGACTAACTAGAGTACCAGGTTTATTCATTATAATAGTAAGACCTTTAAACACCATTCAAGTATTTCAAACTTCAGTTCTTTATCCTACTTCCCCGAGGAAGATGTGATTCCAACACCTAGACTACCAGGTTGAATCATTAGAATGAGTGGACCTTTGGAAGGACATCCATCTCATTATTTTTCAATCATTGTAATATGAATTTTTCAGGACTGAATAATAATTGCCATTCTTAAATTTAAATCAAAATTAAAACGACGTGACGAACATTTGTAACTTTGTAACTTTTACGATTAAAAAATTAATTCTATGCAACTTTTTCCTCTTTTTTCAAATAATACAACCTTTTTTTGCTTTTTCTATTTCCTCTATCACATTTAAAAATTAGAAGAAAATTTAAACGCTGAAGAATTTTCAGTAGCGTCAGACAACGTTTGCTTACATAATTATATTCACCGAATTCACAAGCATGAACTCCTCTATCATTTATTCCTACATTGCCCGCAAACCTAGAGATTTTTTGGGAGAAATGAAAAATAGGACAAATGCCGATCGGGCCATTCGAATACCTACCGCCGTTTTCTGCTGTTATCGGAAGATATCTCGACAATGCGCAGGAAACACCACCGATGCATCTCGGCGGAGTCGGGAGCAGTCGAGGGATTCTGGACATGGGAGGCATCACGCGAGCATGGCAAAAATATCAAAGAATCGACGCGTCGATTCTCAGCATAAAGGATCGATTCGTGCAAAAGATCGAAGACAAAGGACCGATTCAAAAAATCGATTAATCGGACCCTTTGGATCGATCTTGGCAGAATCAAATCGAGATCGAACATCCCTAATGAGAACAATTGCCCTACAAGCACGATTAAGTCTAGGAAGGGAGCAGAATGGTGGAATACCCACCTGGAGAGACTCCGTAAAAAGACCAGAATGTTGTGCAATAGGGGCCATGAATGGGATTTACCGCGGTCCTACTGGGAGCCGATGTCATTTTTTGGATGACAGTTGCTCCCAGTGGGACCCCGCGGTGGTTGTTAACCTTTAGTTTTTAATTATATATAATTTATATATAGTGGACAAGATAATGATATTTTTCATTTTTTAAATAAATTTTTCTGTATAAAACAAGTGAAAAATATCAGTGTTTTGTCCACTATACATAAATTATATATAACATGTTCACCTGAGATATATTCTTACAAAAGCAATCTAGAGTGAAATAAACATATACTTTTCTTAAATTACAGAGTTTCTGCATGTCAGGTATTTCCAGAAAGTCAGGAAATATCAGGGAAAACCGGACAGAGTTAGAAAATTTTCGATAAACTAAAGTTGAAGTTAATTTCATTATTATGGTTAAAAATCAGAACTGTTTGGTTGAAACTTAATCTGTTTTGTTTGAGGATTCGAACCATTTTGTTGAAAATTCATCTTTTTTGGTTGAATTAAACTAATTTTGGCATAAAATTAAAATCCTGTTTGGTTGAAATATCAAATATCTCGTTTTTCGTTGAGAATTCATCTCTCTGGTTGAAAATTCAACTACTTAGTTGAAAGTGGAACTACTTTGTTAAAAATTCATTTATTCGGTTGATGATTCATCATTTTAACTTAAAAAACTGTTTACATTATCATTGATGAGAGTGTAAAGTAATCGTCCAAATTTTCTATCCCTAGTTTTTAACGGATTTTTACGTTTCGCCACTCACAGAGTTCGAAAATCATAAAATTTTGTTGGTGTCTGTATGTATGGTTGCCTGAATGCTGTAACCAAGATAACATTTGAAGGATTTGTCCAATCGAGTCAGCCTTAGATAAAGTCTTTAACGGCAATTTTTAATTTCAATGAAAATTAAAAAACTTATATGCTTTTCAACATTTTGAAAATTTTGAAAACATGGTAAACATTTTTTTTTATAAAATAAGAAATATCAATCCAAATTTTCACCATTTATGAAAAAGATTTTAAAACTATTCCCATGAAATTTTTCAATTAGACCAAAATACAAAAAGTTCGATCATTTTCAAAAATATGCCATTTTTGTTTTTAAGAGATCCGTAAGCTTATAGCGTTATTTTGAGTAGATTTTAACAAGATTCACAAATTATTTCATTTAAATTTTTTAATTGCACACAAATTGAAAATGCGTTCTGGATTAATTAATCATGGCAGAGTTGTCTTAGAACTGAAGTTTGAACGAACGGTATCAAAGCCTACGGCTTAATGTCTCTATTTGGTAAATTAACAAAAATGGTATTCTTTTATCAACATCATATTGAAAAACATATTTACTTCTTGAATTCTGTTCAAGTTTGTCTACATCGTTTTATTTATTAAAGAGAACCGACACTATAACCTAATTATGGAGAGCGAAGCGCGAGTGTCGCAATGAGAATGTAATCGTCAAAGCCGCAGGTGCTTTGAGAACCTTCTTTTAAAACAAAAGGAAAAAAAATTCAGTTTCAATTTATGACTGTAGTTCCTCATAGGCTTACATCACAGTCTTCGATTCAAGTTACAATATTTATAATATTTGAAAAAAATGTAGTTAAAATGTAAAAGATACATAAGTGACGGTTTTATGAAAAATGAGTTGTTGGTATCGTTGGGTTCGTAAGAGAAAGCTGCGTCTAAATTTGTAATAAAAATAATCAATTATTAATATTTATGTTAAAAAAAGATTGCTTATAAATGAGGAAAGTCGAAAGTGTAAAAAAAAATACAACATAAAAAAGTACGCAAAGCACTCTGCATGTCTTAAAATTTGTACAAAGTGTGTAATACGTCATTAGCTTGCAAATAAAAAAGAACCTAAAGAACTTTGTGTCTTTTTTGCCTTGTAAAAGTGACCGAATACGCAGCGAATTTACAAACGAAAAGAATCGCTTGCCCTTACGTATTAGCTCAAACTCTGATCGGAAATCCAAGGGAAATAAGTCCCGGCTAGATTCGGCTATACACTAGCGACGATCGTTCGTTTAAGGCTAGTGATGGGCGCTGCTCGGTATTTCACAGTCATGACCAATCCTGACCGGTCATGACGGTAAATGTTGGTAAAACGGTGAAAAAACTTAATTTTTGTACAATGACATTTGCGGATACATTCAGGGCCATTTTTGTGAATCAGGGCATGAAAATACTACATCGCCAAATCAATGAAACATTAACACCTATAAATAATTTTCAAAGTTATATTCTGATCCGATACTCAGTTCACGATATAAAAAGCATTAAACATGTATCTGCATATCAATGTTTAAATAATGTTTATGTTATATTTTTTAATTTGAACTTTTTTTCTGAAAATATAATTTATTAATAAACTCTTACACTAATTCAAAAAAATAAAATAAAAGTTTGAGAATAAAAATAACAGCGTATCAAAATACATTTTTAAATCATCAAAACATATGTACATATAATTTGGAAAATTAATTCAAATATTCATTTCACGGCCCAGTTTATACATGAGTGCATCAAAAAACATCGCTAAATCTTTCAAAAATTATTACCTATAATTTTAAAAATTATATTCCGATCCGATATTTAGTTAACAAAATAAAAATTATTTAAAAATCACTTGAATTTAAACGTTTAAGTAATTTGAAAACGCAGCATTATACGAAAATACATCGCTGAATATTTCAAACATAATCTGCATATAATTTTGAAAATTGAATTCATATACATGCCCCTCTTTTTGTATGTTTATCTCAGCGATAGATTAAGTCCCACCTCTCAATGTTTCAGGGAACTGAATTTAAAAAATTGAAACTTCGATAAATTAAAGCTGGAAATATCCTCTTTAAAATGAGACCAAAAACATAATTAAATATTCACCTGTTCTCCAATTATAACGAAAATTGTGGAAGCGTGCGTCGGATTTACACCTTTTGATAATAACGTGCGGAAAACAACAGACGAAAGAATGCAGTAAGTGTTTGACCGTCCGATTTTCGTCGAAATTTTAAACTTTAATTTAGAGAATCTTACATTTTTTCAATGTCCTTCTCTAAAGCATGCAGAAAGTTTAATTTGATAATCGAGAATTGTTCACAAAATTTGTTAATAATTATATGATTGCAATATAGAGATATGTATTAAACATAAGTAAGCTTTGATTATGCAGATTATAGCAAATATTAAATTACATAACCGTCATGTTAATAAATAATTCGTGTAACTTAACAAAAAAATTAAAATTCAATCTTTATGTATCTTAATATTGCGAAAAATAATGAATCAGTAATTAATTAATCATTTTAAAAAATAAAAACCAATGAAAAATTATTTTCATTGAAACATTCAAATAACTTTTGCTTCATGTTTAAATGAAAATTTGAATTATTAATAACATTTTAAACTAATTTTAGAACAATTTAAAACATACTTACATATAATTTTGAAATCTGAACTCAGATACTCATTTCACAACCTCACAAACATTGATAAGAATTACATAATTGGAGTCAAGGAATTTATAATACAAATAAACTTTCATTATACAAATTATAGCCAATATTCAATTATATCAAATTTGAGTAAATAATACATTTATGTACTTAATTAAACAAAAATGAAACTTGGTGTAGTACTATAGTAATACTTTATTATTATGGACCAAATGATTTTTTTAAAATTAGGATATAAAGATTTCTTATGAAATCACCTTTGATTAAAAAAAAATTGATGAGATTCTTCTGGTTCCAGCGATATCGTCATTTTATTGAGACCATTCGCTGCGCTGCTGTGCTGCCAGTGCGGCCACTCACAAACGATGTAAGCTGCAAATTTGTTATCTTCTTGGAAATGTTTTTCTATGCTCAGCGGTGACTTGGGCTTAATACTTACGGGTTGCTTTAAATGAAAAAAAAATGTTGACTAGTAATGATGATTCTTATGAAAAAGTTCTATTAACAAACATCGAATATTATATATTCGTCATGTGTAAAGGTTATTTCGGCATTAATATTAATTTCTTTTATTAATAAAGTTATTAATAGTTATTAATTTAATTAAAAGTTATTAATAAAGTTTATAACAATTTAGTATGAATAATTTGTCGTTTTGTATTATTTGTTAATATCACAAAAAAATTGTTTAAAGAATATTCAGCCAGTGTTAGCAGTGACATGATTTTATTCCTGTTCATGTCGATCGCGATCATTTGTTTATATATCAGCAATGAAACATCGCAACGTTAAGGGAAGTTTTCGTGTCCGTATTTCAATTCCTCCTGCTTCAAGTACTTCAGTAATTTCTTGGACAAATTCTTCATAAAATTCGAATACATTTCTCGGTTTATGCTTACCTTGAAACATTCCTACTATTATTGGCCTTTTATCAAATATATTCCATATAAGATATTGATGAGGCCAAAACTGATGCAAACATTTATCCACTTTAGCATCATTCGTATTATATTTTCGGGCAATGCATTTTCAGGAAGGGTTTCTAATTTCTTTACAAGTGTTTTTTTGAAACCTATATGAAGGTATTTACCTCCTGCAATTCGTCGGACTCTGTTACTCACAACAATAGTAGGATTATTTACAATAGTCCTTGAATTCTTGGGCAGGAACATTAAGTTGAAAGGAAACTCTCGTAAGGTTTTGAATAATATGTTTCCCTGGTTGTGCTTAATATTGGCTGCAAGGAACACATTTTTTAAAACTTTTCTCTGTAATTCCAAAGGATTTTGTTGAACATTAATGTCATCTTCCTCGTCTTCTGAAGCGCTGGCTCCAGTTGTATCATTTTCTGCATTTACAGAAATATCATCTTCAAAAAATTCGTCAATGACTTCTTCATTAGAGTTTTCAGATCCCACTGTACTGTCTAGATCCTGTTCTTAAAAAAAAACGTTGTGCAACTTCGCCAGAAACTGTTGCCATTACTTCTCCTTCTAATCTTTCATCTACGTCAACCGCAGATTCATCAGACATATATTCAACATGTTGTTCAATGTGTTGCGTATTTTCACGAACTGTTAGCAAGTGTCTTCGCTTTTGTCTCGTCCCGAGATCATTAAATTTTTTTAATTTTCCAGACATTTCTTCATCCATATCTCAATCAAATTCCCGGTAATATGGTTTCCACGTGAAGTCGCCACCCTGAGAATGTAGATTTAACTACTTGTAATGTATGCTATACTAACACTATTTTATAAACTTATCTCCTTATAAAGCTAGGTTTTATGTCAATAATATTTAAAATTAGGGAATTTTCAACCAAAGAAATTAATTTCTAACCAAACATGGCATAGTTGAATTTTCGGTCAAAAATAATTGATTTTCAAACAAAAAAAAAACGTGCTTTTCATTAAAAACTGAAAAAATGTTCAGTCAATTATTGAATTGGAAAAAATTCGAGTAAGTTTAAGATATATTTAGAAGTTTTGAAAAGATTCCAAAATAATTTAAAACTTAAAAAGATTTCAAAACATTTAAAACATAACGTAGATTTTTGAAGATTCCGAACGCAACACTTGAAATCTTTTTAAGGATTTTGAGAGGTTCCAAGAGAATAATATCTTTATTGAAATTTCTACGAAATCTAAAAATGATTTTCATTTTTTTTTTTGAAAAATTAATTTTTTTAAATATTTTTGAAAATTTGAAAAATAGAATATGGAAGATTTTAAAGAAATTTTTTTTATTTTGCCGGATTTCACAAAAATTGTAGGAAAAATTCATGTTCCAAGATAATAAATAACAAAATTTGCATTAGATCACTGGAAATTTTTTAATGATTTTTTCAAACAAATTTTTAAGCGAATATCAAAAAAGATTTTAGAGCAAATTTTGATCTTCAAATTAATTTTTCTAGCCTAAAATTGCCTAAGATTATATAATTTTAAAAATTTATACATTTTTTTATTGATTCTTCAATGTTAAATTATTCAACATGGCTTAGACTTTTTTTCTTTATCGACTGAAAAATCTTTCTTGGTTAAAAATTCAAGTCTTTTTTTTAATTTCTTTTTTTCTGGTTTGAAAATTAGTCTGTTTTCGCTGAAGCTTCAGTTAATAAAAAGAAAACAGAAGTGCCAGCAGTAAAACGTCTGGAGACGGTAATATCTAACATATTATTTTTTAAAGGAAGAATAATTATTTTCAAAATTTTCCGAATTCAGTTTTTAACCTTTCTTTGACACTTAATTTTACGTAAGATTTAATTTTAAGTTTTTTTTTCAATTAACTCCACTGGGAGTTACTCCACTGGGAGTAACTGTCATCTAAAAAATGACATCGGCTCCCAGTAGGACCGCGGTAAATCCCATTCATGGCCACGATATATATATATATATATATATATAGAGGCTTATATATCTGGACTGGATATGATGTCATAAAATTATCATGGAAAATAAGTAAGTACGCGAATAATATATGATCACATAAAGTATTATTAACTAATTTTTATCCAAGCTCCGATAATAAGTTTTCAATTTTCAATATTCCATCTCGAGAACCTATTTTCAATAATAATCAAAACGCTCCCGAATGTTTTTGGAATTTTTTTAATATTGCCCGTAACACGTTTCAGACGAAAATCAGTGAACTGACACTCTATTATTGTAGTAAAAATAGTAATAATAAAGTGCTAGTCCACAGTTTTATATGAAACGTGTTATGATCATATTTAAAAACAATCGGAGATTCTTGTATCGGTCAAAAATAGCTTTTGCCTATTATTTCCTTCTATAGTACCAACATAAAGAGATAAAATTAAAAATAGAAAGGACTAATTATTTTCAAAAGGGTTTAGAATAATGAAACTTGAAAAAGTGACAATATTTCTCGCAATATTTTAAATTCTGCAATTTTGAACAGTAATGACTGACTTTTTTGACACAAATCACATTTGCTAGTAAACAAATCTATCCAGTCGCTTTGAATGTCACTTGCTAATACATAATATGATATTTATCAATAAGATATTTATCGTGCTTAAAATTTCTATAATTTTAATTTAAAATTATTGTTTTGAATGCACATTCTAAAACACTTTTATCTTTGAGGTCTTGAATCTAAAGTTTTTTTTTGAAATTCATTTTTAGGTTAATTTTTGTAGGCTTAGAATTTTAAAGTTCATAGTAATATACTTTCCGATTCATACATCAAAAATTCCATATTAAAAGCTGTGATAGTATCGATTTTAAAATTTCCTTCCGACTTTAGTTCTGAATTTTCATGCTGAATGCTAAATTTTTCGACTTAATGGGTTTTCATTTTGCCGTTAAACTTGAATTGGCTCACGTTTGAAAGTATAATCAGCAATTCAAAAATTATCAATTTGTAAGCAATTTATGGTCTGGAATTCTTTGTACGTGCAATTTTTAGTAGCAAATAATAATTTAAAATTAGAAAATCAACATCAAAACTTGTGTTCAAGTTTAGACTTCTTTTAATATTTGCCGAAAAAACGCGTTCTTAGACGTGACAGCTTCACGTTTTTTCAAATGTGAACATGTCGTGCTTAAGCAAAGAAACATTTTATTGCTTCTTTACAATTCGACGAGTTGAATGCGTACCAACAAAATCCGAATTTTTCTGGAGAGCTGAAAGGCTGAATATCAGTAGCCAACGTTTGAGACAGGCTCCACTGCGAATTGCGATAGAAACTCCAATCTTCAATTACATTAAAAAATAAACACTTAATCCCGAGGAATTAAGTTTTTGAACGCGGGAAAAAATTCTTGTTCTGAAAAAGTTAACGAAATTCTAGTAATTTGGGAAAGAATTTTGAGGTTAGAATTTCCGTGGGTTTGAAAATCGGTTCCTTGTGCCAATGAAAAATCGAATTTTCAATTTTTAACCAAAATAAAAACATACTTCCGACATGTGGAAATGCTGATGAAGCATGACAAAAGAGTGTATTTCATTTTTAAAGAATTTTGTATGCAATAAACACATTTTCGTAAGAATGTTCGATATTGCAATTCTGGGATGCTATCTTTCATTTCTTATTCACGTAATTCAAAGTTTAAATTAGAATAGAATTTCAGTATTTCATGACTTAATGAAGAATATACTTCTTATAATTGCATATGAATAAACTTTTAACTTGAAATTATAGTATTTACATATACTTTTATTTTTCAGAAAATTGTAAGAACTTTCATTCGTTCATTTCACCTATTTGAAATTGCCGCTCACTTTCTGCAATATGGTGGCGTAGCAGATATCGTTGCTGATTAGCTGCATTTTTTTTACTTGCGCGTCGCTAGACCATGAGTGGGTTGGATCATGGTAAGGTTGCTCATAATTAAATATATCAGGGTAAATCATCTTCAAATCACGAAGGAATAGTAAGGAGTGGTATCCCTGTAAGTGGGGAGTGGGACGAACAACGTCCAAGAATTCCTTGATGCTTGCCACGGCTGAAAACTTGGTCTCTGTATCGCGAATTTATGAAATAAAATCAGCTACACAAATATTATAATGGACTGTGAGGAACGTTGAAATCATCTTTCGCATAATAGAGTAATCTGCTGAAAAGATTCAATTTACTTATTCAACATATTTAAATAAAGTATCATGAATGATAAAATAAATTCAGAAATATTAAAATCTAATGCAAGAATACTGTGAATCAAACACTGAAGAATGACACAATGCTGTAGGGTTAACATAAACATCTACTTTCTGAAACTCTTGAATCAATGTTTAGTGACATAGAAATTTAATTAAATAATGCTAAAAATGCTGAGTGAAGTATTGATTACGTATATTAAAATCTACTATTATATATAACATCTGCAAATCTTCTTTTTTCTTAGAACCAAAATTTTCTTTGAATTGTAGTTCAATAAATCCATTTAATGAATATACAGTTGATTGAACTGTTCCAACTTAGTAGACGAAACTTTTTTTCACTAGAATGGGATCCTGGGTTACGAAAGATTATCATAGAGTGCGCCACTATCGGATACGCTGCTTTTTCTTGTAGTTGTAATCACGTTAACCCTGTTGAATGTTAAATTATCCTAAATCAAGTTAAATGAACTATTAAAATGTATGTAGAAGAACGAAAAAGAATAGAGAGTGAGGAGGATGAGGAGGATGAGGAGGAGGAGGATACGATAAATATTACAGTTAAGTCAAGTACGTTCTAAAGATATTAGATTCAATGATTATATGCTCTAAATCGTATGTTAGAGGTTTTAAAAGATGTGTTGAGCTTCCTACATTTTCTCCATGAAAAATTTGTGTGTATATGTGGAATTTGAATGTAAAAATGGAGAGCACATCGCCTTCCCAATAACAAAAAGCTAAGGAAACTGTAGGTGATGCCTTCTTCCTGCATACTAGATGTATCACCACTCTCGGTGCTGCCCTCTGCGCAGAGCTTGATAAATCACCATCCTCATATAATATTGACCTTATGCAAGTTTTAAATCAAAATTTAGTAATAAAGAAATCTGATTTGATAATAATAATATTAATAATCAATCAATATAATCAATAAATAATCAATTTTTTTTTTTAAACATTTTTTTTAAATTGTAGTTGAATAAATCCATTTAAAGGGACAAGGATTTCCGGTTGAGAGAATAATGTATATGCAGTTGATTCAAGTATTCCAACTTATTAGACGAAACCTTGTTTCACTGAAACGGGAACCTAAGTTACTAAAGATTACCATAGAGTGCACTACCATCGGATACGCTGCTTTTCTTATAGTTGTAATCACGTTTAATCTGTTGAATCTTTAATTATCCTATATCAAGTTAAATAAACTATTAAAATGCATATGTATATGATGCAAATGAGGTTTTAAAAGCTGTGTTGCGCTTCTACACTTTCTTCTTGAAAAATTTGTGTTTGTATATGTGGCATTTGAATGTAAAAATAAAGGAGCACATCGCCTTCCAAATATAAAAAAAACTAAGAAAACTGTAGGTAATGCCTTGTTCTTGCATACTAGATTTATTGCCACTCTCGGTGCTGCCCTCTGCGCTGAACTTGATAAATCACCATCCTCATATAATATTGCCTTTATCTAAGTTTTATATCAATGATATTAAAATCTGCTTTTATATAACAGCTGTAAAATTATTATTTTCTTAGAACCACCATTTAATTGTGGGTTAATTAATTCAGTTAAATAGATCAGGATTTCAGGTTAACAGAATTATGAACATACTGTTGATTCATCTATGTCAACTTAGTAAACAAAAACTTAGTTACATTAAAAAAAGGTCTTGGATTAATAAAGATTATGATAGAGTGCACTTCTATCGAGTACGCTGCTTCTCTTATAGTTGTAACCACGTTTCTCCTGTTGATTTTTATATTATGCTCAATTAAATGAACTACTAAAGCCTGGAAGAAGGGAACGGGATGGTGGAGGAGGGCAGAATAGTTGATGGGTATGATAATGATGTAGTTAAGACAAGCAGAAACTGAAAATATTAGATTCAATGATTATGTATACACTTATCTGTCGAGAGAACCTGCTAATTGACAGGTGTGTCTGTAAAGACGCTGCAGCCCATCAACGCAACCTGTCAATGGCCTTGCACTCTCTCGAGAAAAAGATCACGTTGTCCACGATAAACATATCTATTATGCAAATCATTTTGTATCATAAATTTGATTCTAATGAAAAAGTTGTCTAGTCTGACGTTTTCTTGAAGTAGACTAGTCAACCTCTCGCTTCTGTTATCATCTTGTTATTATTTTATTTCATGTTTTCATCCGCGAAATTATATAAAAATGAAAACTAATGAACCCTGGAATGGTCCTAAATTTTTACAATTAGAAAAAAATTCATTTTGGTAAAAGAACTTTTTTTGTACTTCTAAAAATTTAGGACTACAGAAACTCTTCTCAGTGCATTCTGTTTCATTTTACATATTTTCAACTAAATATCTTATTTCGTGTAGACGACATTTAACAATCCATAATTCAAATGTATGCCTGAAAAGCGCAAAAAACAATTAAAAGTACACTAACGACCGAATGTTTGGGTACATTTCCTTAGACCGTTAAAAAATTCATACTTCATTTCAAAGACAAATATCTGTGCACAAACTGAATATGCGACTTTGCAAGTAGAATCATTTCAAGGATTAGAAAATATCGCGTCGAATGTGCCTACGTCGAAATTATTTTCATGATCGTGTCAAAAAGGATGTAGGATCGAAGTTGAATGTTTTTTTTTAGCAAAACGAACATGTTCAAATCTTGAGTTCAACTCTTTGTCAAATTTAGAGAAGTGTTCTTAAAAATTCGGAAAAATCATAAAACCAAGAGTAAATTCTACTCTTCAAATCTAAAACAAGAACACGATTAAATATTATGTTACTCCTGGGTATTTATATAAAATATTTACTCGTGCAATAGAAATTTTTCTGAGCTACAAGTCCGAGATTCGTAGTAACCCTCCATTTGCTGTATGGTGCAACGCCAGATTTCATTAGATATACAAAGGAATATTGAGCAATCTGTCGTTGCAAATTAAAACGAATGAAGATTAACGATGAATTCCGGACTTTTGGTTCTTTAAAATTAATACTGCACCAGTGAATATTTTGTACAAATGCTCAGCAATTATATAATATGTAATCGTGCTCTTGATTTAGATTTAAAGAGTATGATTTTTTATTGAGTTCATGATTCTTACAAATTTTTAGGAACACTTTTCTAGATTTGGAAAAGACTTGGACTTAAGATTTTAAAATGTTCATTTTGGTAAAAAAAATTCAACTTTGAAGTTTAATATTTTCTGAATTATTCATTAAAATAATTCAGGCGTAGGTGAATTCGACGCGAAATTTTCTACGTTTCAAATAATTTTACTTGCAAAGTCGTAAATTTAGTTTCTGCACCGATATTCGCTTTTGAAGTGCAGTTTGAATTTTCAAACGTTCAAAGGAAATGTACCTAAACTTTCTGTCGGCAGGCTACAGCAGCACAGATTGAAACTCTAACACAGCCTACAAAATCGTCTTGACCAAATTTTAATATGACTCACAATTTAGCTGCCATTTTATATAAGAATTTCAACTTCCAATTCAAAGGGGTCATTTAGACGAAATAATTTTTTAATTAGAACTTGCAGCTGTTTATAAGCTTCATCACAAATTTTTACGAAAAATTTAATTTTTTACAGTTTGCAATTTTCATTATTTTGTTGTGAAAATACAAATTTCATTCTGAGAAAAAAATATAATGGGCAAATTTATTATACTTTTGTAAACCGAAATTGCAGTAATTATTGTGACCTGTGCCTATCTGCAGTTCGACGGTACTTTAAGACAATTAAGTGGTGAGCGAGCGGGCATGCAGCAATAACCTGTCACCGCTCTAGGTAGGTGACGGAAATAATTATTCCATAATACTCATCCTAAAAAACAATGTTCAATCTTTATGTAGGGCTATACTAAAAGTTTATAGAACGTCAGATTCACATCCAATGTTGCTTTTAAAAACTGGTCGAAAGGATAATTTTCTTAAAAAAAAAAACCTGATGTGATGGAGCAACTCTTACACAAGATTCGGATTCTGGGACCATAAAACCATATAAGTATGGTGATCTGATAAATTTAAATTAAAAATATAAAGCTTTTTCGGGTTTCAATCGTGTGCAAAACTACGAAACTTGCCGACGTTTCGTGAACATTGCAGTTCAGTGTTAAAATATTATTATAAAATTCAGAGAAAAATCATTATAATTAATCCCATGATTTAAGAGTTTTTCGGATATACTCTCGGTAATGTGAAAATTTGTGGAATAATGTGCAATCCTTGACTTATTGTGATAAAAATTTTTGAAGAATCGTTGACATAGTATCACAAAATTCAGTGAAAAATCATTGTAATTAATCCTATGATTTAGGAATTTTTCAGATATACTCTCCATAAATTAAAAACCTGTGGAATCGTGTGCAATCCTTGATTTATTGTAATCAAATTCTTTGAAAAAGTGATAAAATATTATCATAAAATTCAGTGAAAAATCATTGTAATTAATCCCATGATTTAAGAATTTCCGTATATACTCTCGGTAATGCAAAAATCTGTGGAATAATGTGCAATCCTTGATTTACTGTATTTAATACTTTGAAAAAGTGTGAAAATTATATTATGATATCCACAGAAGAATCATTGTAATTAATCTTATGATTTAGGAATTTTTCAGATATACTCTCCATAAATTAAAAATCTGTGGAATAGTGTGCAATCCTTGATTTATCGTAATCAAATTCTTTGAAAAAGTGATAAAATATTGTCATAAAATTCAGGGGAAAACCATTGTAATTAATCCCATGATTCAAGAGTTTTTCGGATATGCTCTCGATAATGTAAAAATCTGTGAAATAATGTGCATTCAGTGAAAAATCATTATACTAATTCCCATGATTTAAGCATCTTTCGGGTATATACTCTCGGTAATGTAAAAATCTGTGGAATACTGAGCAATTCTTGATTTATTGTAGTCAAATTCTTTGAAGAAGTATTAAAATATTATTATAAATTCAGTAAGAAAACTTTATAGTTAATCCCATGATTTCAGAATTTTTCGGATATACTCTCGGTAATGTAAAAATCTGTGGAATACTCTGAAATTCTTGATTTATTGTGATCACATTCTTTGAAGAAGTGTTAAAATATTATTATAAAATTGTGAAAAAGCATTGTAATTAATCCTATGATTTAGGAATTTTTTCGGATATACTCTCGTTAATGTAAAAATCTGTGGAGTAATGTGCATTCCTTGGATTATTCTGATTAAATTCTTTGAAACGGTGTTCAGGTATTATTACAAAATTTATTGAAAAGTCATTGTAATTAATCCCATAATTTAAGAATTTTTCGGATATACTCTCGGTAATCTAAGAATGCGTGGAATAATTTGCAATCCTTGATTAATTATAATTAAGTTCTTTGAAAAAGTGTTAAAATATTGTTATAAAATTCAGCGAAAAATCATTGTAATTAATCCCATGGTTGAAGAATTTTTCGGATATACTCTCGGTAATGTAAAAATCCGTGGAATAATGTGCAATAATTGATTAATTATAATTAAGTTCTTTAAAAAAGTGTTGAAATATTATTATAAAATTCAGCGAAAAATCAATGTAATTAATCCCTGGATTTAAGAATTTTTCAGATATACACTGGATGATGTACAAGTCTGTGGAATGCTGTGCAATTCTTGATTTATTGTGATTAAATTCTGTGAAATGTGTTTAAATATTATTATAAAATTCAGTGAAAAATCATTATACTTAATCCCATGATTTAAGAATTTTTCGGATATAATCTCGGTAATGTAAAAATCTGTGAAATAATGTGCAATTGTTGATTTATTGTATTTAAATTCTTTGAAAAAGTGTTAAAATAATATAATAAAATACAGTGAAAAATTATTGCAATTAATCCCATGATTTAAGAATTTTTCGGTTATACTCTCGGTAATGTAAAAATCTGTGAAATAATCGGCAATTCTTGATTTAATGTAATTAAATTCTGTGAAAAAGTGTTGAAATAACATTATAAAATTCAGTGACAAATCATTGTAATGAATCCAAAGATTTAAGAATTTTTTGGATATGCCCTCGGTAATGTAAAAATCTGTGGAATAATGTGCAATTGTTGATTTATTGTATTTAAATTCTTTGAGAAAGTGTTAAAATAATATAATAAAATACAGTGAAAAATTATTGAAATTAATCCCATGATTTAAGAATTTTTCGGATATACTCTCGGTAATGTAAAAATCTGTGGAATACTGAGCAATTCTTTCTTAGATTGCGTCCAGCATAGTCAGTGAAGCACTTCTAGACTCCATCTACAAAATATCACAGACAAATTTGTAAGCCGTTCAACACTCCAATATTAAATTCTCGAACACAGTCAAGGAAGCGTTCATAGACTGTCAAGCTAGCCGTTTATGCTAATGAAAAAATAAAAATTTTTCTTAATATTTATAATATTATTATCTCTAACTTATATATTTATTTAAGCATAATATAACACACACAATTACTACTTATATTAATCGCACGCTTTTTACGCTCTGAAAAATCGGATGCACGCTGCGGGGATTACAACTACATATAGTCCTATACTATAGCTAGACTAACGCAACTCGTTTCTAACCGCTGAAGCCATAACAAATTAATTACATTGCTTAAACAATTTTTCTTTAAATAATTGGAAAATATAATTTTTTACGAAAAATTATTTTTCGACCAAGGGATGATTTTACGTAGAAAACTATGTTTTTTATGTATTCAAACTAAAATTGTACAAATAAGGTTTTCAAAGTTGTTAGATATAACATAAAAACTAATTGCACCGTTCGCTGCTATGGAAAAAATATAAAATGTTTAAAACTTAAATTGTGTTATTTTTTAAATTAAAGTATTTGATTCTAGATTGAAGAAGTTACTAACAAATCAATAAAAAATCAAACTATTACCAATTTATTTTAATAAAACTGATGTATTTACTAAATTATATCAATAAATTATTGATAAAAAAATTTCAAACTTGGGCAAAAACATACTTGCGTTAACATTCATAAAAGTTGAAAAAATTATTGAGATAGATTCGAAAATACTTTTTATAGGATGTTATTAAAAACATGGTTATTTTAAATTAAATTTTTGATGACAAATAGCAATTTTAATAGCAATCCACGAAAAGTATTTTAGACTCTATATCAGAATAATAAATGTTGTTAAATAAATGAAGCGTTGGGTGAAAAAACAACCTAACTCGGAAAATCGTGTTTTGAGATAAATCGATTCAAAGATTTCAAGCTGTTATTGAACTAAGAAAATATTAATTTAAAAATAAATCCTTTCATACGCATAAAGTATTACAATCTAAAAGTGAAATCCTGCCGAGAAAAAAATAAAAAAAAAAGTTATTTAACGAATTGAAAATAAACAAAACGAGTTAGGTTGTTTTTCCATCCAATGGGTATTATAGGTATTTTTTTATTATTAATTTCATGTTTTAAAGATTATTCAATGATTTCTACTGTAATAATTGTTATTAACATGACACTGCATTATTATACATTAGAAAAAATTATTTAAAAGTTATAAATTGAAACAATTTCAATGTTTACTTATCAAATTCAGATTCTTTATCTGACATAACATCATTATATTGTAAAAAATGTTCTCCCATCATTGTGACAGCCAATAACCAGTCTTAATATTCTTGTTGTAAAAATTTAAGATTTTAATGAATTATTGACCAGAAGAATAAAAATAATAGCGCACTGATTCGCCGGCTGGTCCACTACACGCTGCAGTCTGCACAGCGCCCGCGACGTTTCTACATGCGTCCTCGTCTAGTATAACGTGACTTACGTAAACAGTAATAATTATTATATTAGTTTTGAGCTGCGTACTAACTAATTAGGGTTCGCTGATTCGGAAAAAGCGGTTCACGGAAAAACAACCTAACCCGGGTTAGGTAGTTTTTTTCACCCAACGCTTCATATATTATACTGCCCGTGTGGAAATTGCCAAATTTTCCAAGTTTGGCCCCAAGTTGGAAAATTATTTTATGGCTACAACAGGGTTAATATCTTAAATCTAGTTTAAACGAACTCTGTTTCACAGCTCTTGATTGCAGCGCCATCAACTTGGCTGTGCATCTATTTTCAGTCGGGCTCCATCTTGAACATCTTGAACACAAGTAGGTTGGTTTGAGAGTATGTTAACGAGTTTTTTTGTGATTTCGTCTGTATTAATTATTAAAGTGTGATTCAAATGGTCAAAAATGCCGAAAGTGAAAAGCACTTGTCGCGTTCCAAATTTTAATTAAAATTGGTTTAATAACTCCTTGTTTATTTAATAAACTATACATTATTTTACAGAATTATACTTTCTGAAATATGATTGGTGGCTTCTTGGCGGTAAATTTGAATCATGACTAACCCACCAATCAAAAAGCTCTAGCAGATATTCCATTCAAAATGGGGCGAACTTCTTTACATTTTAGCGTACGTCCTCCCCTAAACTATGCAAGAAAAAATGGCGACAAATTTTTCACACACAGTTTTGTTTCCTTACTATTACTCCATGCTGTATATAAAGCTGACAAAAAGACATTTTACTGTTGGGCCTCCTGCGGTAAGGCAGTGTGCGAAGAACACCCTATACATTTCTGTAAAGATTGTGAAAACTGCATGTTTTTGAGTAAATTTTACTATTTTTGTACAATAAATATGCAATCACATTCACTATCCTGCTTTTTCTGTGAAATTACCTGCATGAATCACTGTAAAATATTATTATTCAGGTCTTCAAATAATTCAACTTTTTTAAGCCGCCGCCAATTGGCCTATATTTTTTTCGAAGGTCATAGTCTAAGCTTTAAAACCTTGCAACGATTTATTTTAAATTTATTTGTTGCAAAATTATGAATTTTTTAACAAGTATCGAATTTTTTCTATATTTTTACCAAATTTCGATTTTTATTTTTAAAAGTTTCTGACGATTAACACTAACAACAATTGGATCGTGTAGTAGGCACTTTGAAAAATAACCCTGAATTTTCCTCGATTTTTTGAAAACCAAAAACAGTTCAAAAAATGAATAGGACTTAAAAGACCCTGTGTGTAAACGGAAGGTGGAAAAAGAAGTGTGTAAACGGAGGATTAAATATCACAAGGACCTCCAGTTCTTGAGTCGCTTCTGTCAATCAAAGAAGAAAAGAAAAAACTTCCGATTCAAAAAATCTGCCCGCCGCACGGGCACATTCTCATCGTGCGCTGCTCGCGAGTTTGAGCGCGCCTAAGGCGCGCGTCTGCTGGTTCTCGTGCTTCGCACTTGATCTTTGTACTTTCCGCACATTTTTGCACAGAAATTTTAAAATTAAAGGCCAAAGCATCGACAACTGTCATTTGGTGATTGTGAATTCTCTTTTGTTAAAGCTCCTTTCGCTTTAACGAACAAATCCTCATCACGTATCTCGTGCTTCGCATTCGATTTTGTCCAAAGTGCGAACTTTTCTACATTAGGTTCAACTCTATTATATCAAATTTATGTTATATTTATTTCTGTACGTCGTTCTGGGACTGCTTATTCAGATATTGTAAAATAATGTAAACATTTTATTTTTTATGATTACCTTAATAATTTATCCTTATTTTCACTATTTTTTATGCTTAGCTAATATGAAAAATAAATAATTTTAATCAATTTATATTATAACAATTCATAATATGCATTAGTATTGAAACAAATGTATTTTCATTGTCTTATTTTTATATTTAAAAAAAACTGCGCATTCTATAACAAAAACCATTTTGTTATTGAACATTTTATTGTACCTTGTGTCGTTCTTCCTTTCATATAGCTTGCTTCTTTTGTCCAAAAATTTTATTTTTTTATTTTTAATGTTATTTTTTACGATTGAAACGAAAAGTACCCGTCCTTTAAAAAAATTATTAATCATAATTTTTCAGCTCTTTTTTTGGCGAACAACTTTTATCTACTCATTTTTTTCGTAGCTTGAATTGTTTGTCCAAACATTCAATTTTTTATTTTGAATGTTATTTTTTACGATTAAAACAAAAACTACGCAACCCATAAAAAAGTGATTGAGAATAAATATTTAGCCCTTTTTTGGGCGAACAACTTTTGTCTATTCATTTCTTTTTTGTAGCTTGTGTACTTTGTCCAAATATTCAATTTTGTTATTTTATTTTTTACGATTAAAACAAAAACTACGCATTCTATTGAAAAATGATTTTTAACAAATTTTTAGATCATTTTTGGGTGAACAATTTTTGTTTATTCATTTTTTTTGCCCCTTGTGTCTTATGTCCAACAATTAATTTTTTATTTTTAATGTTGCTTTTTACGAATAAAACAGAAACTGCGCGTGCTATCAAAAAGTGAATAATTACAAATAGATTTTTTTTTTAAATTAAGATCGAAAAGAAATCTATTTTATCATGAATAATTTCATGCAAAATAAGCATGAAAAAGATTCACAATTAGAAAAATTACTCTCGCCTCGCCTTCGAAAATTGCGAATTGGGAAATCCTCGCAAGTTTCGAGAGTGAGGCGAGAGTGAAATCTTCATTGCCAGGCTTGACAGAACTTTCGTTTCAATTTCTTTTCGATTTCGTTTCATTGTCGGCTCAGACTCGAAAATAGAAATTTAAACGAAATTGAAAACTTCGACTCGGGATAGTTCATGAGCGATCCCTTACTTCAGTGTTTGATCTACCTGCAACAAGAATTACCTTAAGCGGTTCTAATATTTTTAATAAATAGGAAACTGATATTATGGTAACATATTGTATCGTATTTGCTTTCGATGCGAAAAAATTCCATTGCACTTGCTTGATCAGTACTCTCAACAATGTGTACCTATCAGCTTTTTCTGTGCTCTTTTAATTACTTAATCAGTATTGAATGATTCTATCTATGGGTTCTAGTATAGTACTTTGTTTTAATTCCATGCTTGCGATAATTACTGTCGATGGCACGTTATCGATTGAAAAAATTTATGGGCGACCAGTAAAAATCTGATGATGAAGAGGCTGCGGCCGGGCCCTCGTGTGCGGTCTGGTCGCGTGTGAACGCTGGCATTGTTACATTCTGATATAATGCACGGCAGCGCAGCGTCGACCAGCTAACAGCTATGGGGTGCGCTTTATTCTTCGGTTTACCTACACCCACACGTACATCTCTACGTCCTCTCGTTGCTGTCCCATCCTGGTGCACCTCCGCAATGATCCAGCGGTACAGGACCGGTAACAGCATGGAACCGGAACCGCAGCGATAATTTAGAAGATTTTTCTTGTGGTATAGAGCGCGACGCCGGGTGCTGCGCTCAAACAACTGGGAACTAATATCTGTTATCGCATGCATTACTTGGAAAACCGCGTCTATTCCTGACTGAAATAATGACATAAAGAATGGACGATATAAATTCATACGGTAGTGAGAAAGAAGCATTGATTGCGCCTGATCATGAGGTGATAAGAAATGGAGACAAATTCGAGTTTTCAGACTTGCTCCAGGAGCAAAAAGTACGTTTTCCTCTAATTCTATGGAACTGTAAATGCAGTACGCTTGTTTCTGGATCTACTATTGTGACGTCATGTTATTCAGCGCTATTGATTCATCGATCCATCGACCACTTTACTACGTTCGACGAGAGAACGAAATCGGCCGCGCAGGTTTCTTTTTTAAGGAAGGCGTCGACACATTTTTTCCTTCATTGTACAGCCAGTCGCAGTTCAAGTGAGACACATTTTTTTCAAATCGACTGAATCAAGTGCTTTCTGAAATTTTTTATCACCTTGGTTAGGACCACCACTAAACCCTTGCCAGCGGGGATCCTACGCCTACACTTCCCTTTCTTTGACAAGTTACGGGCAGAGAACGAAATTTCGTCTTTTTTTAATTTCGTTCTCTCTTTAAACGGTTAAACGGAGTATACCCGGGTAAAAATATTTGTTCTTGATTTTGTCTTGGGTAAAGACTAATCCAAGACAATTTCAAGTTATGATGTATGTCTAACTTGTGACACGGAACCAGATTATTTTTGATGTTTTAAGACCAATATTTCCGACTTTAAATACAAAAATGTATGTCTTAGGACAAGATTATTTGGCTTACAAATGTTTATATTGTTTATCTTCATGGTATTTATTTTTTATGTATTAATAATTTTGTTTATCTGCAATAATTATGTTTTTTTTTTGGATGGCGAATCTAAAAATGTGGTCCATTTTTCCCTATCTTCAACAGTTCAGTATAGATACTTCTATAAATTGACAGTTTGCATCTTTTTATGGTAAATTGGATATGCCTGTATTTGTTGAGATCGACAGGTTCCGATGTTTTTATTTAAAAATCAATTATTACAAAATTACAAGTTTTATCGGTTGTAAAATTTTAATACTTAGCAGCTAGGTCTCAACTGTTTGGTCCCAACCTATCTGGAAGTGGCAGGCCCTGTCGGGCCTAATTAATTAATTAATTAAAATTAATTAATTATTTCCATTAAAAGTACTAAAATCAATTCAAAAATATAAATTGGTATAATCTACTTATCTAGCAAAGTAGACTCCAACATTTTCTACTTTCTTTCCGATTTTCAGGTTCTAATGAATGACTTCTTTTTCGCTCTAGAAAACTTAAACCTAAAATCTCCTTTCCTAAGGTTCAAATTTGAATTCCCACTAAATTTGTGGATATCCTATGGTAATGTAGATCCCTAACATTTCAGCATGATTGTTGTCAGGTTCTTCGTCATGAACCATGCAGTTCTACAAGAACGAAAATTGCATTCCGTCACAAAGCGCATAGATGCCATCATCACATATGGGAATATGCATGCTGCCATCTTGGTTCCCCGCCAAATTCAAAATCGCTAACTTGATATCGAATTTTTAAAAGATGAATTTTGGTCTAGAACCTAATTAAATAGTAATGTCTAACAAAATTTAAGTAAAATTAGCTGTAATATTTCAAGATAATATTATTAGGATGATAAATGTTTTTAAACTTTATAATATAATAATCAATTTAGAAGAAAAAATGGCAAATTATTTTACTTACTGATATCACGTAGGTTTTAACTATTGATTCGAAATTTGATGTGATTCGAAATGAGTATAAAAATGCATACATATAGTAAAAAATATGTTTTTATTAAATTTAAAAAAAGGGTTCCTAACTTTACTTTCATCTGGATCTTATTTCGCTGAAATATACTAAAAAAATGCTCACAGGCAATTCAGTGACACATAAACATAAGCTTCAGACCACAGATATTTTAATTATATTGTTTCAGTAATAAATATGAGTACTTATTTCGCATAATTTTGAATTACAATTTGGTTCCCATTTGTCGCATCTAAAATTTATAATCCACATTGACAGTCTTTCTCTTTGTCCTAGAGCAAAACGATCAAGTTTAAATCCATCTTCGCTTCTGTTTTTACAAGACGGAGCACTACAGCAGACCATTTTTATTATAAAATAGAGGACATGCTTATCGCATTGTTTCCCGCAAACCCTTCAGGATAACCGAATTCGCTATTAGTTTCACGTGCGTACAACGGTTGGGGAGAGACAAACTTTTGCCTCGGAAAGCGCGTGAAAGAAGGGTTGTCAACTTATAAAATTCAGATATTCCAGCTGATCGAAGCCGCTGGTAACTGTGCATCATTACATTTGATAACCTACGTTACCCACAGTTTCCATCAGCTGGAGTACATGAGAATTTTATAAGTTGGCAAAGCTTCTTTCACGCGCTCTCCGAGGCGAAAGTTTCTCTCCCACCAACAGTTCTACGCGCATGAAACTAATAGCGTATTTGGTTATCCTGCACTGGTGCACGCCAGAGCACTGCGACCTGCTCCGAAGCGGGTCGAAGGGAGAAGAAAGAACGTGAGAAGAAGTAAGAAGGAGCAGGTCGGAGTGCTCTGACGTGCACCAGTGCAGGATAACCGAATTCGCTATAACCTTCCGCTCGTCGGTGTAAAGCGGACCATAGTACCCTAGTTTCTACAACCGTGCCTAGAACGAATCATTGCTGCCAGCCCCATGCTTCGACCGCGAAGGTCTGTCGGTGTATGTACGATGTAAAAAAAACAAGGAAATTATACACAGTCAGGCGTGGGAAATAAAAGGATCCTGCACGAACGTGATAACTTTCCGCGACGAAAGGCAAAATCCTACTCTGTTGGGAATTTTAAAATGTCGACCGTAAAATTCCCAACTAGTGGTGAAATTTCTAAGCTGCTAATGGATTTTTACCCAGCAAGCTGTTAAATTTACAAAATAACAATAACCAGAGAATATCTTTGCAATAACCTACCAATTTCATAAAAAAACTTTAAAATGAATCCTTTGCAAATATGACTTTCGTCTTCAATTGTCTTCTGTACATTTTTTTCAGTACTTATAAAGTACATAAATTATTTCAGATACAAATATAAATTAATATGCAAAAAATAATGTAGGTTATGTTTCTACAAGGACGGCAATAGGCAGGGACTGAGAGTAAATCCCGAGCGAGCCAAAAGTGAGCCCGCAAACGCGCTCTTCAAGGGATATACTCTGTGAGAGAACTGTAGCTTGAAAAAGGCGTCATCCAATCCCTCCAAGATCGGAGTTATCCCTCCGCAAACAATTCGGGAAAGATTCAAGCAGGCGCGTAGGTAGCGGGAAGGAATCCCGAGAAGAGAACGTTCGCGCTGAGCGAACTCTGCCGAAATTGAGAACCAGTTTGGTGAAAATGTGAAAGAGATTCATAGCGATGGCGGAAAAGAGTATCTCAATAAAAATATAAAAGAATTTTTAAGCAGTAAAGGAATAAAGAATACTGTAAGTGTTGCATACACGCCACAGCAGAACAGGGTAGCAGAACGTGATAACCGAATTATAATTATATATAATTATAATTATGATTTATTCCAATTCCGATTTGTCTTTGTTTTTGTGGGCGGAAGCGATGAATACTGCGGCATATGTCATAAATCGAACTGGTCCAACTAAACACCCGGTTAATACGCCTTATGAGTTGTGGCATGGAAAAGCAGCAAATATAAATAATCTCAAGGCTTTTGGAGCTAAGTGTTTTATCCATGTACCAGAAGAAAAGCGAAAGAAGCTTGATAAGAAGGCGGAAAAGGGGTTTTTAGTTGGATACCTTGAAAATTGCAAAGGGTATCGATTTTATGTGCCTAGTTTGAGAGATGTGGTTTTGAGTCGTGACGTTTTATTCAAGGAAGAAAGGTTAGCTTCAAATAAAGTTAACGTAAAGTTAAACAATGAAAATCTCGATTCGTCTGATGAAAGTCACGAAGAAGTAAACAAACTAGATGAAACTTTGCAATTTTCAAGTAAAAGTAGCGATGAGAGTAGTTCGACAAATGAAAATAATGTGAGACAATTAAGAGATCGAAATAAAATAAAGCAGACAGAACTTTACGGTTGTCCAGTGACGTACATAGCAGAGAGTGTACCCTCGCGTTATGATGAAGCAAAAGATACTAAATGTTGGGTAGCGACCATGAATGATGAAATACAATCTTTGCATGAAAATGATACTTGGTTGATTGTTGAAAAACCAGAGGGGGAAAAAGTTCTTAGTAGTCTTTGAGTTTTTGCAACAAAGTCTAATCCGGACGGTTCTGAGCGTTGTAAAGCGCGATTTGTTATCAAGGGGTACGCGCAGAAAGAAGAGATTGATTACAAGGAAACATTCAGCCCGGTAGTTCGTTTTGATACAGTTCGAACACTTTTGAGTATTGCAGCTTGCGATGGGTTACATCTTGCGCAATTTGATATTAAAACAGCCTTTTTGTACAGGACTTTGCAGGAAACTATATATATGGAACAACCGGAAGGATTTAATGACGGAACGTCGCGCGTTTGCAAGTTATTAAAAAGTTTATACGGTTCAAAGCAGGCTTTGAGATGTTGGTCTAAACGTTTTACTAACTTCGTGGAAAAATGAGGATTTTTAAGAAGTACAGCTGATCCGTGTTTGTATGTTCTGATTAAAGGTGGGCAGAGAAGTTTTTAAAGTGTTTTGGTATGATAAATGCAAATCCTGTTTCAACTCCAATTGAAACTGGATGGGTTCAATGAATGTTCAGAAAAAGGATTGTACAGCACCTTATCGAGAAGCTGTAGGCAATCTCATGTTTTTGCAACTAGTGAGCAGGCCAGATATTAGTTTCTCGGTAAATATCGCTGCTAGAGCATTCGAGAATCCAAGCGAGGGGCACTGGTTTTTAGTAAAGCGAATAATGCGGTATTTGAAAGGAAGTCTGGATGTGGGTTTACACTATCGCAAGAGCGGCGATTTTGAAGCGTACAGCGACGCTGATTACGCCGGCGACAAAGAATCACGAAAATCGACGTCTGGAATTGTTTGTAAATATGCGGGTGCTGCGATAACATGGCAAAGTAAGCAACAGCAGTGTGTGGCTTTGTCGACGATGGAAGCTGAGTATATCAGCGCATCCTTAGCGGCGAAAGATATTGTATGGCTAAAGAAATTGTTCATTGAATGCCATTTCGAAATAAATGAATATTTATTACTTGTAGACAATGCGAGTGCGATTAAAGTTGTAAGAAAATCCGGAGTTGCATCAGCGTAGTAAACACATTGATATAAAGTATCATTTTGTGCGCGATTTATATGAAAAAGGTGAAATTAACGTAAAGTACTTTAAAACTGACGAACGAACAGCTGATGTGTTTACAAAAGCTTTAACAAAACCAAGATTTTTGCACTTGAAAACTAACCTAGGGCTTGTAAGTTTGAGCGAGATCGAGAGCAAGTTGTTCCAATGTAATAGTATGAAACAGTAAGAATAAAACTTTCGATCAAAGAATGAATGTAAAATAAGAGATTTCGCTCAGTGTATTGGGATTTTGGTTTCAGCATGTCCAGGGGTGAAATATGGTTGGCTTTACACAAAATCAATGGAACGACAAAAATTTCTATCTTTAAAAATCTCTCATGATAATTTTGATGCTAGAATGCAAATATCAGATATTCTTGTCAGATTCTTCTTAGAGTAGATAATACAACCGCGATATCATATATTAATCGAATGGTTGGGGTGCAATATCAAAAACTAACCAAGATGGCAAAAGTTATATGGCAGTGATGTGAACAAAGAAATTTGTAGGTCTTTGCTTCATACATTAAGTCCAAGGATAACTCAATAGCAGACAGCGAATCGCGTATTCTACCAACCGAGACTGAATGGGAGATAAAGGATCAGGTGTTTGGTTTAATTAAAGATAAATTTGGTGCATTTAACATTGACTTGTTTGCAACTAATATAAATAAAAAATGTGACAAATTCATTTCATGGTATAAAGATCCAGAATCTTTGACAGTCGATGCATTTACTGTACCTTGGTCACAATTTTATTTTTACGCTTTTCCTCCCTTCTCATTTATTTTACGAGCAATAAGAAAAATTATAGATGACAAGGCAGAGGGACTGTTAGTAGTATCTCTCTGGCCAACTCCAGTTTGGTATCCACTATTTTTAGAATTGTTGGTGGAGGAACCTCTTTACTTCGAGCCTCAGGTAGACTTACTTTTATCTCCTTTCAGAGAAGTCCATCCGTTGGCCAGCAACCTTATCCTGGTGACAGGCAAGTTATCGGGGAGGCTTTCCGTCACAAAGGGGCTCCAGAAGATGCCATACCGCTCATGATTGACTCTCTAACTACGTCAACGATCCAGCTATACGAGAATCCACTACGATTATGGTGGGAACATTGCACTAAGAAGCAAATCTCGCCATTCGAAGCGACTACGGCAGAAATTATGGTATTTTTATCGGATGTTCTCGTAAACATTGGCTCTTGCGGTATCCTTAACTCGTATAGATCTGCGATCTCTCTTATTTGCAGGATTATTTAATTCGAACAAAACTTTTAAGAAATTCCGTTGATGAGCTATTTATAACATGTAAAAACCCGTATACAGTTGCATCAACCCAAACACTAGCACGTTGGATAAAGGCCACGCTTTATAAGAGTGGAATCGATGTATCTCTTTTTAAGGCACATAGAACGCGACATGCGTCAACTTCAGCAGCAAACAGATTTTGATTTAATGTTGATGTAATTTGCCGTACTGCAGGCTGAACAGATAGGTCGACAGTATTTTCCAGATTTTATAATAAACCGTTGTGTGATAACACGTTTTTTGCAAGGCCTGTATTAAAAGGTGATACGTAGATTTATTACTAGTGTTTTTCCCAGGACTTTGTAAGCTTATTGTGTACATCAAAAGTGTATACCAATTTTTTCGAAATCACAATTGTTTACTTTAAACATCTACAAATTTGATCTAGAAGAACGAGACGACGAAATATAATTAACCGATTAAACAAACTTACCTTAAGTGAAGTTCAATCAGGATTATATGAGTCGTCTCGTTCGAACAGATTAACCCTTCCCGAAACAAATAATTTTTTCTTTCAGGGAAAAATCCTTGCAATTGCGATTTAATAGCTTTAAAATTAATGAGTTACCGGATGCGCAGAGCCAGCGCCAAGGGAAACCGAGCGGCTGGCGGGAACATTTTTCCTTTTTAAAATAGCTTTAAAACTGTGATCCGATCAAGCAGGAAGAGTATGACTACAAATTTGATCTATTCGAACGAAACGACTCATATAATCCCGATTGAACTTCACTTAAGGTGAGTTCGTTTAATCGGTTAATTTTATAGAATGACCATCAAAAGAACAAGCTGTTTTTCCACAAAAATTGACAGTATAGGTCAGTAGTGGTGTATTATACTTCATTAATGTACAAACTCTACATATATTAAATCTCAGGAATCGTACTCCGTGCTAGGTGTTTTTTATTTCCTGAATTTGACATATTGGGGAGCGGCACCGAATGTGGCGCACATAAAGGAAAATGCACGATTAAAATTCAAATATAAAGTAAAAGATTGTGATATATATATATATATATATATATATATATATATATATGCAGAAAGCTGTCACCCTTGGGTCGCTTCGTGTCCTCAAAACACACGAGGGTTTCGCCGACCTGCCGTTGTGATTTCGTCGTGTCCGTGACCACCCATCTCACGGTTGTGAGACATGGCCATGAATGGGATCTACCGCGGTCCTACTGGGACCCGATGTCATTTTTTAGATGACAGTTTCTCCCAGTGGGACCCTGCTGTGTTTGTCAACCTTTAGTTTTTATTTATATATATGGTTACAATAATTATTATACAGTCGCAAACAATTGTCTAGTAATAGTCCCGAATGAATAACCCCTAAGCGGACGTGTAACAACCGTGCCGAAAGCTGAATGGAACCTGGGTAAGGTATCTTAAACGCTGGCTCAGGGATACCAGGCGACCTTGCATGAGGGGCTCTACAAAGATGGACAAGTTTCAAAATGCCATTCTCGAAGTCCAAACAGGAAGAATTTCCTGAATTATTTTCTCATTTTTTATTTTTATGCTTGTAAGTTTATGGCGTAAAGCAACACAAAAAATTAGGCTTTAATTTACTCGAAAATAATAACAGAAACTTATAATTTTTGATATTTTGCCATTCAGTATTACAGAATAGCGATTTTTGCCTTTAGATTGCAATAACTAGTTATGCACTTATAGCTAATTAAATGTTTTAACTTCACGATATGCATAGGAAGAGTCAGTATTTATATATTTAAAGCATGAATATCTAATTATAATTTCTTCGTTTCATTTACTGAAAAAAATCTAAAAACATGTCCGGCTAAGCCCAGTATTATGGTATAGACAGATGACGCCAATTAAAGTTTACCGTGAACAGTCAAATGCTACTAAAATATTTATAGCATTGTCAAAAGCTCAATAATTTTAGTTTCAAATTGATCGTGGGCTCAGTAGACCACGCAATATCTTTTATCGACCATAAAAAGGGTAATAAAATAGCTAAGTGTCAACATCTCGGATCTATCAAAGCTAGACTACCCAACCTTTCATATTATGTATCTCTTAAGTAAGAAGTTCCAAAATAACGAAACTGTGTGCCATTAAAGCCCTCCCGGAGAGGCTTAAATCCTTCCTATAATCAGATTTTTTGAGTCCTCGTGTTTAAGTTTCACAAATAACCTGAATCCTAAGATTCCAGGCGACTCACTACAACTGAAATAAATAATAAATAAATACAGTGAGTCTTTAAGAGTTACATTGTCGTATAGTGAATAATGACTAGAAAATTAAATATAGGTTATGCTACGTTAAAACTTATTCTTGTTTCTGTTTTCAATCTTCAAACTACGATAGACTGGTGGGGCATAATTTCTAAAGTGTACTCACCTCGAAAATGAAAGTTGTCCGATCGGGCTATCAATTGGCCCAATTGTAGTCCTATTAGATAGTACTATTTACACCAAAAATTATTCAATTTTGATAATTATTTATTCAAGTGGAGGGCGTACAATTTTTGGATTTTTAAACAAAGCCTTACTTTCTAAGATTTGTAACTTTTTTCCTATTGCCTTGAACAAAATTTTAGTATGAATGTTTTTGATAGATTTTTTCACAAACTTTCTGGTGGTCATAACGATTTTCAAAAAAAAGTCAAAATTTGACCATGATTTTTTTAAATCAATTCTCAGAGTGGCAAATTAATTCGTCCCTGAGTAATAGAACGATACGTAAACAAGATGCCATGATAGAGCGGCTAGCGCGCGATCTCCCCTAGTGCGCTCACGCCGAGGATTTTTATGCAACGCTTTAGTAACAGTTTTTTAGGTTAAGTGATATTATATGCTACTAGAATAACTGCTTTTCTCAAAAAGTAGGGAATAATGCAACTTATCTTAAACTCCGTGGTGTTGGCCTCGACTTGCGTTTGAAATTCCCTGAACTACCAGAAGGAGCTCAAATTTTCAGTTCATGTAGATAGCAACTCATCAACTCAGCGGAAATATCATTCTTCAACTCTGGTGATATTGCAGACCCTTCTGGTAGAGATAAGGTAGATACTGAGGATCATGAAATGATTTCTGACGAAGAAAACTGATGCAGGTGTTCAATACATCAGAGCGAAAAGCAAGAAATGTTGCCGCTAGGTAGAGATGCCGCAGTTGTGACATGCCGCAGAGAGACTTGCCGCATGTGACATGATATGGACCCGTGTTCTGATTCGGTTCCATTTTGACTCTTCGATAGTCCAATTGTTGCATTTTTGTTTTGTCGTGTGCAATCCGGATAGACTTGTATTTTTCGATGTTCTGAAACGCTAGTTTTTTCCTAGATGGACCTGAACACACTGTCCACTGACTCTCTGGACCGGAGGATCATTTGGATGGAGCGCGGCTTTAGAAGCGTCTGTGACAATTTGCCAAGTCGATAGGCTTTAATTCTATTTTCGGGTGGTATATTTGCCGCAATAAAATTCTAATAATCATTTATGGAAATTAAGTCAAGTTTGTCATCAAGGATATGGTCAACCCCAACACTCTCTTTAAGGTTGAAAATGATTAGATTGTTTCTTCTTTTCTCCCGTTCTGAATATTCGAACAAGATTTCGGACACAGAGATGGGAGGATTGGAATAATTTTGTTCAATTTCGAGGGACTTAATTTCGAGGTTATCAAGGCGTTTTAACACACCTGTTGAATTTTCACAATTTGCAACCTTTTTATGTAGACATCCTCCATCTTAAGAACCTTTTCTTCTACAAAATCAAGTCTGGATGAAAGAGTCATCACGCTACTCCCAATTTGCTTCACTTCTTTTTTTATCGCAGCAACTTCGCCCGCCACTATATTTACAGAATTCCTAATTTCATCTTTGTTCTTGTCGAGTTTATCAGTCATCTATTTTAACAGGTCTTCCTTGAGGCTCTCTAAGTAAGACGTCATAACATAATTAGTATGTTGATTGTGCTTTGGTTTTGTTTTTCAACCTCCAACCTCCAAGTCCTGTTCGTTTTCAGAGTTTTGCAGCGCGTTCCTTGTGATACTTAGACTCACAACCGGTACATTTAATTTTATCATTTTCAATTGGTTTACGGCAGTGTCCACGGTTTCATATTCGGCGGAATCAGGTGACGACTGTTGGAACCGGCATTATCTGCCATCGCGCTTGGACAAGAGGATTCACAGTAGAACAGTTTATGCATTTTTTTTATAACCACAGCACTAGGACCGCACTAATGATAAATTTATTCTGATTGATACTCGATAAAGGAGTGAGATTAATTGATTTGCACTTCACTTTGCTTCGGCACTAGACGCGGTATGGCTGGAATGTGAGGCCATGTTGGAACACTTATTATTTTCACAAATATACCCTTTTAGAGACCGATTTTTTAGATCATCCTGGCATCCACTACATCCAGAGGTCTTCAAGCATCAACTAAATCTGTTTTTGACACTTTAGTACAATTTTTAGGAACATTAAACGCAAAAATACCGAGAGCCCAAGCAAGTGCGACTGACGTCGTCGCAGGACATCGTCATTTTTACAGCTTATATAGGACAATTTCTTATTATTCGTACTTGCCGGTTATCCGAACTGGTAATCCAGGGTAATCGAAGAAATCCAATATAATCCTAGTAATCTAAAACTTGGTAATCCAGTATAATCCTGGCAATATACTTGTAAATCTAAGTAATCCACTTACAATCCTAAGTAAACTGTTTTCTAATACCAGTTAATCCACTTGCAATCTGGGTGATCCACTTGGAATTATAGGTAATTCGCTTGTAGTCTTGGGAAATCCGATTGTAATCCTCAATAATCCACTTACAATCCCAGGTAATCCATTCGTCATGCCATTAAATTAGCTTGTAATTCAAGTAATATAGTATTATCCTAGGACATCCAGTATAACCCTAGTAACCCACTTGTAATCCTAGGTAATTCACTTATAGTCCTAGATAATCCCCTTTTAAGACTAAGTAATCTACTTGTAACCCCAGGTAAAACATTTACAATCCTATGTAATTCACATGTAATCAAAGCATGTAGTCTGGCGTAATCCAAGTAATTCAGTGTAACCCTAGGTAATCCACTTGTAAATCTACCTAATTTACTTATACTTCCAGATAATTCAGAATAATCCTGTGTAATCCACTTGTAATCTGGGTAATCCATTTATTATTATTATATCATTAAGCCGTTTCCCTTTCGGGGTAGGCGTGAATTGCTCGGTTGGATAGTAGTAATGTGTGACAAATCTCCAGTCTTAGGGATCAATACCGTGCGTCCTTCCACTAGCCACTGCGGGATGGGTTGTTCTCCATTTACGAAAGTAGTAAATATACGAGCTAGATGTTGGTGCGTAGAAGTTACGAAAGAGTGATATATCTGAAGCGTCCTTATTTAGCTGATAAGTATCTCCATACACTTTCTCCCAGAAGACTTGAATCTCTTCTCGGCTACGCGGATTTTTAACGGCATGTGACGCTTTTTACTTTTAACATTTCCGTTCATCCAGATGTTTGGACAATACTTTTACCCGATCTCAAGCGCTGGGCGAGTTTCTCGATCCAGACCCTCAATACTAGTTAAAAAAATATGTTTGAAAAATTCTTACTTTCGTATTTTCAATATTTTCATGGATGCCAATATTTGTTACATATCTGGATATATTAACTGTTTTCATAATAATTCTTAGTCACATATTGTGAAATTTTGAAACGCAATATTTTTTGTTGAATCTTTAATTAAAAATTATTTATATTTGAAAAATTTACATGTAAAATTGATAATTCGGAAATTGTTGAATTTAAAACTTCTAGAAATTGTCTAATGTTACAAAGTCCAAATTTTTTATTTCAAACGCTTATTATTTGAAATTGTTTAAGCACTAAAAACAGTATCTTCGTATTTACAAAATTTGTAAATGTACGAAGTAAAACTAAATGACTTACATATGAACATCTGTAAATTAAACTCTTAAGTATAAAACAATTTTAAACAAAATTGTGTTTTTCAATTTTTAAATTAAAAAAAAAAAAAAAAAAAAACATTTTTTTGTTACATTTTGGTTTTCAAAGAAAAGCTTGGGTTTCTTCATTTAAGAGAAAGTAAGAGAAAGAGGTTTGTTTAAATTTTTGTACATCTTTACATCAATTAAATATTATATGGAATGTATATTTAAATAAAAAATATTTAACATCTACTAAACACTGCACTCAAATTAGTCGAACTGTTAAAAGTTAGGTTTTTGGTAGTTTTTGAAAATTGTTTAAATTCTATAACTTATTAAATTTGTACTCAATCGAACAATGTCATTTAGATCAGTTATAACTCTTGTAGTTCTTGTTTGAATTTTGGTATAATCTAAGAATAATTGTTATAATATGTCTAACATAATCACAATCGTTATTCAAATGTGAACTAATAGTCCAAGAGCTGGTGACGTTTTTCGTGAAGTGGGAGTATAAGTCCTAGTTTGTGGAAATTTGCAGTGACCGTATAAGTGCCAATTTTCAATTATTGATGCCCCAAGTTTATTATTATTCAATCGCCAGGCCGATAGCTTGGGGATAACATACTGCCAGTCTCGATAATTATTAATAAAAAAAACTTGGATTTTGCAGTGATAGTACAAGGTCTGGCGTTTTTAATAACGTAAAGAATAGTATTCACAAGTAGCATTCGTAAAAAGACAGACGAAATTCCGGGGTTAAAAGGCTGAGTGGAGGAGATAACGGCGACGGCGGCAGTCGGCAACGTCCCTCGGTCCCCGCTCAGACCCACACTTTCGAGGAAAATTATTCATTTTCAAACTTAATTTTCAAGATGTTATCCCCAGAATTTCGGTCTGTCGTTTTACGAATGCTACCTGTGAATACTATTCTTTAAGTTATTAAAAACGCCAGACCTTATACTCTCACTGCAAAATCCAAGTTTTTTTTATTGATAATTATCTAGTCTAGCAGTATGTTATCCCCAAGCTATCGGTCTGGCCATTGAATAATAATAAACTTGGGGCATCAATAATTGATCCTAGAAAAAAATTGGCTCTTATACTGTCACTGCAAATTTCCCATTTTTTCACCTGGCTCAGGTGCCCAAACGCCCCAGGTAGGGCGTCTGGCATTTATGGGTTTCGAAAGAAGGATCATTTCCCATATATATTCGCCAATAACTAGGACTTATACTCCCACTTCACGAAATACGTCACCAGCTCTTGGACTATAAGGCACACAGGAATTGAACTGCATTTACTAACTGATGCAGAAATGTTACTATTAATTCAGAAAGCAATCAGAGGTGGTGTTTCACAGTGCTCAAATAGGTTTGCAAAAGCAAACAATCGATTTATGGGAGAAGATTTACAATTTTCATTATCATATTCGTAATCAGCGCGTCAAATTACATAAATATAAGAAGTTTTAACAAAATGAGAAAAAACGTGACCAAACGCATTTCCGTAACTTTCTTCGTCCTTTTCTGGTTTTTACAACGCAATCCTCTTTTTCTAAAAAAATAATGGTTTTAGGCATAGAGTGTATTCCACAAAAAAGATGTATTTTTATATTAGCTGAAACATTTTTCGAAATGCTGCGTATTTACTAAGATAAACGCAAAAAACATGACTTTTATGGTGTTTTTTTATGGTTTTCACGATGAAAATCGCTTTGTCATCAATTTTCACAATCATATTCGTAATCAGCGCGTCAAGATACATAGGTATTTTGGTATTCGGCTATTCGGAAGTGCACCCTTCCATTCTTCATTTATACCTTAACATGCACAGAGAGCTACTAATTAATTAATCACTCAATCTTAATTACTACGCAATAATCTAATATCTAATCTGATACTTACTCTAAGGTCGACTCTGCTTATTTCGTTATTTTATTCAGTTTATAGATTAAATTAAAAGAACAATCAAGTACACTGCCCATCAGTGCTTGCACAAATTTTTAATGACCTTGTAATATCCTGTTCCTCAGAGGGCTATTTAGCCCTAGGGGCTTTCTTGAATAAATACAAATTCAAATACAATTGCTAACTGAGATTAAAGAACAAACACTATTAATGTTGAATAATTATCATTAGACAGTCAATTTTTAATCAAACGTGAATTTTCTCTGAGAAATCTATTGCAGCCCATTCCTGAAAGCATTAAGATTAACTTTGGTTCGATTTTTCCTGCTTCTTGAAACCGATTTTTAACACCGGAATGTTTGCAGCACTCACAAATAAATTATAAAGTCATTATTTATCTATTATATAAATTTATTAATACATTTGTGGTGAGATTGTGGGGATGCGACAGATTTGGTCGAGGTGGTGGAAATGCGACAAAGTTAAGTAGGCCCGAGTCGAAATTTTAGCCCTCTTTTAGACCTCTAAATAATTGGATTAAGCCCTCTTTTAGTCCTCCAAAGTGGCACAAGAGTCTATTTTCCCCACTTCCAGGGCTAAAAGAGGGCCTAATTTAATGAAAATTTAGCCCTCTATAGGTCCTCCTAAGTCTTCTGTTCAGGCCCTGCTGTAGCCCTCGAAATCCTCTAGGCGAAAAGTGACGTCACATGACCATTTACCTCAGGACAAACACATGTACAATTAAAGTATAGACTATAGGGATACATTTTATAATCTGATTATATTTTCATTAAAAACAGTATTGTTTCTTGACCACGATTTTTAGAATAAACTTTATTACTCAGAGATTAGATTGATCACTTTTGAAATTCTTCTCATTAGTTCACTAATTGTTGCAATTGGTTTTAATAGGTGTCAATTAAAAATGTTTGTAAAAAAGCTCTGAGGATTGCCGGGAGCAAAACGGCCGAATCTGAAGGTCTTTTTTTGGCGAAAATCTTGAAGCTTTTCATTCAAACTAATTTTTCGTTTTTTATACATATAAGAAATTAATATTAATCACTTTTGTTAACATGTATGTACACTAGGGTGGTCCAAAAATGCATTGCAAATTTTTTTTTTCACCCTAGAGGGCAATTCCCCCTCAAAGTTTCCATTCACAGAGGAAAAAAATCCCTAATTTCTTTTTCGAAATTCGAATATTACCACGTGCCACCGGGCACTTCAAAATCCCATTTAATTGACATGGGGAAATTTTGGATTTTCGAAAAACTGAACTCATACTTCAGGGTTTGATCAAAACGTGCCAACTTTCTCAGGGACTAATGGACTAATGGACCGTTTGAATATTCCTCATGACCCTTTAAACAATTTTTAATTGTTTAAGCAAGCGTAACTTATTTAAACAATTATTTATTCCCAAAAAATGTAAAAAATAATCGTATTTTCTGATTGAAATGTAATTGTTTGTCATTGTTTGGAGAAGGATTTTTTTTAACATTATGAAATTATTTAAACAATTACTTATTGCTTATTCTCGAAATTTCTAAAAATTGACCCAGAGATGTCCAGTTTTTTCTCAAATTGGTATTCTATGCTACTTTTTGTTGAATAATTATAAAAACTATAACATCAAATAATAAAAAAACTCTCATGTTTCAAATCTTGCAAGTACATTGAATGACGTCGACATTCATCTTCTGGAGTTGTGAGGAAAATTTTCTCGTCTTTCCGTAGCCCAATTGGTTTATGCATGAGACCGGAAATCTGAAAGATCTGGTGTTCAAATCCCAGCGGAGATAGAGAGATTTTATTCACAACTTTAAAAATTAATAATCAATGTTTACAAAATATTTATTATCGACCATGTAGACAAAAAAACTTAACATCATATTATTTACATTATTCACTCGTCGAAAAAACTATAACATCAAATAATAAAAAAACTCTCATGTTTGAAATCCTGTCAGTATATTGAATGACGTCGACATTCAACTTGAAGAAGTTGTGAGGAAAATTTTCTCGTCTCTCCGTAACTTAATCGGTTAAAGCATCAGACCGGAAATCTGAAAGATCTGGTGTTCAAATCCCAGCCGAGATGGAGAGATTTTTTTCACTACTTTAAAAACTAATAATCAAAATGCACAAAATAGTGATCATCGACCATGTATACAAAAAACATTAACATCATATTATTTACATTATTCACTGGTCCAAAAAACTATAACATCAAATAATAAAAAACTCTCATTTTTGAAATCTTGCAAGTACATTGAATGACGTAGACATTCAACTTGTAGAAGTTGTGAGGAAAATTTTCTCGTCTCTCCGTAACCTAATTGGTTAAAGCATCGGATCGGAAATCTGAAGGATCTGGTGTTCAAATCCCAGCGGAATTAGACAGATTTTATTCACAACTTTAAAAATTAATAATCAATATTTACACAATATTTATTATCGACCATGTAGACAAAAAAGATTAACATCATATTATTTACATTATTCACTCGTCAAAAAAACTATAACATCAAATAATAAAAAAACTCTCATGTTTCAAATCTTGCAAGTACATTGAATGACGTCGACATTCAACTTGTAGAAGTTGTGAGGAAAATTTTCTCTTCTCTCCGTAACTCAATTGGTTAAAGCATCAGACCGGAAATCTGAAATATCTGGTGTTCAAATCCCAGCGGAGATAGAGAGATTTTATTCACAACTTTAAAAATTAATAATCAGTATTCACAAAATAGTGATTATCGACCTTCTATACAAAAAACATTAACATCATATTATTTAAATTATTCACTGGTCGATAAAACTACAACATCAAATAATAAAAAAACTCTCATATTTGAAATCCTGTAAGTATATTGAATGACGTCGACATTCAACTTGTAGAAGTTGTGAGCAAAATTTTCTTGTCTCTCCGTAACTTAATTCGTTAGAGCATCAGACCGGAAATCTGAAAGATCCGGTGTTCAGATCCCAGCGGAGCTAGAGAGGTTTTTTTCACAACTTTAAAAATCAATAATCAATATTCACAACATATTGATTATCAAATATGTAGACAAAAAAGATTAACATCATATTATTTGCATTATTCACTCGTCAAAAAAACTATAACATCAAATAATAAAAAGACTCTCATGTTTCAAATCTTGCAAGTACATTGAATGACGTCGACATTCATCTTGTAGGAGTTGTGAGAAAAAATTTCTCGTCTCTCCGTAGCTTAAGTGGTTAAAGCATCAGACCGGAAATCTGAAAGATCTGGTGTTCAAATCCCAGCGGAGATAGAGAGATTTTACACACAACTTTAAAAATTAATAATCAATATTTACAAAATATTTATTATCGACCATGTAAACAAAAAAGATTTACATCATATTATTTACATTATTCACTGGTCGAAAAAACTATAACATCAAATAATAAAAAAACTCTCATTTTTGAAATCTTGCAAGTACATTGAATGACGTCGACGTTCAACTTGTAGAACTTGTGAGAAAAATTTTCTCGTCTCTCCGTATCTTAATTGGTTTAAGCATCAGACCGGAAGTCTCAAAGATCTGGTGTTCAAATCCCAGCGGAGCTCGAGAGATTTTTGTCACAACTTTAAAAATTACTAATCAATATTCACAAAATATTGATTATCGACCATGTATACAAAAAACATTAACATCATATTATTTACATTATTCACTTTTCAAAAGAACTATAACATCAAATAATAAATTCGAGTCAATTTTAGAGAAGAATCACTTTTTTAGCAAGGAATGTCAAGAGGTTTCAAGGAATTTTAAGCGAATTTGACGATTTTAAGTAATTTTTACAAACTTCAAAAGATTTTGAGGATTCTAAACATATTTCGTAGAATTTCAAGGGATTTTGAGATATCTCATGAAATTTTAAAGGAATTCATGCAATTTTAAGAGACTTTCAGGAATTCTAAGGGATTTTAAGGGATTCTAAATGTTTTCAGATTTTGAGGAATTTTAACAGGTTTCTAAGAATTTTAAAAGATTTCAACGAATTTAACCGATTTATAAGGTTTTGGTGAAATTTTAAGGAATTTCAAAAGGTTTGTAAGAGTTTTATGGGGTTTTAAAGAATTTCTAAGAATTGCGAGGGATTTTATGGAATTTTATGATATTTTTAATAATTTAAAGTGATTTCAAGAGATTTTGTAAAAAATTTAAAGGATTTCATGGAATTTCATAAGATTTTTAATAGTTTTAACAGATTTTGAAGATATAAGAGGATTTTTAATTTGACCGTAAAATTAAAAAAAAATTTGTGACAAAAACATCAAGGAGAAAAGATCAAGGAAACTTACTTTTTAAGGCTACCAACTTTGTTGGATCGAGACCAGGTCTGGCTGGCAAGTGTTTATGCTTGTGAGCATTGCTTGTTATGCCCGTGACGGAACTTTCACGTAAAACGTCTTTTGTGAAAATGGCAACTGCCATTCTTGACACAAAGGATGCTGGTTTTACCTGATTAAATCGAGTAAAATCATATTCAGTCTTATCAATCCATATACCCTCACCACAATGAATCTATAAAAAATATAAACAGTATAAGCCTTCTATGAATTCCTCCCAACTTAATTTACTCATTTTTTTAAAAATAAAATTACAAATGTCATTACCTTCTTTGCTTTCAGATCTGTGGTATCAATGTAACCAATCGGCATGTCCTCCCCACTCAAAATCTTTGATTTCAAATTCTCCTGTGCGTCCTCAGTTACTTTCTCCACTGTATCTGCGAATAAAAAATTACATATATATTTTTAAGGAATACAAATAACAAAAATGATCAACATCATAAATAGAGAACATACTTTCCAGTCGGTCATTCCATATTTGTTGTTTTCGTTGATATTCCATGTTCAAAGCTTGAATAGCTCTATTCCTGGTCTCTAATTCAACGATTCGTTGCTTTAAAATAATTTCGCTTTCTGTAACCTTCGTAACTTTGGACGAAACCTCTCTTGAACATTCAGCTTTGCGTTTAAGAGCAACGGATTCAGGATATTTCTGAAAGATTCGAAAGTTTAAAAGTGTACTTTTTTAGCAAAATGACAAAAGATAGTACATAAAATGCTATCATCAGTATTATTTACAGATTTTTTACTTTCTACACTACGCATGATACATTTTTCTGAGGACTTACTCCTGTTTGTAATCTTCCATGATCCAGAGAGTTCGTGTTTGTTTAAAATTGCAGGTTTCAAGATCTTAGACTATGAAATTGAAGAAAATGATGTTTAGGAGATACTGAGAAAATGTATATTGTACTAATCTGATGAATATTACTTACGCCGGGTGTCACGGTCTCCATATTTATAACCTTAATTTTTTCCGAAATCTTACCCTTGATTGATACTTTTGGAAATACTGAGACTGCATCTTTGCTTGTCACCTTCGGTTTTGAGTTCTGCGAATGAGAATCATCATGATTGAACGTTTCAACTTCTTTGTTTGCAACTTTTTCTGGAACTGTAGATTTTAACTGCTGTAGTTGTCGTGATAAAATAATGTGTTTGGATTGTGGAACGTCTTCTTCTACGAGATTCTGCAAAAAACTGTGGAGTTATACACGTTACAACCTTTTTTTTATAATAACATGTTGTAAAAAGCCAAAGAATTGAACACTAGGTACACAACTATGGCAATATAAAATTTCAAATATTATATGTATATACAAATATATATCATTCATCAAGTACATATGCTAACCTTAGAAGTAACAACTTTCTGCTCATCATTCCTATCTTCTTTCAATAAAGATGATTGCTGAGAGATTGTTTTTACCAATTGGCAACTTGTAAATTTCACCCGATTTTTCTAACAAGTTTTTTCAGTGTGGTAAGTGCCGCCGTAGAAGGTATCAAAAACCACCCTTGGTGTATGACCATCAGAAAATCCTCAAAATGACGGCCTTTATAATTTTTTTTTGAGTTGCTAATAGCATTACATTACCTCGTCATAGAACATCTTTTTCAGTGGGGTAAGTGACACCGGAAAAGATAATTGGAACCACCCTTAGTGTATGCTAAATCACAAAATCCTTGAAATGACGGCCTTTATACACTTTTTTCGAGTTGAAAATAGTATTAAATTACCTTGTCATAGAACAAGTTTTTTCAGTGGTGTAAGTGCCGCTGGAAAAGGTATCTAAAAACACCCTTTGTGTAGGGCTATCACAAAGTCCTCAAAATGTCGGCCTTTTTGCACTTTTTTTTCGAGTTGAAAATAGTATTAAATTACCTTGTCATAGAACAAGTTTTGTCATTGGGGAAGTGTTGCCGGAAAAGATATCTACAAACACCCTTTGTGTATGGCCATCACAAAATCCTCAAAATGACGGCCTTTATACAGTTTTTGTCAAGTTGAAAATAACATTAAATTACCTTCTCATAGAACAAGTTTTTTCAGTTGGGTAAGTGCCGCCGGAGAAGATATCTAAAACCGACCTTAGTGTATGACAATCACAAAATCCTCAAAATGACGGCCTTTATACCCTTTTTTTGAGTTGCAAATAGCATTACATTACCTTGTCATAGAACAAGTTTTTTCAGTGGGGTAAGTGCCGCCGGAAAAGATATCTGAAACCACCCTTGGTGTATGACAATCACAAAATCCTCAAAATGACGGCCTTTATACACTTTTTTCTCGAGCTGAAAATAGCATTAAGTTACCTTCTCATAGAAAAACTTTTTTCAGTGGGGTAAGTGCCGCCGAAAAAGATATCTAAAACCACCCTTAGTGTATGCCAATCACAAAATCCTCAAAATGACGGACTTTATACACTTTTTTTCGAGTTAAAAATAGCATTATATTACCTTGTCATAGAACTTGTTTTTTCAGTGGGGTAAGTGCAACCGGAAAATATATCTAAAACCAGCCTTGGTTTATGAAAATCACAAAATCCTCAAAATGACCGCCTTTATACACTTTTTTCGAGTTAAACATAGCATCAAATTACCTTGTCATAGAACAAGTTTTTTCAGTGGGGTAAGTGCCGCCGGAAAAGATGTCTAAAACCACCCTTACTGTATGACAATCACAAAGTCCTCAAAATGACGGCCTTTATACACTTTTTTTCGAGTTCATAATAGCATTTAATTACCTTGTCATAGAACAATTTTCTTCAGTGGGGTAAGTGCCGCCGGAAAAGATGTCTGAAACCACCCTTGGTGTATGACAATCACAAAATCCTCAAAATGACGGCCTTTATACACTTTTTTTCGAGTTGAAAATCGCATTAAGTTACCTTCTCATAGAAGAACTTTTTTCAGTGGGGTAAGTGCCGCCGGAAAAGATGTCTAAAACCACCCTTAGTGTATGGCAATCACAAAATCCTCAAAATGGTAGCCTTTATGCACTTTTTTTCGAGTTGAAAATAGCATTACAGTACCTTGTCATGGAACAAGTTTTTTCAGTGGGGTAAGTGAGGCCGGAAAAGATGTGTAAAACCACCCTTAGTGTATGACAATCACAAAATCCTCAAAATGACGGCATTTATACAGTTTTTTCGAGTTAAAAATAGCATTTAATTACCTTGTCATAGAACAAGTTTCTTCAGTGGGGTAATTGCCGCCGGAAAAGATATCTAAAACCACCCTTGGTGTATGACAACCACAAAATGCTCGAAATGACGGCCTTTATACACTTTTTTCGATTCAAAAATAGCATTAAATTACCTTGTCATAGAACAAGTTTTTTCAGTGTGTTAAGTACCGCGGAAAAAGTTATCTAAAGCCACCTTTAGTGTATGACAATTACAAAATCCTCAAAATGACGGCCTTTATACACTTTTATTTTGAGTTAAAAATAGTATTAAATTACCTTGTCATAGAACAAGTTTTTTCATTGGGGAAGTGCTGCCGGAAAAGGTATCTAAAAACACCCTTTGTGTAGGGCCATCACAAAATCCTCAAAATGTCGGCCTTTATGCACTTTGCAGACATAAAATGTTAAAAATGACAAGTTTGATTGTCGATATTTGAAGAAAGAAAAACGCCAAAAATCTTCTTTTTGTTACCCTACCATTTGTAGGCCAGATGAGAATGTTCGGCAATACCCCTGAAAACCACCCTTATGGTATGCAGAAATAAAATGTTAAAACTGACAAGTTTGATTGTATATATGTGAAAAAAGAAAAACACACAAAAATCTTCCTTTTTTATCCTACCAATTATAGACGAGATGAGAATATTCGGCAAAACCCCTAAAAACCACCCTTATAGTATGCAGACCTAAAATGGTAAAAATGACAAGTTTTATTGTATATATGTGAAAGAAGAAAAACGCCAAAAATCTTCTTTTTTTATCCTTCCAATTATAGACCCAATGAGCATGTTCGGCAATTCCCCTAAAAACAACCCTTATGGTATGCAGACATAAAATGTTAAAAATGACATGTTTGATTGCCGATATTTGAAGAAAGAAAAACACACAAAAATCTTCGTTTTTTATCCTACCAATTATAGACCAGATGAGAATATTTGGCAAAACCCCTAAAAATCACCCTTATAGTATGCAGACCTAAAATGTTAAAAATGTCAAGTTTGATTGTATATATGTGAAAAAAGAAAAAAGCCAAAAATATTCTTTTTTCTATCCTTCCAATTATAGGCCCGATGAGCATGTTCGGAAATTCCCCTAAAAACGACCCTTATGGTATGCAGACATAAAATGTTAAAAATGACAAGTTTGATTGTCGATATTTGAAGAAAGAAAAACGCCAAAAATCTTCTTTTTTTTATTCTACCATTTATAGACCAGATGAGAATGTTCGGCAATACCCCTGAAAACCACCCTTATGGTATGCAGACCTAAAATGTTAAAAATGACAAGTTTGATTGTATATATGTGAAAGAAGAAAAACGCCAAAAATCTTCTTTTTTTATCCTACAAATTATAGACCCGATGAGCATGTTCGGCAATTCCCCTAAAAACCACCCTTATAGTGTGCAGACCTGATGATAAATGACGACATCAACGACATCAACGCCAAATGACGTTAAAAATGAATGATAAAATGTTAAAAAAATGAAAGAAGAAAAACGCCAAAAAACTTCTTTTTATTATCCTATCAATTGTAGACCCGATGAGCATGTTCGGAAATTCCCCAAAAAACCACCCTTATGGTATGCAGACATAAAAGGTTAAAAATGACAAGTTTGATTTTCGATATTTTAACAAAGAAAAACAACAAAAATCTTCCTTTTTTATCCTACCAATTATAGACCAGATGAGAATATTCGGCAATACCCCTAAAAACGATCCTTATAGTATGCAGACCTAAAATGTTAAAAATGACAAGTTTGATTGTATACATGTGAAAGAAGAAAAGCGCCAAAAAACTTCTTTTTTTGTCCTACCAATTATAGACCCGATGAGCATATGCGGCAATTCCGCTAAAAACCACCCTTATAGTATGCAGACATAAAATGTTAAAAATGACATGTTTGATTGTCGATATTTGAAGAAAGAAAAACGCCAAATGTCTTCTTTTTTTATCTTACCATTTATAGACCCGATAAGAATGCATGGCAATACCCCTGAAAACCACCCTTATGGTATGCAGAAGTAAAATGTTAAAAATTAAAATTTTGATTGTATATATGTGAAAAAAAAACGCCAAAAATCTTCTTTTTTATCCTACCAATTATAGGCCAGATGAGAATATTCGGATATACCCCTAAAAACGACCCTTATTGTATGCAGACCTAAAATGTTAAAAATGACAAGTTTGATTGTATATATGTGAAAGAAGAAAAACGCCAAAAAACGTCGTTTTTTATCCTACCAATTACAGAGCCGATGAGCATGTGCGGCAATTTCCCTAAAAACCACCCTTATGGTATGCAGACATAAAATGTTAAAAATGACAGGTTTGCTTGTCGATATTTGAAGAAAGAAAAACGCCAAAAATCTTTTTTTTTTATCCTACCAATTATAGACCAGATGAGAATGTTCGGCACCACCCCTGAAAACCACCCTTATGGTATGCAGAACTAAAATGTTAAAAATCACAAGTTTGATTGTGTATATGTGAAAAAAGCAAAAAGACAGAAAAAGTTGTCTTGAAACAAAAGAATCGTCCTCTTGCCTATTTTGTTTCGAACGACGTGAATATATGTTTTACACTGACAGATTTATTTAGGTGCAATAAGATTGGATGAAGTTAGTCGCATAAGGAAAAGTTTTGGTGCAAAGGATTCCTTTTCAGATGAATGAAAATCCTCCCTACCGTAAATTTAAGAGGAAATTCGATTTACGTCAAGAAACATCCCTTGATTACAAGAGGAAATTTCTCTGAGTGTTTTCCAAACAAAGAGATGAATTTTTAACTGAAATTATGGATCTTTAACCATAAGAACGAATTTTTGACAAAGTAGTTCCACTTTCAATCAAGTTTATTTGAATTATTAAGCAAAACCCGATTTTGCTCTAAAATTCAAAATACAGTCCAAGCTCCGAGCAGTGCCGCCCTGAGCAATGCCGCTTCTCCGATTCCTCGCTCGACCGCTACCCCCACCACTTTAGCGTCAATCGCGATCGATGCATTGCATAGCTAACGCTCCGAGGAGTGCCGGGAGTGAAACGGCCGAATCTGAAGGTTTTTCTCGGGCCAATATTGGTTCATTTTATTATATATATGAAAAATTAAATATTACGAAAACTGTTCTTTATTCAAAATTATTTTTAAACCACTTTACCAAAATTTGCTATGATATAGAATCAGACTCATGTACTATAAAGCTAACTAATCATTGTTTATTTCACGTTTCGTCAAATATTTAAAGGTTTGTGATAAAGATTGAAATTTCAGTATCTTAAACTAGATTAAAATCAAATTCAAAATCCCATTTAACGTCTAACACTCAAGTCAATTCTTGTCTTATTTTCAGGAATTCTATACATTGGATGAAGATATTCTGTATGAATGTTCAACACAAAATGTTAACTTTAAAACCTGAAAAAAACCATGAAAAATTATAAAATCGCGTTCAAAAGATATTAGATGTTTGATTTCAGCTCATTCAATATGAGTTTCTATGATAAAACTACTCGCAGTATTATTGCGCAGTACAAAACGTGGGAAAGAGTGAATTTCCATTTTTCAAATGAACGAATATCTGTTGTCACTGCTGTAAAAAAAGCTTTGCATTTTTTTTACGTTTTACATGTATTGTTATAATTAATAAGATTGAACGAGTGACATCAAATTGAGGTTATAATTGACAATTTGATATTTGAGTTTCTATTTGTTCGAATAGAAAAAAAACAAGCAATATGACACATTAATTAATTATTAATGTACTGCGCGAGATTTCACAGGTTACGTTAAAATTAAGTTGAAATATTTGTCATTTTGACTCTTTGTTTACATTTTTCTAAGAATCAAACATACCATAGCTAATATTTGATTTTTATATTTTACATATCTTTAAGCTCGGGTTTATAACGAAATAGCCCAATATGAATCACTTTTGTACACATGTAATGTACACTAGGTACATAAAACGATGTTCGAAATAGATTTTTAACCTAACCGATGCGCGGCATTGCTCGGAGATTGTCAGCTGAATTCTTCTCCACGCATTCGTGCGTGACCGCGCTTATAGCGGGGGTTTATGGCTTCTTGGAGTTATACTCCAAGAAGCCATAAAGATGACCAAACGGTAGCATTTTCAAACAAAAATGGTTCAACTTTAACTAAAAGCAGTTGCATTTTTAATAACCTATTAGTTGCATTTTTTAATCAAAAAAGTTATTTTTCTATCAAAAAAGATGAATTTTAGAGCCGAAAGGACGAATTTTCTAGTCGAAAAAGAAAAATTTACTACAAAACAAAAAAATGTCCACCCAAAAAGAGTCCTTTTTAACCAAATAGGTTCATTTTCCTCGAAACCGTATAATTTTTACCAAAAGAGAGAAATTCTGGATTAAAAAAATAATTTAGACTTTGGCATCGAAAATAAATAAGTTTTAGCCAAAAAAGTGTAATTTCCTTATCGGGATTTATTAATTCAGTTCAATTTTAAGATTTAGGCAAAAAACTGAGAGAAAGTGGAAGTTTCTTAAAAACAGGGGGAAAAAGATAAGTTCTATAAAAAAAGAGAAAAGCGGGAAAGAGTGTGAAGCCTGGTATATGTTTCTCGATTTTATAAATAATTTTAACGTATACCCATCCACACACTACTACTTTCCAACCGAGCGATTCACGCCTACCCCGAAAGGGAAATGGCTTAATGATATAATAATAAAATTTGAGCCCTCATCTTTGCCCTCGCATCTAGACTAAAAAACTCTCCCTTGAGGGCGCTTGCCGACCTTTTTTGGACTGATGTTTAATTAAAAATGTTAGTAAACAGGTGAAACTACTAAAATTAATGATAAATAGTTTAAACTAGAAACATAGTTTTTTATTATACGTATATACATTGATGCCAGGAACACGAATTGACTATAGTGAGACAATCATACTTGTGGGGACACACAAATGAAGATGCTTGCAGAAATGGGAGCAGAAATGTGGATCACAGTCGTGTACAAATGTGGTACGTTGCACGCGATCGTCAAACTCGAAGCCATAAACGTAAACCAGGGTTGTTATGATAGCCCAGATCTAAACATTGTGCACGCTTTGTCAGTGTTCCTCATTTCTGGAGAATGCACTTAGTTAACATAGAGTTTTGAGTCCTCATTCGTGATCATGCACGGTGACTATAGAAACTATAGAGTATAGTTCCATATATCTACAGGATATTCTCATTATGACGCAAATTTTATGGCGTGAATTTCATTATGTGCTCTATGTATTGAGGAACCGTTTCTTGTCTACCCAGGGAATAATAAAAAGATTGAATAATGTAGTAAAGAGCAATACTGAAGGGTACCTAAATGTACCCATGTAGAAATGTAGATCGGGATTTGGAAGGTGCCCGCCTAGTTTTCCTTATTTCTGATCGGGCGATGATCGAGAAGAATAGAGGGCCAGACCAAAGTCGGATTCAAAAGTCCCGACACCTGGCTTTGAAGCCTTATTACTCGGCGAGAAAAGATTGCAGAATTTTGAGTCAAGACAGAAATATTTTTCAACATTATACGTGTACAATGCTGTCAGTTTGATTTTCGTCAAAAATTGTTTGACTTTCTTGTGACACAAAATGTGTGAAAAAAAGGAGAAATGACCCTCAACTTTCACTGCGGCGACTTTAAAGTCCTCCACACGTTCAAAATTGGTACCAGAAATTTGAAAAAATTCATAAGTATTCAGTAACATGTACTGAACAAATGGCAATTTGTTTTACGTTAATTTGATGATTATTTTAATTAGTAGAGCTAAACATGTCAAAAATAATTATCTCGGCTCTGGATAAAGATTTCAAGCTGAACTCTAGCTTAAGAGAAGCTTCTCGATTCAGCTGTTTCATCTCAAAAGTTAAACGGTCAATAATTTAACGGTCCAATTTAAGCGTGAAAGAGATCCCTTAAAAAAAAGGTCAAGCTCTACTAATTAAAATAATCATTAAATTGGAGTAAAACAAATTGCCATTTGTTAGGTACATGTTACTGAAAACTCATGAATTTTTTTAAATTTCGGGTACCAATTTTTGAACGTGTGGAGGACTTCAAAGTCGACGTAGTGAAAGTTGAGGGTCATTTCTCTTGTTTTTTCACACATTTTGTGTCACAGAAAAGTAAAAAATTTTTGGACGAAAATCAAACTGACATCGTTTCACACGTATAATGTTGAAGAATATCTCTGTCTTTGACTCAACATTCTGCGACTTTTTTTTCTGAGTAATAAAGCTTCAAAGCCAGGTGTCAGGACTTTTGAATTCGACTTTAGTTATGTAACGCTGCTTTAGCCGAGCGCTGTCTGAAGCTTCTGATCGAAACCTAACGGGAATACCCTCCAACCCTCGTTTAGACGCCCTCTGTTTCCCGGCACGCTCAACATTCAGCTTTGATATAAATCAATATTTTGTTAATTAAATTAACCAACCATTTCTAATACTTTCGACATTTTCAAAACTTTCCTTCCTCATTGCAAGCTTAATTCACTGATTGATAGACTAAATTACTGCTTTGAGTATAATGAGATGTGGAAGGGGGGGGGGGATTATAGAATATAGAATATATTTTTTTAATTTTGATTATTTTCTCTCACTAATTATTTATTATAATAAGCACATTGTTAGTATGTTTTATAAGGGTTTTTGAGTTTTTTAATAATTGCTTATATTTAGCACTCTTTAGTATTACTAATTGTTATCATAATTGTTTGATTATTTCATATAGTGGAGGTGCTGGCTTGAGTCCACGTCCACTCCAAATTTGAATTTTCGAATAGTAGTGTAGCCCAAAAATCGGTAATACAGCCCAAAAAAGCCAGAAAAAGCCCAAAAAAGCCCAAAAAAGCCCAAAATTCTGATACAAAGAAAGTTGAGAATTTTGATTGAGCAGTTAAAAATGTTAAACCATTAAGTCGTTTCATTAAGCTTTTATTTTTTTTACGTTTTCCAGGATTAAAACTTTTTTTAAATTACTTTATCCAGTTCTAAATCATTTTCTTTTTACCAAGAAATTATTTTTCCACTAATGTATAAGAAAATACCTCAACAACTCGAATTAGTAATTTTTTATAAATCTTTAGTGTCTCACTTTTCGCTAGCCGCATCTGACAAATTTCACTAGTAATTAGATAACATTTTACCAATTTTGATTCAGAGAGAAAAAAAGTTTAAAAACTAAATATTCATCTGTTTGGTCAAAAAATGAACTACTTGAATTGAAGTCCAATTACTTAAAGAAAATTAATTTTTTTTCTATCAAAGATTCACAATATTAGTTAGCAATCAAGAATTTTGGCTCGAAAATTCGTCTCTTTGGCTTGAAAATTCAACATTTTGGCAAAAAATTAAATGATTTGGTCGAAAATTAATTTTTTTGTTGAAAATTCATATTTTTGATTAAAAATCAACTTTGTTATTGAAAATTGATATTTTTAATTAAATTTTCAACCGTTTTACGGAAAATTCGTATTTCTGGCTTTAAGATTCAACAA
>JAABKJ010075445.1:122547941-122852318 GCA_011634705.1 Andricus grossulariae | reverse complement strand
ATTCAACAATTTGGTATCGAATAAAACCATTCGCTTGAAAATTAATTTATTCACAGAAAATTAATATTTTTGGTAGAAAATTGAACTATTTGGTCAAAAATTGAAATATTTAAATGAAAATTTCACTTTTGTGTAGAAAAATGACTTTTTTGTTAGAAAATTACATTTTTGGTAGAAAAATCAAATGTTTCGTAGACAATTCATCATCTTGGCTTGAAAATTTAAAAATTTTGTTTAAATTTGATTTATATTGCTGGAAATTCGTCTTTTCTGAAGAAATATGATTTTTGTTGGTGAAAAATTAATCTTTTTGGTTGAATATTTAACTATTTGTCTGGAAAATAATTTTTTTTTAATTCACAATTTAACTTATTGGTAGAAAATTGATTTAGTTTTTTCAAGATTAATTTTTTTAATTCTTGTTAAAATAAAGTTGTTGATCTGAAAATTTGACGATTTCATTTTTGGTCAAAAAATATATTTTTTAGTTTAGAAATCAACTATTTTGTTAAAAATTCGTCTATTTTCTTTTATTTCAATTGGTTCAAAATTTGTCTTTTGGTAGAAAATGCATTTTTGATGAAAACTTTTGTTGAAAATTCAACTTTTTTCTAAGAAAATTGTCTTTTCGGGTTGAAAATTCAACTATTTTGAGTTGAATTTCAATCTTTTTCCTTTAAAAATTTTTACAAAAAAGTACAAACAACTGAAGCCATGTCTACTGGAATCTACAAATGAGCATAATAAATTAGAACCAAAATTACAGAAAAGTACAACTTTTTTCTAATATTCAGACGAATTTTGTACCTTTTTTGTAGTTTTTTTGGGTATTGTTGTATTTTATTGTAGTTCGAATTTCCTACCAGAATTTATAAGATTGTACAGTTTAAAGACTTAAAAAATAGAAATCCATTTTATCATTTTCAATTCTATAAATTAAAGAGTGAATTGAAAAAATTATAAATTTTCAAAATTTCTTTGAAATCTTTTTAAATATTCTCTTAAGAATTTGTTACAAAAATTCAATAAACAATTTCTCAGGAATCTAATTAATTTTTTTTCATCTTGGAACTCGAATTTTTTGAAAATACTGCAAAATTGAAAAAAATTGCTTTAAAATATTCCAGAGCAAAAAGAACTTTTTTGTTGAAAATTCAATTGTCTTTGAAAAAATGTGTACAAAGTACAACTTTTTAAAATTTTTATTTGAATATAATTGATAAATAATTTAATTTTTTGAAATAATTAATTTTTTAAATTTGAAATTTTTAATTCAACTAATTGGTTAAAAATGCGTTGGATTCAATTAATTTAATTAATATTATATTGTTAAAAAATTCAATTCAACGCTAATTTATCTCAAATTTTCTTTCTAATTTTTTTTAAATTAAAAATTTATCCAGGTATGTATTTTTTCTCGAACAACAATTTTTAAAAAATTTAACAATAAAAAACTGTTTTTTTGAAATATTTGACTATTGTATTTTCGAAAATAAATAAATAAAAATAATAATAAATGAATAAAATAAGTAAATTTATTAATTTTAATTGTTTTATAATTCGGAAATTCTCTACTTCGGAAATTAGGCAATTTTCTGTCAGGAGTTTCATTATAGGGACTGAAAAATCCCGAAAAATAATTTTCCGATACTGTACAATTCCCGAATTGGTAAATTCCTGAATAATGAAATTCCCGATATTTTATAATATTACCGAATTTGGAAACTTTCGAATAATTAAATTCCCGACAGAAAATTACCGAATTATAAAATGTTCGACCTCGAAAATTCCCGAATTGTAATATTCTCGAATATAAACAATTAAAACATTTTGTATGAAAAAAAATTAATTGTAAAACAATTTTAATTGAAATGGTTTCATTAATTTTATAAATATAAATATTTTTAATTGTAGAAATACCGGAATTTTGTAAACTGTCGGGAATTTCATTATTCGGGAATTTTATAATTCGGTAATTTTATTATTGGGGAATTTTGTACTTCAGCAATTTTATTATTTGAGAATTTTCCAATTCGGGAATATTAAAGTGTCGGAAATTTTATTTTTAGGCAATTCTATAATTCTGGAATTTTCGAATTTCAGAATTTTATTATTCGGGAATTTTATAATTCGGCAAATTTTATTATTTAGAAATGTTCCAACTCGGGAACTTTATAATATGGCAATTTTATTATTCTGGAATTTCCCATTTCTGGAATTTCATTATTTGGGAATTTTATTATTTGGGAATTTTTCAATTCAGGAATTTTATCATTCGAAAATTTTATTATCTGGGAATTTTGTATTTCGGGAATTTTCCAAATCCGGAATTTAATGATTCGGGAATTTTATAATTCGGACATTTTATTATTCAGGAATTTTCCAATTCTGGAATTTTATTATGCGGAATTTAACAGTGTCGGGACTCTCATTTTTCGGGAATTTTAAAATGCGGGAAGTTTCCAATTCCGAAATTTTATTATTCGGAAATTTGATAATTCGGCAATCTTATAATTTGTAAATTTTCCCGTTCCGGAATTTTATTATTCGGGAGTTTACTAATTCCGTAATTTCATTATTGGGGAATTTTTAAATTTGGGAATTTCATTATTCGGGAATTTTATTATTTGGGAATTTTTCAATTCAGGAATTTCTTACTGGGAAATTTTATTGTTCGGGAGTTTTCCAATTCCGGAATTTTATTATTCGGGAATCTTAGAATTCGGCAATTTTATTATTCAGGAATTTTCTAATTCGGGATTTTTATTATTCGGGAATTTTATGACTTGGCAATTTTATTATTCAGGAATTTTGTTGTTCGGGAATTTTATAATTCTGCTATTTTATTATTTGGGAATTTTTCAATTTGGGAATTTCTTATTGGGAAATTTTATTATTCGGGAATTTTCCAATTCCGGAATTTTAGTATTCGGGAATCTTATAATTCGGCAACTTTTTAATTCAAGAATTTTCAAATTATGGAATTTTATTATTCGGGAATTTTCCAATCGAGGATTTTTGTTATTCGGGAATTTTTTAATTCGGCAATTTCATTTCTCGGGAACTTCATGTTTCAGAAATTTTATTATGTAGGAATTTTCCAAATCGAGAATTTGTCAATGGTCAATTTTATTATTCGTTAATTTTATGATTCGACAATATTATAATTCAGGAATATTTCAATTCGGGAATTTTATTTTTCGGGAATTTCATAATTCAGAAATTTTATTATTTGGGAATTTTTCAATTCGGGAACTCTAACATTCAAGAATTTTATTATTTGGGAATGTTATAAATCGGGACTTTTCCAATTCCGGAATTTTGATGTTTCGTGACTTTTATAATTCGGGCATTTTTTTATTCGGCAATTTTATTATTTGGGAACTTTTCAATTCGGGAATTTTCTCATTCAGAAGTTATATATTAGTTGGGAATGTTAAAAATCGGGGATTATCATTCTTAGGGGAAATCCTCTGTCCCAAACTCAAAATTATAATTATTTATGGCAATTCCTGTTTTCAATTGTTAAAATTATAATTCTTTATTGAAATTCCCTATTCAAAACTCAAAATTATAATTCCTTACTAAAATTTTCTGCCCCAGAATAAAAATTATAATTCTTAAGGGAAATTCTCCGCCCCAAATTCAAAATTATAATTTTTATCGCAATACCTTATTTCAAATGTCAAAATTATATTTCTTCACTGAAATTCACTATCCCAAACTCAAAATTTTAATTTTTTCAAACTAAAATTCCCTTTGCCGTTTTTCAAAATTATATTTCTTTGCTGATATTCCCTATCCCAAACTCAAATTTATAATTCCTTCGTGAAATTCCTTGTTCCAATTTTCAAAACTATATTTCTTTACTATAATTGTTTACTAAAATTCCATGCCCGAAAGTAAAAATTATAATTCTTAACGAAAATTTTCTGTTCAAAAGTCAAAATTTTAATTCTTCACTGAAATTCCCCCTCCTATTGTCAAAATTATGTTTCTTTATTTAAATTCTCTACCCTAAACTCAAAATTATAATTTTTTACTAAAATTCCCTGCCCCAAATTAAAAATTATCATTCTTAGGGGAAATCCTCTGTCCCAAACTCAAAATTATAATTATTTATGGCAATTCCTGTTTTCAATTGTCGAAATTATAATTCTTTATTGAAATTTTCTATCTCAAACTCAAATTTATAATTCCGTACTGAAATTTCCTGTCCCAATTGTCAAAACTATAATATAATTCTTTACTAAAATTCCATGCCCAAAAATAAAAATTATAATTCTTAAAGGAGATCCTCTGTTCAAAAGTCAAAATCATAATTCTTCACGGAAATTCCCTCTCCCATTGTCAAAATTATATTTCTGTATCTAAATTACCTATCCTAAACGCAATATTATAATTGTTTACTAAAATTCCCTGCCCCAGAGTGAAAATTATAATTCTCAAGGGAAATTCACTGTCGCAAACTCAAAATTGTAATTTTTTGTGGGAGTACCTTTTTCCAAATGTCAAAATTATGTTTCTTTACTGAAATTCTCTATGCTAAACTCAAATTTCTAATTCCTTATTGAAATTCCCTGTCCTAATTGTCAAAACTATATTTCTCTACTATAATTCCATATTCTAAACTCAAAATTATATTTCTTTACTGAAATTCCCTATCCTAAGCTTAACATTTTAATTATTTACTAAAATTCCCTGTCCTAATTGTTAATATCATAATTCTTTACTGAAGTTTCCTATGACAAACTCAAAATTATATTTCTTCACTAAAATTCCCTCCCCTAGGCAAAAATTATAATTCTCCACGAAAATTCCCTGTTCAATATTCAAAATTGTAATTCTTTACGAGAATTCACTGTTCCGTTCTAAAAATTATATTTCTTCACTAAAATTCCCCATCTCAAACTAAAAATTATAATTATTTACTAAAATTCCCTTGTCCCAATTGTCAAAATTATATTTCTTAACTGGAATTTCCCATCCCAAATTCCAAATTATAATTCTTCACGGAATTTCCCTATCCCAAACTCAAAATCAGCAAAATCTTATTAATCTTGTAAAATAATAAAAAGAAGAGATCTTTCTCCAAATAATATTGAATTTGAAGGCCTGTAACATTCTAATATTATAAACTAGAAGCTTCTAGTTAAAAAAAGTTAAATTTTATAAACAATTTATTTTCAGGCTCTTATAATTTTAACATTTTTTCATTATAATTCTTTACTAAAATTCCTTGCACCAAAATAAAAATTATAATTCTTGAGGGAAATTCGTCGCCCTGAACTCAAAATTATAATTTTTATGGCAATACCTTATTTCAAATGTCAAAACTATATTTTTTTTACTGAAATTCATTATCCGAAACTCAAAATTTTAATTTTTTGAAACTAATATTCCCTGTCCCGTTTTTCAAAATTATATTTCTTTGCTGAAATTTCTTATTCCAAACTCAAATTTATAATTTCTTACTGAAATTCCCTGTCCCAATTGTCAAAACTATATTTCTTTACTATAATTCTTTACTGAAATTCCATGCCCGAAAGTAAAAATTATAATTCTTCAACCAAAAAGGATGATTTTTGAATAAAATTGTTGAATTTTCAAACAAAAACATGCATTTTTATCCAAGAAAGACGTAATTTCTATTAAAATAGGTGCATTTTTCAATTAAACAGACAAATTTTCAAAAAATGGTTGAATTTTCAACCAAAAAGAATGATTTTTTAAATAAAACAGTTGAATTTTTAAACAAACAGTTGAATTTTATCCAACAAAGATGGAATTTCAACTAAAATAGATAAATTTTGAAATTAAAAAGACAAATTTTCAAAAAAATAGTTGAATTTTCATCCAAAAAAATTTCAGTTCACTTTTCAAACCCAAAATATGAATATTAATCAGGAAAGGAAATTTTCTACGAAATAGTTCTATTTTCAAAAAATAGTTAATTTTTAACTAAATTAAATTTTTTACAAAATAGCTGAATTTTCTACAAAATAGTTGAATTTTTAACCAAAAAGGATGACCTTTTACTAAAATTGTTAAATTTTCAACCAAACACTTGCATATTTATCCAAGAAGGATGCAATTTCTAATAAAATAGGTGAATTTTTAAAATAAAGTCAAAATTTTAAAAACATAGTTGAATTTTCATCCAAAAAAGATTTCACTTGACTTTTCAGCACCAAAATATGAATGGTTGGGCAGCTTATTAAACAAATTAATAGTTTGAAAAAATATTTATAATTAAAACAATAAAAAAATAATTAAAAAAATTAAAATAATTAACTAAAAATAAAATTTAAAAAATAGTTTTAAAAATATTTATCTTAATATCATTAAAATCACTAAAGTCACGAAAGTTTAAAAAAAGGGAGAACATTTTAAATATCTCTTAAGTTTTGTTTAATTCTTCAAAAATTATTTTAGGTTTTTCTTTCAACACCTAAGAGAATGGACACTATAATTTTCATGCAAATTACTAAAATAGATGAAATTCTTCAGATAATTTTTTCATGGACTTCCTCCTGTATTAAAAACTTGAGAAAAAATGATTTTTCGATATAAATCTATTTCCATATTCATTTTTATTTTTCGAAAGCTATTCAATTAAATAATAAAATCATTATAAACAAAAAATTATAAATTTTAATTAAAAAAATATGTTTTGAAAATTAAAAAATGATATCCAAGTACTCTTACGGCAAATAATAATTTTTTCCAAATTATTAGAAAGTTAGAAAGTAAGTTTCGTCACATGGAACTGGTAGTATTGCTTGACCCTCACCGTGCAGACATCTTGGATTTCCCCCTCACGAATTTAATTTATAAATACACTCCCAAATTAAACTCAGGCCTGAAATCTCAGAAAAAAATTTGCCCCATTTAACGGATTAATTATTGTCTGAGCGAGAAAAAAACTGCTTTTTCTTGCTCTCTGATATTCCCTTCCTGTGTTGAATCGACAAAAGGGAGAAAAATCATCGAAGCGACAGCATGGCCACAAAAATCCGAGTTTTTCTTCATTTTTTTATGTATGGACGAATAATTTGTTGGAGGAAATTAAAAGTAGCTTGTGAGGAACTTTATTTTCACTTACCTCAATTTCTTTGATGTTAATTTCAGCCATTTGAATATCAGGAAAATGTTTGATCGTAATTTGTCCTCGAGTGAAGCAAATCTGACATAAGACAGGCGACCACGCTGAAAAATGAGCCCACGTGCACTGGGAGAAATAGGGCTCCCAACTCTCGAATCCTATCGCATTGCGCATGCGCAGTGATCCCATTTTGGTTCCCTGACCGCACTGCGCATGCGTCGCACTAGCAGCCTCATTGGCTGCTGATCGCGCGCTTATTTGAAATGATTAAATATGCAAATCAATTTTTTACAATATGTAATGATCATAGAGTACAAAAAAATATTACGAACGATTTGAAATTGACATTGGTGAAGAAAAGTATTCCTTCTTTTGAATTAAAAATTAATAATCTATTTGTAAGGAGAATAAACAAATAATGATAAAAAACTATTTTGTGATATGTTGATGCGACGCATGCCCAGTAAAGTTTGGGAGCCAAATCGGGAGCACTGCGCATGCGTTGCACCAGCATTTTCATTGACTGATAATCGCGCTCTTTTTTCAAATTATTAAATAGGAAATTAACTGTTTATAACTTTTTTGTTGAATTTTTTTTTTTTTTTTTTTTTGAAAACCTTTTTTAGTTAGAACTTCAAATATTTAGTTGGCAATGTATGTATTTTGTTGAAAATTTTGGTTGAAAATTGAACTATTTCATTTTTGGTTCAAAATTTATCTTTATTAGTTGAAAGTTCTACATTTTAATTCAAGTTTTTAAAATTTTTTAAAATTTTAAATTATTAAAAATTTTTTTTTTAAATTCCCAAATATATTAAAAAATGATTAGAATTTTTCCTAACACTGTTAATAAATTCTGAAAAATTACAAACAATTTCCTGAAAATCTTCGACATTCTTGACTGACAATTTAAAAAAAAAAATTTTTTGTTTTAAAATCTTGTTATGTAAAGTCTTAAAATAAATTTGGTGAAATAAAAAAATTATTCAAAATTTTTTCATAAATTTCAAGACAATTTTGCCATCTCTTAAATCCCTTCAAAATCCAAAAGCTTAAAAAAGTTTCTAAGTTTTTTGTCCCAAATATTCAAAAAACTCTATTTTCTAGAAAAAATTTTGAAATCGTTTTAAGTTTAAAACAACTTTTGTATCTTTTCAAAATTTCGGAAATCTTTGTATTGTTTCAAAAACTTGTAGAATATTATATTCAAATTAATTTTTTAAGATAAAGAATCACTTTTAACATATATATTTTCCAAATTCAAATTATTTTCGAAATGTTTTAAAAATTTCTAAACATCTTTTACAAATTAAAAATCTTTGACATTCTTTTCAGAAATTTTAGGAAATCATTTGAAACATTTTGAGATATTGTCTTAAAATTAATATACCGAAATAAAAAATCAAATTTCCTTGGAAACTTGAGAAAAAATTCAAAATTTTATTTAAAAATCTTGAAAAATCTACATTTTGTTTAAAATGTCTTAAAATCTTTTCAAATTTTAAATCATTTTAGAATCATCACAAAACTTCTAAAACTTTGAAATATCTTTTGAAATAATTCAAAGTTTTTATATAAAAATTATTAAAAATATTTCCATATATTTTAAGACAATTTTTGTATTCTCTTAAATCCCTTCAATCCAAATTCTCAAAAAGCTTCCAAATTTTTTGAGCCAAATTTTCAAAAATCTACATTTTCTAAAAATTTGTTGAATATTCTCATCAAATTAATTTTTCAAGATAAAGAACTACTTTTAATATATATCTTTTAAAACTTTAAATTATTTTCGAAATGTTTTAAAAATTTCTAAATACCTTTTACAAATAATTTGAATTTTTCTGAAATTTTGTAAACTTGCAAAATTGAAAACTTTTTATTAAAAATCTTTGACAATCTTTTCCCAAAATTTTAGGAAATCATTTGAAATGTATTAAAATATTTTCTCAAAATTAATTTATCAAAATAAAAAATAAAATTTCCCTGGAAACTTAAGAAACAATTCAAAATTTTATTTAAAAATCTTGAAAAATCTACATTGTTGAAATCTTTAAAGCTTAAAATTAATGTTTTAAAATAAAACCGAGAATGAAATCTAAATCATTTCAGATTTTCCCAGAAATTTTACTGTCTATCCAGGAATTATGAATAGAATCTTTTTGGCATTCTTAAAAAATTTGGTCAATACATTACGAACAGAATATTGTTGTCTTTTTTTATTAAAGAATAATTTACAATTTAAATTTTCTCTTTTAAAAGTAAATTTTTATAATTACAAGATTTTAAATAATTTCGTTACACTGACTTTTTATTTATTTATATTACTACTTATAAATATTTATTATGCATTAAAGTAGCGTAAATGGCAGATTAGTTATAAAATCTGCACAAAAAGTGTTAAATCTAGATTGCATTCTTATAATTCTCATACTAAACAAAGATAAATATGATAAAAATCAACCATCTAAATATTCAGTTTCATAACTTTCCATGTCTTCAATTTCTTCGGCCTTTTCTATTTTTTTCATCTCTTGTGGTTGTACCTTTTCCTCAACATTGCTAAACACTGATTGGTTTCGGCAAAGATCTAAGCAATATTTGCAAGTGCTTCCCCTTTTCAAACGCAATTCGCAATTTATATGCCTCCACCTAGACATTCGTTCATCCTTATAGGCAAATTTAAAAATCGTATCCGTTCTGGGTTGAAAATTCAAGGTTTAAAATTCTATTACTTTATTAGAAAATTAAACTATTTGGTAAAAATGAACTTTTTAGTTGAGAATTCACCTGTTTGATGAAAAATTTAACTGTTTTATTTAAAATTCGTTTCTTTTTTTGGTTGAAAATTATTTTTTTCAAGCAAAAATTTAATTTTTCTGTTTTTGTTTAAAAATTGTCCTTTTTTATTTGAAAATTCAACTATTTGATTGAAAATTGATCGTTCTAAATTGGAAATGAAACTATTTGGTTGAAAATTAACTTTTCTGTTGAATATCAATATTTCTGGGTTGAAAATTCAACTGCTTTGTAGAAGAATCGTCTTTTTTGTTTTTTTTTAGTTGAGAATTCATCTGTTTGGTTGCAAATTCAAGTGTTTTATTTAAAATTCGTTTCTTTTTTTGGTTGAAAATTATTTTTTTCAAGAAACAATTTAATTGTTCTGTTTTTGTTTAAAAATTGATCTTGTTTATTTAAAAATTCAACTATTCAATTGAAAATTGATCGTTTTATGTTGAAAATGAAACTATTTCGTTGAAAATCAACATTTCTGTTGCATATTAATATTTTTGGGTTGAAAATTGAACTCTTTTATAGAAAATTTATCTTTTTTGTTAAAAATTCAAATGTTTTGTTCAAATTTTGTCTTTTAGGGTTGAAATTCTATTACTTTATTAAAAAATTCAACTATTTGGTAAAAATGAACTTTTTAGTTTAGAATTCACCTGTTTGGTTGAAAATGTAAGTGTTTTATTTAAGATTCATTTGTTTTTTTGTTTGAAAATTATTTTTTGCAACCAAAAATTTAATTTTTCTGTTTTTGTTGAAGAATTGATCTTTTTTATTTGAAAAATCAACTATTTGGTCGAAAATTGATCGTTTTAAGTTGAAAATTCAACTATTGGGTTGAAAATTAACTTTTCTGTTGAATATCAATATTTCTGGGTTGAAAATTCAAGGTTTAAAATTCTATTACTTTATTAGAAAATTAAACTATTTGGTAAAAATGAACTTTTAGTTGAGAATTCATCTGTTTGGTTGAAAATTTGAGTGTTTCATTTAAAATTCGTTTCTTTTCTCGGTTGAAAATTATTTTTTGCAACAAAAAATTTAATTGTTCTGTTTTTGTTTAAAAATGGACCTTTTTTATTTAAAAATGCAACTATTTGATTGAAAATTGATCGTTTTAAGTTGAAAATGAAACTATTTCGTTTTTTTTTGTTTTTTTGTTGTTGAATATTAATATTTTTGGGTTGATAATTGAACTCTTTTATGGAAAACTCGTCTTTTTTGTTGAAAAAATTCAAATTTTCTTGTTTCGAAAGTTTGTCACTTTGGTTTGAAAATTCTATTACTTTGTTAAAAAATTCAACTCTTTCGTAAAAATGAACTTTTCAGTTGAGAGTGCACCTATTTGGTTGAAAATTTAAGTGTTTTATTGAAAATTCATTTTTTTTTTGTTAAAAATTAATTTTTGCAACTGCATATTTAATTCTTCCATTTTTTATTGAAAATTGATCTTTATTATTTTAAAATTCAACTATTTGGTTGAAAATTGATCTTTTTAGTTAAAAATTTAACTATTCGGCTGAAAATACTTCTTTGTAGGTTAAAAATTTAATAATTGTGTTAAAAATAAAACTATTTTGTTCAAAAGTCATCTTTTTTGTTCAATGTTTTAAGAATTTTGTTGAACATCCGTCTATTTGAAGAAAATCGTACTTTTAGATTAAAAATTAGACTACTCTTAATTAAAGAACATTTCTTATTAAATATTTTCTTTAATTTAATGCAACAAAAATTGTTATAAAAAAATAAAACTTTTCGAAATCAATCAAGATAGAATCACAGCACCAATGGGGAAAACCGTTTCATTCGTGATATATGTAATTGAAAATTCCGTTCGCATGACGCCGATTGATTGACACTAATAATAGAGGAAATTGTGACGGAGAAAAGAAAACCCTGCATTTGCAAATAAGGTATTATTATCTATGGTATTTTATTTTTAATTATTAATTAATTTTTTTATTCATTTCATTTTTATATGATAATGTATTATATTATATTATATTATGTTATATTATATTATATTTATTTTTTAGATTATTCAATTGATGCTTAGATATTTGAGAATATTATGTAATAATTTCTGATAGATTCCTGTGTTGAAAAAAGAAATGTTTAAGAAGAAATTTAATTCTGACTTGGAACTTGTTTTAAAATTTATGTATATTTGTTATAAAAGATTCTTTTCCTTTGGTTTAAAATTAATTTTTTATTAGGAATTTATTTTTTTAAATAAAAATGTACCTAAATTTTTTTTTCGAAAAATTGTTTATAGATATTTAATCCTCTTTGTCGAAAACGCATTTGTTTGGTTGAAAATTTAACTATTTCGTTAAAAATCATTTGCTTAAAAGCATATTTCTCTAACTGAAAATTAAATTATTCTATTTTTTGTTAAAAATGTAACTCTTTCAGTTGAAAATTTATCTGTCTTGTTAAAAATGTGTCTTTTTTGGTAGAAAATTGAACTATTTCTTTAAAAATTTATTTTATTCACTTAAAAACTTATTTTTCTGACTAAAAAATAAACTATTCTATAATATTTGTTTGCTAGCCATTTTTTTAGTTGAAAATTCATGTTTTTTGTTTAAAATCAATCTTTTTGGTAGCAAATGTAACTATTTCCTTAAAAATTCCATTGAAAATAAAAATATTCGGTTGAAAATTCATGTAAATATTTTGTTAAAAATTATTCTTTTTTGGTAGAAAATTAATGCTTCTTTTTTATCCACTTTTTACAAAAAATGTAACTACTCCTTTTTTTCTCGAAATGTCAACTGTCTTGACAGAAATTTAAACTTTTTAGTTGAAAAGTGATCTGCTTGATGGAAAACCTAACTATTTCGTTGAAAATTTATTTTATTCAGTTAAAAAGTTATTCAACTAACATAAATTCAAAATATTCTATTTTTAGTCGGAAATTATTCTATTTTATGACCAATTTGTTTGTTTTTGGTAGCAATATAACCTTCTTGGTTGAAAATACAACTATGAGGTTGAAAATTCTATTAAGAATTAAAATTTTTGGTTGAAAATTCATGTACTTCAATGAAAATTATTCTTTTGTGGTAGAAAATTAATATTTTTAGTTGAAATCTCATTGCTCTGGTTTAAAAGTAGCTTTTTAATTGAAAATTAATTTTTTCAACTGAAAATGTAACTATTTTATTTTTTGTCGAAATTTGCACTATTTCGTTGAAATTCTAAACCAAAACCAATAAAAAGCCGGCTCGATGTTAAGGAAACATGTAGCCACAAAATTCTCGTTAACAAATATTTTGACAGCTTGCAAATTCTTGAAACCTTCTAGCATTTTCTTATGAATTTTCTATTTTTAATTCTATCACAGAAAACATTTTTGCTTGTGCTGCAAAATTCCGCTTTTCGGATTTAAGTAGTTGTCGATCTCAGTACGTCACACATTGAGAGGAAACTACAATAGAAAAAAGAAAAAAACTACGCTTAGGCTAGAGTAGGTCACAACAATTTTCTAAACGTTTCACATAATTTACAGTAAATTATTGAATATATTAATTTACACTGTGAGAATACTAAACTATTTATTTAATTATTGATGTTGAAAAACTGTGGATAAAATCCATCATTTAGTTTGTAAGAATTTGTTTTCAATTCTAAAAAATTTATTCGTTAGAAATGTATTGGCTAGATAGCTTCAAATTTTTCCTTTCTTTTAACTTTGTGAATATAAATAAGACAGATCAAATACAAATAAATACACACCGAGAAAAACACTAGCGTTAATTTTGTTGATGCTCAATTGGCAACTGTTTAAAAATTTTATCTTTCCTAGGCGTAATTCAATCATTTTTGCTGCGAATGCAATTTTTGAATGGTAAACTTAACTTACCTGAACATTCAAGAAGTTCAACTTAAACAAGAATTATTAAGTAATAGATTTAATACTTTCACGATGATTTATTATGATAAATTTAAACTTAAATTTTAAAGCTTTTTCGGGTTTCAATCGTGTGCAAAACTACGAAAACTTGCCGAAGTTTCGTGAACATTACAGTTCACTTCTTCAGAGCTATGTTGTTCCTATATAGATTCTCTACGATGCCTATGATTGGCCAGAGCGCCCCATGGTGGGAACTGCTCGAACTTGGTTGGCCAATCAAGTCAATTTTCACAGGAATGTAGAAAAACAGTCCTTGTCGAAGGAGCAAACTTTTGCTTTTCTCAAATCATCAGGGCTCAAGTTAGGTACAGAGAATTTTATTTTCGAATGCCAGGAAAGAGTGTTATCACTGGTTTGTAACCTTAAATCCATTCTCGCGTGCCAAAAATATGCCACGGCACTTGGGAGATGGATGCAGAAAGCTGTCATCCTTGGGTCGCTTCGGGTCCTCAAAACACACGAGAGTGTCGCCCGTCTGTCATTGTGATTTCTTCATGTTCTGTGACCACCCATCTCACGGTTGTGAGACGTGGCCATGAATGGGATTTACTGTGGTCCTACTGGGAGATGATGTCATTTTTTAGATGACAGTTGCAGAAGGTCGAGTGAAATATTGACTAGCGGTATTCGTACTACATGTGCTCAACTTTATTGTTGCGAAGTGTGCGGACGGGAGGTGAAAAAGGGGGAATCAGCAAATCAAAATCAGCTACGTGGAATATGGTGAGCCCACTAGTATACGCAGGAAAAAATCTTCTAGAAAAGTTCATTTCTCTGTATATCAGTATCATTTATTGTCATCTAATGTCATATACTGTCATCAACTATATTAGAGAATGCGAGTCGCCGATGGTTCTCTCCTGCTCGCTTTTGCCGTGGTTATTTTGCATGGAGATACTTTATAATTTTTCAATTGAATTTTCAAATGTAATGAGTACTTTAGATAAAAACTTTTGGAAGTTGCATCGTTCTCAGCTTCATCATATTATGGGTTTTCTACATGCAGATACTATAGACTTGTTTTGCTGAATGTCCTAGGATTGGTTTGTGGTAGGGTAAAAAATAGGTTATTATGCTAGGGTACATATTTGGTTTACTAGAATGGACCTAATTGGATATTTTAGATTCGGAACTCTCTTTTAAAATACTGTTTGAAAAGTGTAGTCAAGCGTGGGTAGCGATTGATTCAAGAGCTTTTTTAGGGATCCGAAAATTTGAGAGTGTACTTGTGTGAATCCTGCGGGTTTCAAGAAGAAAGTTTACAGGTATTTTGGGGTCGTCAAAACAGTTTCTGATTTTTTCTTTTACATGGTATAAAGAAGTCCCTACAGATGAAAAGAAAGATTTTTTTGGGAGTTATAAAATGCAGAATGGTACCAAGGTATTTTTTGTGTTTTGAAAGATAAAGATTTTCATCCCTGCTGTCAATCTTTTCATGATATCGTCAAAGATGGATGTTTTTGTATCGAAGATCTGGCTTAAAATTTGACTGTCGGAAAAGCGGCTACACTCTGAAGGATGTTTCGTGCATTTTTTGTCTCCTCTGACCGTACATGCAGAAAAATTCAAGTACTTCTAACAAAGTTGGATGCATCCGCAGGGTATCGCTGAGAATAATTAAACTCATACAGTAATTCTAAGACTACCTTAGTAAAAGACAGATATTCATGGGACTATACCCAGTAAAGTGGTGCTGTCTGACAGTTCATGCAAAAGGACATTAACGATACGCTGATAAGAAAATATTTATTTTATATATTATTTTACAAGTTTTCTATTCCAGTCAGAAATTGTATCACTTGGTTTAAACTCGAATGATTTTGTTGCAAATTTAACAACTCTGTTGAAGAATATCCTCCTTGGTGAGATAATTGACACAAGCCTCTCGCTAAAGAATATTATTGATTATTGCTAAAATCGAAGAGCGTTATCACATGAATTTTTCATACAAGTATAAGCATAATTGGTACCTCGGAAGAGATAAGGTTGAAATAATAAAGATCTGTTTTTCTGGATCCCTTCTTTAAACTATGAGCGTATGTTTATATCATTTTTTAAATGATGCAAGCTATTTTATGACAGAAAGGTATCCAGGGAAGTAGATGAGAACACGCACACACGTATATATTTATATATACATGACTATTCTTGAATGATGGAGTTTTTTAGGTTTGAATTTAGAAGGTCGAGTGAAATATTGACTTATCGGCCATTCGTATCACACGTGCTCAACTTTATTGTTGCGAAGAGGGTAGGCAGAAGCTGAAAAGGGGGGAATCAGCAAATCAAAATTAGCTACGTGGAATATGGAGAGCCCACTAGTATACGTATGAAAAAATCCATTAAAATAGTTTATTTTTTTAACCAAATAGTTTAATTTTCAACAAAAAATATCAATATTCAACAAAAAAGTTAATTTTCTAAAAATAATTACATTTTCGTAAGAATAGTTTACGAAATAATTAAATTTTCAATAAAAAAGTACTTTTTAACTGAATAGTTGATTTTTTTACCAAATTGTTGAATTTTTTTACCAAAGAGATGAATTATCTACAAAACCGTTGATTTTTTTAACCGGAAAATATGATTTTTTAACAAAAAAGTTAATGCTCTACCAAATAGTTATATTTTTATCAAAATAGTTTAATTTTAAACCAAAAATATCAATATTCAACAAAGAAGTTAATTTTCTAAAAAATAGTTACATTTTCGTAAAAATAATTTGCGAAATAGTTAAATTTTCAATAACAATTTTAATTTTCAATTAAAATTTTAATTTTTAATAAAAACTTTAATTTCCGATAAAAATTTTAATTTTCAATAAAAACGTTAATTTTCAATAGAAAATAACTTTTCCAGTAAATAGTTGATTTTTCTACCAAATTGTTGAATTTTTTTACCAAAGAGATGAATTATCTACAAAACCGTTGAATTTTCATCAAAAATATCAATATTCAACAAAAAAGTTAATTTTCTAAGAGATAGTTACATTTTCGTAAAAAATACTTTACGCAATAGTTAAATTTTCAATAAAAATTTAGATTTTCACTAAAAATTTTAATTTTTATTAAAAAATTTTATTTTGAACACAAATTTTAATTTTAAATAAAAGTTTTAATTTTCAATAACCCGAAAATATGATTTTTCAACAAAAAATTTAATGTTCTACCGAATAGTTATATTCTTATCAAAATAGTTTAATTTTTAACCAAAAAGTTTAATTTTCTACCAAAAACTCAAATTTCCATAAAAATAGTTCAATATTTAACCAAACAGTTGAATTTACAACAAAAGATATCAATATTCAACAAAAAAGTTAATTTTCTAAAAAATAGTTATATCTTCCTCCAAACAGCTAATTTTAAAGAAAATAGTTTAATTTTCAATAAAAAATATGAATTTTCAACGAAAAAGTTAATTTTCTAAAAAATAGTTATATTTTTACAACAACAGTTTCATTTTTAACCAAATGGTTGAATTTTTAACTTATAAAGTATAATTTAGAAACAAAAATGGAATAGTTAAATTTTTGGATAAAATTTCTTCAAAATTCTTCAACCAAAAAAATCGATTTTTTTTTTACCAAATACTTATATTTTCAATACGAAAATATGAATTTCAAACAAGAATATCAATTTTCTATGAAAAAAACGAATTCTCAACAAAATTGTTGAATTTTAAACCCAAAAACGAATTATCTACCAAAAAATTGAATTTTCAACCCGAGAATATGATCTTTCAATAAAAAAAATTAATTTTTTACCCAAAAGGTTACAAAAAAGTTAATTTCCTAAAAAATAGTTATATTTTCTTAAAAGTAGTTTAATTTTTAAGCAAATAGTTGAATTTTTATTAAAAAATATGCACTTTCAACAAAAACGTTAATTTTCTGCCAAAAGTTATATTTCCATTAAAATAGTTATGTTTTCATAAAAATAGTTTAATTTTCAACTAAACTAATCTTTTTGGCTTTCTATCTACGAAACAATTGAATTTTCAACCCGAACATATGAATTTTCAATAAAAAAGTTAATTTTTTATTTAAAAGTTAAATTTTCATTAATAGTTCAGTTTTCGACCAGGTTGTGGAATTTTGAAGACAAAAAAACGTATTATCTACGAAAAAGTTGAATTTTCAACCCGAAAATATGATTTTCCAACAAAAAAGTTAATTTTCAATACAAAACTATTATTTTTCAATAAAAAAGTTAATTTTCAATCAAAAAATATGATTTTTTAATAAAAAAGTTATTTTTCAATCCAAAAATATGATTTTTCAATAAAAAAAGTTAATTTTCTACAAAAAAGTTATATTTCCATAAAAATAGTTTAATTTTTAACCAAATGGTTGAATTTAAAACAAACAAAAAAACAATTTTCTAAAAAATAGTTAATTTTTAATTCAATTTGGAACCAAAGATATTAATTTTCAATAAAAAAGTTAATTTTCAATCCAAAATTTTTGGTTGAAAATTAATCGTTTTTATTTGAAAATTCAAGTAGTAAATTTATCAATTGCAATTCATCTCTTTTTTGGCAGAAAATTAATCTTTTTTATTGATACTTCAACTACATACTTCATTGAAGCTTCAACTACATACTTCATTTAAACTTCAACTACATACTTCATTGAAACTTCAACTACTTTGGTAAAAAATAATTTTATTAGTTCATGGTTCAAATATTTTCTTTGAAATTCGTTTTTTTTTTAATATTAGTTTTTAACTGAAAATTTAACTATTCAATTTTTGGTTGCAAATTATTCGTTTTCTGTTGAAAATTCAAGTAGTAAATTTATCAACTGAAATTCATCTCTTTTTTGCAGAAAATTAATCTTTTTTATTAAAACTTCAACTACACCTTCGTTGAAACTTGAACTACATACTTCATTGAAACTTAACCTACTTTGGTAAAAAATACTTTTATTGGCTCATGATTTAACTATTTTGTTGAAAATTCGTTTTTTTGCTGAAAATTAGTTTTTTTTAACTGAAAATTTAAAAATTAGTTTTTTATCTGAAAATTTTAAAATTAGTTTTTTAACTGAAAATTTAAATATACCATTTTTGGTTGAAAATTAATCGTTTTTAGTTCAAAATTCAAGTGGTAAATTTATCAATTGAAATTCATCTCTTTTTTGGCATAAAATTAATCGTTTGGATTAAAACTTCAACAGCATACTTAGTTGAAGCTTCATCTACATACTTCGTTGAAACTTCAACTACATACTTCATTGAAACTTAATCTACTTTGGCAAAAAAATAATTTTATTAGTTAATGATTTAACTATTTTGTTTAAAATTAGTTTTTTTAACTGAAAATTTAACTATTCAATTGTTGTTTCAAAATTAATTGTTTTTAGTTGAAAGTGCAAGTAGTATACATATATCAATTGAAATTCATCTCTTTTTTGGCAGAAAATTAGTTTTTTTTCATTGAAACTTCAACTACATACTTCGTTGAAGCTTCAACTACATACTTCATTGAAACTTGAACTACTTTGGTAAACAATAATTTTATTAGTTCATGGTTTAACTATTTTGTTTAAAATTCGTTTGATTTGTTTTGTTGAAAATTAGTTTTTTAACTGAAAATTTAAGTATTAAATTTTTTGTTGAAAAATAGTCGTTTTTAGTTGAAAATTCAAGTAGTAAATTTATCAACTGAAATTCATCTCTTTTTTGGCAGAAAATTAATCTTTCTGATTAAAACTTCAACTATATACTTCGTTAAAACTTCAACTACATACTTCATTGAAACTTAGACCACTTTGTTGAAAATTATTGTATTGGTTCATGATTGAACTATTTTGTTTAAAACTCGTTTTTTTTTTGTTTTGTTAAAAATTAGTTTTTTAACTAAAAATTTAACTATTCAATTTTTAGATAAAAATTAATCTTTTTTAGTTAAAAATTCAAGTAGTATATATATAAATTAAAATTTATCTCTCTTTTGGCAGAAAATAATCTTTTTTTATTGAAACTTCAACTACATCTCCGTTGAAGCTTCAACTGCATACTTCGATGAAACTTCAACTACATACTTCATTGAAACTTAACCTACTTTGGTAAAAAATAATTTTTTTGGTTCATGATTTAACTATTTTTTTGAAAATTCATTTTTTTTTGCTGAAAATTAGTTTTTTTTTACTGAAAATTTAAAAATTAGTTTTTTGACTGAAAATTTAACGATTCAATTTTTAACTGAAAATTCAACTATTCAATTTTTCATTGAAAATTAATCGTTTTTAGTTGAAAATTCAAGTAGTAAATTTATTTATTATTATTCATTCGTTTATATTTATATAAATTTAGTAAATTTTTTTTTTATTTCAACTACATACTTGGTTGAAGCTTCAACTACATACTTTGTTGAAACTTGAACTACTTTGTTAAAAAATAATTGTATTGGTTCATGATTTAACTATTTTCTTTAAAATTGTTTTGTTTTTTTTTTGTTATTGAAAATTTGTTTTTTAACTGAAAATTTAACTTTTTAATTTTTGGTTGAAAATTAATCGTTTTTATTTGAAAATTCAAGTAGTAAATTTATCAATTGCAATTCATCTCTTTTTTCAGCTCGTTTGATTCTTTCTATGTATTTTTGGTGAGCGCGTGCTTCATACTTTTCTTTCAAAGAATTATAAGAGGAGCTTGCTGATGTTTCTGCAAAACGACAAGGAAAAATGATTTATGAATGTATTTGAGTCAACTTTGGGAATTTTGAGCCCAAATTTGTATTCTTTGGTACGAAAACCCCTCTGGAACTGCCTTCCATAAAAACATTTTGATTTTATATAATTTTTAAAAATTGAGATAAGTTTAAAAGTTTTGGAAGTTTGTCCCCAATGCTGTGTTCTGTGACTCGAGAATCTACTTTCATACTGCATTTCACGAAAGTGTACAAATATGATCAAATAGAATTCCCAAAATTTAAGTCGCTTGTTTAATTGTTTAATTTTTGCGCCAATTCATCTTGTGTGACTGGAAAAACCCTCTAGTACCGACTATCATAAAAATCTATCGTGTTAACAAAATTTTGAAAATTTGAGTCAACTTTTTGTATTTTCAAATTTTGACTCAAATTTTATTTTCAGTGACTCAAAAAACCCCTTGAACTGGCTTTCATGAAATATACCCATTCAATCAAATCTTCAACATTTGGGTCAAATTTGAAAATTTTTTAATATGAATCCCAAATTTGTAATCTTGAATTTGGGAAAACCGCTTTATTATGACTTCAATGAAAATCTAACAGTTTAATAGAATTTCCATAATGTAAGTCACTTTTTTGAGTTTTTTACCCAATTCGTCTCTTGTGACTCAAAAAACTACCTCGTATTGACTTTCATAGAAGTCGAGCAATTCTATATCTTTTCAAATTTTGATTCAGCTTTTCAAATGTCCAACTCCAAATCCATAATCGTATTATAAAATCAATAAATTAATTAATTCACAAAGTAATGCATAAGTAATTTAACTTTGCATTGCTGATACAAAAAATTCTTGATATATGGTCAAAACGATTCAGATGTTGAAGGAATATGTGTGAATTGTTCTAGTATTAAAGAATAACAATTATAATTGTACTTACCAATTTCATTGAAGAAAATGATAAAGATGAATGCAAGCCCACCGAAAATCGGCCTCATTTTTCTGTATGCAGAGAGAAAGTCTCTCTTTTAGAAGTTTTTAATAGAAAACTGAAGGCTTTCAGAAATCAGCTTTATAAGTACTGGACTTAATAATTATGTCGCGAAATTCTACATATGTAGATAACATCAAGAAAAGAATAGTAGACAGAAATCTCCACACCTAATCCTTTTTTGTTTGCTCATGCTGCAATCACAATTTTTCAATGTTTCGTAACTACGTTTCTGCTGGGTAACGAACGTGTCATTTAGATCATTACGCATCCAGCAAATATACTATCTTTTATACAAACAACAGGCTTTTCTAAATATAATGCTTTCAGAACCAGAAAAATACTGTGACTTTCTGCGAAAATAGAGAAATTTGGAACATAGATGTGAATGTTCAGCCTAGAACTTTTCTACCAAAAAATGAATTTACAATCAAAAAGGACGAATGTTCTATAAAAGACAAATTCTCAACAAAATGGTTGAAATTTTGCACAAACATGATTAATTCAGATAGAAATAGTTGATTTTCCTACAAAAATTATTTCATGACAAAGTAGTTCAACCTTTATTCAAAAATTGAATTTTTAATTTACAAAATTAATTTTCAACCCATTAAAATTTATTTTCACCAAAAAGGGTGAATCTTGAACCTATACAACGAATTTTAACATATTAGTTGAATTTTAAACTTAGCAAAAGTAGTTGAGTTTCAAATTAAAAAAGATGCATTTTTAACAAGAAATGTATTACTTGGATTTTTAATTAAAAATTACATATTTATAGCCAAAAACTAATATGTTGAATTTTCGGTTTAGAAGAGTAATTTTTAAGAAAAAAAATGCATTCTTAAGAAAATTATTGAATTTTTAAGAAAATAATTGAATCTTCGACCAATAAAACGATTTTTTTTAAAAAGTAATTCCAGGTTCAACCACGTAGTTGAATTTTAAATGACGAAGATGAATTCTTAAGGAAAAAATCAATACTTGAATTTTCAACTAAAACGATAAGCTTCTAGCAAAAATTGAGAAAGTTAAACTTTCAGTCAAATAAACATTTTTCAACAAAAAAAAATGTATAACAAAGTAGTGCAACTTTCAAGCAAGTTGTTAAATTTTGAATGAAGAAGATTAATTTTCAACAAAACAGTTGATTTTTTAACCCAAAGAGACAAATTTTCTGTAAAAAATTTGAATTTTCAATAAAAAATTTCATTTTTAACCAAAAAATTGCAGTTTTAACTAGAAAATATGAAATTTTAAGTAGGAAGATTGCTTTTTAATCAAAAATACGAATTATCAACTAAAAAAATTAAAGCGAATTTTTTTACAAAATAGTTAAATTTTCAATACCAAAAAAGTTAATTTTTAATCAAACAGTTGCAGTTTTAACTAAAAGAGGAAATTTCAACCAAGTGAGAAAAATTTTAGCTTCAGAGATCCAATTTTTCAATTTTATTGGCTGCGAAAAATGTTTGCGAACCTAGAAAAAAACCGGGAATTTTTTTCTTTGATTAAAATGGCCATCCTGATACATACATACTTAAAAATCAGTACTTTAATAAAGTTTGATTTTCAAATACAAATATTTTTACGTTCATTACATTATAAAACCAAAATGGCAAAAATACAAAGAAAGTTATTTTTTTACAATGCCAACAGAAATGGTTGAGACGGCCCTGATTGTTTATAGTTTGGAGAGTCCCGAGATACTGTGAAGGCCATTGAGGGTACCCCCGAAACGGCCAGTAAAGCGGGACTCCAGTGTAGTTCAATTTTTTCAGGGATGGCTCAAAGTGAAGGGTTTGACATGTAGATATGCATCAAAAAATAAAATTTTCTATGTCATAGTATTGATTTTTTGTTACTAGTCTGTAAAAATTGGAAAAGTAAGGATTTTTTTATTTGGATCAGTATAGGTTGGAATCTTTTCTTTTAATTTTTTTTTTTTTTCAGTTAGTTAAAATGCGCTGAAACCCTATAAACGTAATATTGTAGGAAGTAATCCTCAGTAGCGAAGTCTCGATTAAAACATTTGCCTGCTGAATCTAGGACTGAAAATATCAGAATGGCGATGCACGTACGCACAGGAAAATTACCATTCCCTCTACACCCTCGTTAATGACTCGAGCGTAGCACATAGGCTCTTCTGAAAATCGAGTTTCCTGAAGTTCACGGTTCATGATCGAAATTTCTAAATGCTTTTCCGTTACCCCTCGGACCTTTCCCGTTGCCATTTGCACCCTGAAAGCGACGACAATCGGCTGATTAGCCGTGAAACGGCTTTACGGCTGAATTTGCATAAGGCTCGGCGATTAAACGAGGCACGATCGAGATCCGGCGAGAAAGACAAAGGTCGATAGTCCAAAGTGAAATAAAGAAAAAGAAAGAAGAAATAAAAAATGGCGCAAAGCTACCGGAAATGTAACGAAAAAAGCTCGTACCGACTCGGAACTAGCAGCCCGGGTGGCGATTCGGCGTAAAATGGGATAAACATATTTTTAGAAACTTGAAGCAGTGAATAACGTTATGCAGAAAAAAAATTTTGTTTATGTTTCTGATACTTGCAAAAAATTCTAGTCTATGTCTATTGGGAACCGCAGAACTGCCATACGCCATCTGGTGGCGGAAAATATTACTAGTCAAAGTGGGTCGGTTTCAAATATCACGTGCTAACAGTGTTCCCAATTTGGCTCCCCAACCGCACTGCACATGCGTCGCACCAACAGCCTCATTGGACGTTGATCGCGCGCTTATTTAAAATGATTAAATGAACAAATCAATTTTTCACAATATATAATAATCATAAAGTAAAATACAATATTATGAATGATTTAAATATACATTTGTGAAAAAAGGTATTCCTTGCTTTGGATTAAAAATCGATAATTTATTTGTAAGGGGTACAATCAAATCATTATTTCACCTTGCACTCTATAAGACTATTTTGTGATCTGAGTATTAATTGTTATTATTTCCACAATGGTGATTTATTATGAAAAATTGATTTACACATGTAATATTTTTAAAAAAGCGCGCCATTTACAGCCAATGACACTGCCGATACAACGCATGCGCAATGCAGTTGGGGAAATGAAAGTGACGGAAATGTTGAGTACGGCCGAGGGTGGCGCTGGCTGTACTTTTAGGCCGAAAATTATTCAAATTGGCCACCCATCTCACGGTTGTGAGACGTGGTTACAGCTGAAATTTTACCGCGATTTCGCTGGGAGCGGGTGCAATTCTTAAGATTAGCACCTGCTCCCGGCGAAATCCTGCGGTTGTCATTATGACAAACTTTTACCTATATATATTATAACCAAGTTTTCCAAATACCTCGCGTGCACCACGGTCTAACCACGTCCTGGCCAGGAATGGCCCAGGATTGGAAAACTCAGTTATGTGAAATTTGGCCGCCACTTGCCTTTAAGCTGCGACACAAACACCGGATTACCCCGAGTTCATGAGTCACACTCTCTCGACTCACGAACAACCCACGAAACTCGTTGAATTTCTTTTACAGGCGTCAGATAGGTTACCCTATCCGAGCCCGTCGGTTCCGGTACCGTTGCAACTACTAGGCTAACTAGCTCACTCGCTGTTGTGCACGAGAAGATGGGTGAGATCGGTAGAGTGAGAGAGTACACAATCAAATAAAGTGACGGTTGTGAAATTTACCACGATTCCATGTAAAAAATTCACAATATGAAACAGTATTTATTTAACTGAACCGGAACACTACAATAATTCATATGTCTTACCAACAATCAAGGAAACATTTCAGCGAATCTTACAGAACCAGAAATGGTCGACCGGCAGCCAGAGTGACCCGTGACAACAAAATAGCCGCTTGAGACGCCGGCGCTTGCACCACGTCGTTCGAAGTGTAAAGTCGCGTGCTACCGGGTGTCGCGGGAGTCCCGGTCGGTATCGGTCACTAATTTTTTCTCACGTGTGGTCACTGAAGCTACACCGCGTGGGGTCGAGAGTGCAAACGAAAACACTGCGGAGACTAGTGAAGAGGCCACTCACCTTGCAGCCAGCGTGCGTATTGGTATTTCCTCGGATCCATAGTTATTTATAATTTATCATTTGTTTCCTTCAATCTAATAATCCTATGATTTCTCCGGTCTAGTTATGTCGGGTGTACCGCCACCAAGCCACGAAACATAAGTGATAGGTCTCGCGTTCTTCTCCGCTCCCTTCCTTCTCGACTCTTTGTGTCGCGCCTGCCGATTGGTCGGTTGGAGTGAAGATGGCTGGCCTGTCAATCTCGCCCAATGGGTGCCTTCGTACTTCTGCTGCTTGCTGCCCATTTGTCCTCACGCGCTGTCTAGAACATGGACATTTACTGGATCTTAGCAGCGCGGGGTCGTTCAGCCATGCCATGGTACAGGGCTGGTCGACTCTGTTACGTACTGTCTTTGACACTGCTAGTGAAGCTTAATGGTGTGGGGTTGCAGAGCTGGTTCGTCCTGACTCAGTGATCGATTCAGTACCGCCACTCGTTGCCGGTCGTGGCGCTGAGATATAATGTGGGCGACGAAACATGGCTGCTAGTTGTCGCACCTCCCCACTTCGTCGGTGAAACTTGGCCGTCTGGAAGTGACGCCATGTCATGGTGCTGACGATGGAAAATGGCTGCTAGTTGTGGCACCTCCCCACTTCGTCGGTGAAACGTGGCCGTTGGGTAGTGACGTTATGTCATGGTGCCGACGATGGAAAATGGCTCCTGGTTGTGGCACCTCCCCACTTCGCCGGTAAGACATGGCCGTCCGTTAGTGACGTCATGTCATGCGCGGGACTAGTGCGCCGTGTTGGTTCCGTTCCATCCTCCCGTCCTGCTTCTTTGTTGTTGGCTTCTGCGTTGTCTGCTCTGTGTTTACGAGCTGTCAGTTTGATACACAGTTACGGTCTCGACCCCGCTCACGGTACTCTGGCGCTTCGGCGTGGATTTTCTAATATAATTGTCAATTGTATCGGCTTACTCTAGGCTTATTTTCCTGGCTGGATGGTGAGAGTGTTCTTATAAATTTTCTTCTACCAGCCGTTCCTCGTGTTCCGAGGTTAGGTACGGCTTCGGCGAAACCCTGGCAAGTTGTTTTCACAACTTTCTGAGTTTTCTTGAAAACTTTACTACAATATATAATCCAAAAATAAGGTTAACCACCACCGCAGGGTCACACCGGGAGAAACTGTCATCTAGAAAATCACAACGACAGGCCGGCGAAACCCTCGTGTGTTTTGAGGACACGAAGCGACCCAAGCATGACAGCTTTCTGCACTATTACACTTTTTGTTGAAAATTCATCTTTCTTGAAAAATATTCAATTATTCTTTTTTAAATATAACTGGTTGAAAATTATTCTATTCTGGTTGAGGTTTCTACTATTATGTTGAAAATTTGTCTCTTTTGTGTTGTTGAAAACCTGATTGACTTTTCATTACTTGAAGTTGTTTAATATCATGAATTTGAAACATAACAATTAAGTCTCCAAACGATTTTAGTTAGTAAACTATGTTTGCAAAAATTCTTATATTCGTAATTCTAATATATTTACGGATGCCAAGTTTTTTTACGCATCAGTAAATCTCAACTGTCTCCACAAATTTGTACAACTTTTTATTTGCTAATCCGTAGGAGATAAGTCTTCCCTGATGGGTGCTTGACGTCTATAACACACGAGATTGTGATTAAGATATCACATGTGTACACTAATTAAACAAACAGATAATCAATCAAATAACCTAGTAACTCAGTAAATGAGGATCGTTTATACTGTTGCCTGTATCTTGACGGTGATTCTTAGTTCCATTGAAGAATATGATACTATACTACATCTGTAATTTTAAAAACGTTTTTAAACTTCCCGCAAATGAAAGTTTCTGCGTCATAATATGCATTCTATCTCAATTTCTATTATTTTTTAAATCTATTTGTGTTTGTCCAAAAAGAATAAGTAAGTATCACACTGAAACTCTATGATAGTAATTCATCAAAATTACTATCTTTTTTTTGGTGGCATTCCAAAGAGTTTATCAAAATGTACAATTCTTATCTACAGTTGCACAACAGAAGCATCACTATGAACTAACTTCTTGCTGAAAACAAAATGTATTAATGAAGCCAAAAAAATTCGTTCTCCAACAGAAATTAATCGTCTGTTTCTTGTTGCAGAGTTAAGTTCACAGTTTGAATGTTTGCCTAACGGCACCCCTATTCCTGGCGTCCCTCGTAGCCGCCCATCTTCTTTTCCATTTATTGACACACAAAATCATCCTGCCAGTTCTCTTCCTCCTGCCAGACTCATTCTCCGCTCAGGTCTTCTTCTCCTGCTGAACCTCATCAACATGCAAGGTCCCGGTCTCCTCCTGCCAGGCTTCCTTCTTCTGACCGAAATGGATATGAACTTGACCAACTTTAATTTATTCGGCTTACTCCCATCAAGAATCCGTACCAGCAATTTGAACTTCGAAGATATACTTTCCCTGTGGACAAAGGAATTAAACTATTGACAAGGAAGAATGCTTTTTTCCCGTGCCACCCCAAGAACAAATTGTATTATCAACATTCGATGGCGACATCTTTGCAATATTGACGAGTAATAATATTCTTGCTGGAATATATAAACGTAATTCCCGCATCAAACGTAAAGAACGGGCAATAATAAACATAGAAAATGGCAGGATTACCCCATTGACACCAGAAGGAAAAGAGGAAGTTCCAGTAGGCCACCTTCGCCTCATACCATACCATTTTAGAGAAGAGCATGTAAACCACAGAGATGGATAAGTGACTCTAAAAAAAAACTAATTATCGTCACTTTTTTCAACTCCCTTTTTAGTCACTCTTTTAAGATAAAGTCACTATAGTCACTTCCTAAAATAAAAACACAACTTCAGTGCTTCTTTTGTTAAATCAAAGCAAAGAACTCAAAGATTTTTGAATTTCTTCCAAATCTGTTTGCATTCCTTTCACTTCATTCCGAAATGTCTGCAATTTCTTTGAAATTGTTTGAATTCAGTACACCTGTTTGTAATTTTCAATTATTTTATTTAATACGCCTTGAAGACTTTTAAACTTAACCTGAATTTTTATGGACTTCATCAGATTCTTATTCACTAATTCTATGTACTCCAATTTATCTGAATTCAATTGAATTCATTTTATTTACTTGAATTATCTTCACTTGATTTTGATATCATGGACCTTATTTTCTGGCCAGATCTTCTTCTCCTGCTGATCCTCGTCTTCCTGGCACGTCCATGTTTCGGCCTGCGCTTCCGTTTTCCCACGTACTTGGATATGGACTTGACCAACTTCAATTTATTCGGCTTTGCTACAATGAAAATCCGCACCGGCTGTTTGAACTTCGAAGATATACTTTTCTTGCGGATAAAAAAGAGTTGAATTTTTAACTAAAAAAAAAATCAATTTTCGACCAAAAACGGAACAATCAAATTTAAGATAAGAAAATTAATTTTCAATGTAAAAACTTAATTTTTAACAAAATAGTTCAGTGAGATGAATCTTCAACGAAAAGAATGATTTTAACAAAGTAGTTCAACTTTCAACCAAATAGTGGAATTTTTTATAAAAAAAGATGACTTTTTAAGAAAACAGTTTAAATTTCAACAAAATAATTAAAATTTCAACAAAATAGTAGAATTTTTCAACAAACGAGATGAATTATATGAACCAAAAATATAATGCTAGACTTTTCAACCAAAAAAATTATCGTTTAACCAAGAACAATTGGATTTTCTTATTGAACTCAGAAAAAAATGTCCTTGAACTAAAAAAACTGTTTTCTTGCATAAGCACGAAAAATTGGTCGAATCCAGCAAATTTTGGTTGATTCAACAAAATATCTGATTAGCCCAACCAAATTCTTAGATTGAATCAACCAAACACTCCATCTACTAAAAGATTTTGTTAAAACGACCAAAAAATTTGGTTGGGTCAACCAAATATTTTGTTGTCCATATAGTAACCATATTCTATGGTTAAAGCAACAGAAAATTGAGCAAAATTGGAGAAAAGGGAAATTTTCTTTAATATCATTAGAAAACCCCCCCTAAAATTGCTAACGTAGTTTATGGATGGCCCCTAACCTGTTACGTTAATCTGCCATCTAGGTTAATATTTAAATTATATCAATTAATATTAAAATTAAAATTATATCTATTTAACTTAAATTAAGTTAAACATTACTTTTAACTCATTATTCATTGTTCGATTGACTTTTATATAAAAATACATTCATATTTTCTATTTAAAAATAGGGGGGGCGGATGTCAGCTTCAGTGTTACATGACATTTGGGGGAGGGGTTGTACCGAAATGTCGCAAATTGTCACATGTCAGTTTAGAAGGCAGTTTTTTCAACAAGAAAATTTTATGGATTGAAATGTTTATTTATTAAATTCTCATGAAAAATTATTCGACTAAAACATTTTTAACACTTGTGTTTAGCACATAATTCGATTTTTTCATGAATTTTCAATTATTGAAAGTTGAATTAATAATTAATTAGTAATTACCTGTAACTGAGGGCTTATTGCATTATACCTGACATGCTTTTCTGGACACAGAAAACGATTTGGTTGACCCAACTAAATTTTTGGTTGCTTGAACCAAATATAATAACAGATTTGTGAGAACAAATGTAATCCTTTCATTAGACCGTCAATATTAATATATTTGAATAAATTTCCTTAGGTCTTACGGTCTATTTTTTAATAAAACATCCACTAAGTTGACATTTTGTTTTATTAAAATAATGAAATTCATGCTACGTACGTTTCAACACTGTGTGTCTTTTTCAAGCATACCTAAATTGAAATTATATATATATATATATATAAATTGTTTCCACAGTAGGGTCTCTTACTTATAATTTGGCCAGATTAATCCCAAATATTTTAAAACCTGTGTCAGGTAAAACCAATACATTTTTTTTAAATAGTTGGGATTTAAAAGTATTGCTTAATAATGTTAAAGTATCATCAACACATTCTTTAGTCTCCTTAGACGTTGTTGCGTTCGATAGTATTCCTTTGGATATTGCTTTAGAGTGCATAGAAGAAAAATTAAATCTTAATCGCAATTTAACAAAAATAACAAAATGAATTTCTTACAACTACCCAAATAGTTTTTAACAATATGTTTTTTTCGTTCAATAATAAATATTATAAACAACTATCAGGTTTCCCAATGGGCTCCCCTTTATCTCCAGTAGTATCAAATTTAGTTTTAGAAGATTTAGAACAAAGGGCTTTTAAAAAGTTAGATTTTACACCTATTTTTTGCAAAAGGTATGTCGATGACATCTTGACTATTCTCCCTACTGAAAAAATTGATGTTTTCTCAAGTGTTTTTAACAGTATAGAAGATTCTATAAAATTTAGACATGAAATTGAACTCAATAATACCATTAATTATCTTGATTTGCATATTATAAAAACACAAACTGGTGATTTAATAACAAATTGGTTCAAAAAGCCTTCTTGGTCTGGCAAAAAAATTCAACATTTCAAACTCAGCTCAGTTCAATTTCGAAAAGTATAATTGACCATTTAAAAACTGTTACTTTGAAAGGATTTACATTTACTTAAAATAATTAATATTTGTAATCGTAATTTTTCACGAACAAATTTTTTTCAGTTTCAAATGAAGTTTTGATTCGTTTAAGTTTCAGCATTCCTATGTATACATTTTTTGGACTTTTAAAGTTTCCCGTTTAAAATAACGCTTTATTTTGAACCGTTTTTTGGTATAGTTAAATTTGAAATGTTTATAATTAAAAATATTTCCAGTTTGAACATTGAATCAATCGAGATCAATCGAGTTTTTAATTGGAAATTGTGAAATTTTAATCGCTTTGAATTTATATTTAGTTAAATTCGAAAGTTTTTAATTTGAAATTATTCAATTTTGAAGGCTTTCAAGTACGAATAATACAATTTTAATTACTTTTAATTTTAAATGATCTATTTTCAAAATTCTAAGTGAAAAATATTCAAGTTTCAACCTTTTAACACTATTCTATTTCCGAAATTTTGATCTGAAATCATTCCATTTCGACATTCTTTGATATAAAATAAAATTTTTCCATTTTGAATGCTTTGAATCAGAAATTGTACAATTTCAAATTCTTTCTTATGAAATTGCTCCAATTTCAAAATTTTAGTAAAACGCGATTATTCAGAGTTCAGTTTCATATCATTCAAGTCGAAATACTCTCCTGCATTAAAAATTCTACCTAATCTAAAATAGTTTAAATTTGAACGTTTCAAATTCAAACTCATTTAATATATTTCACTTAAAATTCAAACGCTTGCAATTCAAAATCGTTATTTGTTGTCTCAAAAGTGTTTAAAACTTAATATGTATTTCAGTTTTTTTAATTATAAATTTTTAATTATTTATATTTTTAATTGTTTATATTTTCAATGTCAGGGAATCACGTTGAAGTTTCTGGGGTCTTAGTTTTTATTAATGTGGAGTTAAAAAATTTTGAAACAGAGGCTTTCAAAATTCAAATCTTTAGACTTAAATTTGGAAATTCGCACAGTTTAATCAGAAAGGAGTTGAAATTGTGCAATTTCTGATCAATAGTGTTCAAAATTGAAACAGTTAATTTTCTATTTGGGAATCTCGAAACTGAAGAATTTTAGATTGAAATTTCGAAAACAAAACCATTTCAAAAAGTGAAAAATTGGATATTCTCCCATTAGAATTGTAAAAAAATGAATCGTTTGCGATTCAAAGAAATTGAACTTGTATTATTTCTAACTTGAAGCATTCGAAACGGAATAATTAAAAATTTTAAACTTTTGATTTTAAATAAATATAAATGCCAAGCTATTAAAATTTCACAATTTGTCATTAAACACTAAAGTAAACGTTTCAAAGTACAAAATGAAAAAATTTTAAACTATAAACATTTAAATTTGAACTATTTTAAGAAAAAGGTGCAAAATAAAGAGTTATTTCAAACGGGAAACTCAAGCTTCACTCAAATGCATACAAATATTAATTTTTCTATATGAATGTATATCCTTTAGAAATTAACAGTCTTTAAATGGTTAATTATACTTTTCCAAATTGAACTAAGCTGAGTTTGAAGTGTTGATTTTTTAAGCCTATTACGAATGAAAAGAAAATAAATATTCAATGCCTGGTTCTAAAATCTTCTCATTGTGAAGGCTTAACTTGGAGCATTTATTTTCTCAATTCTTCATTGTTTTGAATTTATTCTGGAGGCATTGAATTCAGACCGGTTTAATTATAAATCCTCTAAACTGAAAATTGAGCAACTATCAATTTTTTCAATTTGATACACTAAGATTTCGAAGAATTTGAATCAAAAACTGACTATCAAGACTTTTAATAAAAATGTGAAGCTACAACATTGTCAAATTTGAAATTTTAAACCTTTACAGTTACTCTAATCCGCTCTTTACTCATATTTATGAACAAATTGTTCATTTTTTCATTACTATTTTTTTAAGTAATATACAATAATAATACCTCATTGTCAGCGTAAAACACGTTGCGATTTTTGCAGGTCTCAGGTTTTCCTCATCTTGAAACCATGCCTCAACATCCTTATTCATATGAATTTCAGAGGATACATATACATACATATGTATACTTTCCCTTTTAAAGATTACTATATCTAATTTTGCATTCATTAGTGAAAAAAAATAAAAGTGAAAAAAGATATAAAAATTATTCTTCATAATAAAAATAAATAAGTATTTGAAATTAAAACAATAATAGTAATCATTAATTTCGCGTGTATGGATATATGTATACATGTCTTATAATTCAATCTGTTTCCCACGGTACATCATGACACTACTGTTGAAATTTACAAACACAGTCTCGGAAAATTGATATATATTAAAAATGAAAAACTTCTTTTATAAAATGGAAAATTTACTATCAAAATTATGTAGTGAAGTATTCAAAGTCACGAGGTCAACTAACTTTCCTTTCTGAAACGAAAACTCTCAAAGCATAGCCAGATTTTTAAAATAGTTTTATCCCATTTTTTATAGAGAGAGAGAAGCATTGAACTAAGACCCCTTCTTTTCTTAGCCCTTCACTTGCCAGGACAAGTGACATAATTTTCAAGAAAACCCATCGAAACAACCCAAACATCGTAAAACGCACATGTTACAAGAATTTTTACAGATCTAAAGGAAAACCCAAATTATAAGAAAACGTTCAAAAATCACTATAAATTTTTTATAAATGAACACAAAAAACAAGATATCAAAAATAATCTAAAAATAAAAAGATATAATTAAAAAAAAAATTTTAAGAACAAATTCAGCATAACATTATTACAAAGGTACTCATTGGACATAAAAACAATTATGCTTATATTTCATATATAGCACCTTCCTCAGACTACCTTTGTTTATAGGCAACGAGGGTATACAATTTATTTTTGATAAGCATCCGGGTGATTTTTTCAATTCAAAGATTATGTACATCCTATATGGCAACCTTATTTTTAAAGAAGTACCAGGATGACATTTTAAATAATATGTGCATCCCATTAGCGACCTTATTTTTCAATGAGTACCGAGAAGACATTTTTTAGAATAACATTCTAACATATATCATGTATAGAAGTAAAAAAAATTTGTTTTTAATAAAGTCTGAAAATATGGAAATGATGAATATTGAGGAAAATAGATCATAGTGCCCAGATCTAATGTTTGTGCAGTTTTCCTATAAATGATCCCTGATGAGGGGGTCTGAATTGGCCCCGAAACATGTTGGTTCCCTGGTAATATAAAAAGGACGGAAAAAGGAACACGTGAGAGGTTGGTTTTTGGTTGCCTTTTTCTCCCTCTTTTTTGATTTGGTCATTTTTGTCTCTAATGAGCCGTAAAGTGAGATAGTTTGGAATTCTGTTTTTTTAATTGTGAATCGTTTTCATGCTTATTTTCCATACAATTATTCATGATAAAATAGATTTCTTTTCGATCTTAATGTTTAAAAAAAGTTGGAAATCGGTAGTAGAACTATGTGAAAACTATCGCATGAGGACCCTGAAAAAGCCAAATTAATTTCGATATAACACATAAATCCATAAAGTAGAATATTATTCGTACATAAGGGGCCATTTCACAAATCCACCTGGTGAAATAACTCGGGTGCAAGTGTTTGAATCCAACAAGAAATAGACGAGAAAGTATTGTATAAAGTGTTCAATAATGTGGGTCGAAAAAACAAAATTCGGGAAATCAGTAATAGAACTATGTAAAAAAGTAGCGTATGAGGACCCATGAAAAGCATAGTTAACTTGGGTATAAGACATAAATCCATAAAGTAGAATATTTTTCGTATCTAAGGGGTTGTTTCACAAAACTACCGCGGGGAATGAACTCGGGTGCAAGAGTTCGAATCTCACAAAAAATAGAAAAGGAACTTGGCTAGCGCGGTAATGAATCACTAATTAATGAATAAAATAAAACCTTAACTTAAGATAAGAGGTTTAACGTTTGTTAAAAGCCTAATTTTCAATAATAAACATATATTCCACAAAGTGTTCAATTCGGCATGCAGAAAAAAAAAATTTGGTAATAGAACTATGTGAAAAAGTAGCATATGGGGACCCTGAAAAAGCATAATTAATTTGAATCTGTTATATCTTATATATAATTAAAAACTAAAGGTCAACAACCACCGCAGGGTCCCACTGGGAGCAACTGTCATCTAAAAAATGACATCCCTATAGATTTAGGAATTTAAGGATTCCTATGATTTTTCAAGGAGGGTTTTGTTCCATGCTTAAAAGAGCATATACTGTAGATCTTACCCAGCAGACACTGTTATATAACTGTGATGTAACAGTTCTAGAACACAAAAGAGCATGTTCTGTAACAGCATCAGAACATTACACTTAGACCATGGTCTAAGTAATGTCGTCCCCAAATGGATGTAGCAGTTCTGCAACGCTATTACAGAACCATGTTCTGTCAGAGGTCTATAACAATTCTGGAACAGTGTTATATGTAACAAAAATATTTTTAGAACAATTTAGGAACAGGGGTACAGAGTAACCATGTTCTATAATAGTGCCGTAACACATATTTAACAGTGTTACGATGTAAATTTGTTCAGTAATCGATCCGTAACAATTCCATGACGGTGTTACGACGTTTTTGCATTTATTATAACAATTCCGTAACAGTGTTACAACGTTATGTGACAAAAAAATGTTTTTTTGTATTATTGCTTGCACTTGGTTTATATTTTAAATAATCAAATTTCACGCACGGTCCCCTATACACATATAATCGTACGCTTAAACCCGTTGAAAAATCGCACTCGCTGGGGATTTGAACGCTACCTAAACTACCTAACCCGTATGTACCTGGCGATGCCTTAGCCAATTGCGCTATAGAACCGCTTGAACGTTCGTGACAAATTCTCGATTATGCTTTTTTGCTGAAAAAGCCAGGGTCATCTCAGAAGGGTCATCGCCATGTGGCGAGTGGGTCACGTGACCGGCTTCCTACTTTACCGAAACTTTTTTTATTTGTAAATTTATTTTCACACGAATAGCCACATCGAGTTGAAAATTTGGGATAATAAATGAGAAGCACTAAAAAACACAGCTCTGGTCCTAAATTTTTATAAATATGAAAAAAGCAAGAAAAAAATTATTTACAAAAAAATTTTTTTTTCTTAATTATAAAAATTTAGGACCAGAGCCGCGTTTCTTATTGCTCCTTATTTATTATCCCAAATTTCCAATTCGATTTGGCTATTCGTGTGAAAATAAGTTTACAAGTAAAAAAAGTGTCGGTAAGGTAGGAAGCCGGTCACGTGACCCACTCGTCACATGGCCTTAAATTGTGGATCTTTGAATAATTGAAAAGCGGGTGAGCATCTCCGAGAGAGAAAATAAATGAAAGTACCGTTTTGTAAATGACTAGATAGGTCGACGTTCTCACCACGAATTCTTGCTTTTCAATTGTTTATTTTTGCACACACGTGGAGCCACCCACAGAAACCGTTTTGATCATTATAGGCACGTGGGGCCAGTGGCTCTCATCAATGACTTCCAAGATTACTCTTTTCTTTTGGCCCACTGCCAAAACGGCCTAGAACGCTTTTTTTCACCTCAATATATTCATTTTATTGGCAGTCATTCTTTTTTTGAAAAAAAATAAATGATTGCGGAAATCGGACATAAGTATACCTGGACTGGCACTGTTACTTAAGTTTCAAATTTAGATAGACGTCAAACTTTTTTAATAATGATACTGAGGAGACTTTTGAAATATGGGGCCGTCCATAAACTATGTTACCAATATTTTGGGCTATTCTGCCCCCCCCCACCCCCAAGTGACGTAGCCAATAATAAGGGCGGCGATTCGGCGGACGATTTCCAATTCCTGGTCATTTCCCGGGTTTTTCCTGGTGAAGTTTTTCAATTTTCCCGGTCAACCAAAAGTAACATACGGGAGACCACCCTACAGTATATAATGATCCTACAGTAGATAATCATTAATTATGAGCACAAATATAAGTAAAATAATTTATTCCAATGTTAATATATTACCACGTTGATGATTATCTACTTTAGGATCATTATCTACTGTAGGGTGGTCACCCCTATTCATATATGCCGCATAACGCAAACATTTATTTTAATTCATGACTTTCATTCTAAATATCCTTTAACACAACGGACCATAAAATTGCAAAAAAGAAAATGAATTTTTGAACAAGTACTTAAATTTTCTTTATTAATAATTGTATGGTGCTCATTTTACGAGCACTTTGCTTCCCGTTAGAAAATGTATTTTATATATATATATATATATATATATATAACGTTCTTCAGCCATTTCTGTCTTTTCCTAACATAAACTAACCTGCGCTTTCAGCTGCTTCATATTAACTTCCTTTTCTTTCTTTACCGACCTCACATCTCTTTCTAGTCCTTCTACTCTCTCCCTCATCTCGTTTACCTTGTTTTACCATTTCTCATATCTAATCCTCAAATCCTCTCTCATACCTTCCATTTGCTCCTTAGTCCCCCTTACGTTTTCCCTGAGTCACCTGTTCTCGCCTATCAGCATCCCTAGTGCCTCCTGCTTCGACTGCCTCTCCATTCTTTGGGGAGGTGACCAAGGTGTTCTTACGCTTCTCTTGAACTGACTCTCTATCGCGTTTTTCTTCGGAATCTCTTGGCTGTCTCTCTTCCTCTTCAAGAGATCCCTCCCCCTCACTTCTTCTAGACGGTCCCTTCCTCGCCTTTGCGCTTGCCTCGCTCTTGCAGTTCCAGTTTTTCCGTTTCCTCGATGGGCCGCTCGATACCGGGCCACGCACTGTTAGCCGTCGTGGCGTGTGGAACATTTTCTCACTACCAACACTGCCAGCACTCTCGCTAACCACCTGCCGCTATCCCACGTCCCGCTCTTCCGTCGGTAACTGGGACCTCTTCATGCAGTACCATTTGCAACCGTCAGATGTTTCTTAAGACTGTTGCCGCCTACCGCCCCAAATTTTCCCTTTATCCCTCTACATTCCACCCCTTAAAGCCGCTGCAGACACCCCTTTCTCTCCCTTAACATTCACAACACCACGAGAACCAACTTTCTCCCTAAACTCCTGACCACAAAAACTCACTCTAATGAAAAATATTCTAAGCAAAAAAAATCCTATTTTAAATTTCTGTATCAAGTTTTTCATAGTAATTAGTTTCCTCGACTTTGAGAAAAATGAAGACCTTTTTTGCGAGATTGTGTTTTACGTTAGCGTGTCTCTCTAATTTCAATGGTAAATATAATATAATATCTTTTTAATATATGACCGTCCGCGAAGAAGGCACAGAAACCGGAAACCCTCAATTTTATAGGATCCGTGGTCCGGAATGATCCGGCAAGTGTCCGGGCTGGACCCCGACCCATACTTATTCAAAGTATCCGGGTTTAGACGTGGACTGATAAGAATTTTAAAGGTTCGGGTCCAGCCATGGGTCCAAATTAGAGAGGAGAAAAAAAATAATGAAGGGAGGGGGGCGGACTCCGTCCCTCTGAAGTCGGAACCAGAACCTCGTCCGGAACAAATCATATAGTCAAAATTCTAAAATAAAACCAGTGACTCGATTTTGGGCGAATTCATCAAATCCGAAAAATGTTGTGTCGGTACTAAGAAATTTTTAAAGGTATGGAATATGAATTTCGGATTGATATTACAAAATTTCAAATAGTGATTCAAAAATGTGACCTAAATTTTCAAAATTTCATAATATTTTCTTGATTTTTAGGAAATTCAGTTCGAGGTTGTTCATCACGTCAAAAAATACGAATTTTTTGTAAAAATTAAAATCAAATTGTTGACTTAAAATCTGTAAACTTTCATCAAATTGTTTGATTTCCATGAAAGTCATAACATGGGGTTTTTTATTTTTAGAATACGATATTAGGGGTCAACATTTATGAATTTTAAACTTGGACTTATAATTTGGAAAATTTTATTAGCAGTAGTTGTATTCGGACGGAGCCGAGAAGTCGATCACGAATATAGATCGTTCCTAGATACACAGATGGTAATAAAGCACTCTTAGGGCCACATTATGTCTGTAGATATACGTTTGCTCCTTCGACAAGGACTGTTTTTTTACAGTTCTGTGAAAGTTTCCGTGCATTTTCTTGTCGAGTAGCTGTTGGTGAAATTTTGCAAACACTGCTTTCTTCACTTCGGCTTTTAGAAGTGAAGCATCTAGATAGAGTAATTCAGGTTTGTAAAGGAACGCCCCTTCACCAATTATCTCGTGGTTCCTGACCATTTTTAGGAAAGGATCTCTGCCATTGGCAACGATATAAGCTGTACTTAGAACAAGTCGGTTATGAAGACACTGGAGATTCAGAAGTCCGCCTCCGCCTTGACGGCGTGAAATGTATAATCGCGGAACTGACGAATTGATATGCAAGCTTTTATGCATATTTCCTGCAATTTTTAGCAGCTCAAAATTAATCTGTTAAAAATTAAAATTTCAATTTTCTGTTGAAAACTGAGGATTGACCTTTTAAAAATTTAATCGTTGAAAATTAAATTTTTAATTTTCTTCAATTTTCTGATGAAATGTGAACTGATGAAAATCGAAGAAAATTGAATTTTAAACAGCTGAAAATTAAATTGTAAATTTCCTAACATTTTTAGCAGTTTAAAATTAAACTGTGAAAAATTATATTTTCAATTTCCTTTAATTTTCTAATTAAAATTTAACTGTTAAAAATCAAAGATTAACCTTTTAAGAATGTGACTGTTGAAAATTCAATGTTCTTCAATTTTCTGATGAATTATTATGAACTGATTTTAAATTTAAGTTAATTTTCAATTTTCTTCAATTTTCTTTTGAAAATTGAATTGTTATAAATTGAAGAAAATTGAATTTTCTTCCATTTCTAAGAGTTAGAAATTAAACTGTTGAAAATTAAACAATTAAAAATTAAGTTGATGAAATTTAAATCGTTTAAAATTCAATTTTCTTCAATTTTCAACAGTTAAAAATTGAAGAAAAAAAAACAATTTTGTATTAAAAACAAGTGTTAAAAAAGTTATATTTACATAATTTTACATAAGAATTTAATAAACATTTCAATCCATAACAAGACCTTTTAGTTAGCTCGATCGTTAATTAATTAAGTCGTGAGTCAGGCCATTTGATATTTATTTATGAGTTTCGCATTTTCTACTCGGAAGTAAAAATTAAAGGCAAACAAAATTCCCTTTTCATATCCTAACATTCTCTTCCGAACAAACAAAAAATTATAAATTATTATTTTACACTATTTGTTTTAACTTTGATGAACTTTTTCTTTAATTTGATGAGCCTTTCAAGAATTAATTTAGCTTGCTTTGGCTTAGCAGGCTTTGTTTATCGGCGTGGCAAATAAAATTAATAAAAAAGAATCACTTTGACGATAGCGCGCCTGTCGAGCGGGAAAGACAGTGTAAACACAGGATCGTTATACTACTCTAGGACTGATTGCTGTGCTGGTATTATGGTTTGCTTGAGCAAATAACATCTGTCAATTAGGGCTAGGGGCCGATCGCTTACTCACTCACTCACTCACTCACTCGCGTATCCAGAGGTTTCCTCTAAAACGCATCCTGGCAAATTATACGTCGATCAACCGAGTCCATTTAAATATTTATATCCCTGATTCAATTTTTCTTCATACAAGAATGCAATTCTAGCCTCAATTCAATATTTGCAATTGAAAAAAAAAGTATACTCTCTAGGATTCGAACCCTGGACCGTACGTTATAGACCAAGAGCTTTGTCGTCGAAGATAAATTATTTGCCCATTATTTGACGAGTCTAGATTGGCAACTCTGAAAGATAAATTTTGAAGAGGAGTAAACATTTTTAGAGAGCATTTCGCTTGCTTAGGCAATTACAGGAGTTGCGGGGATTTCGGTGCAAGTAGAGAGAGAGAGAGAGAGAGAGAGAGGAAATATGTGGGACGGTGTAGCGTGTAACAGTAGGTACATAATTCGTTATTTGCTAAAGCGCACTAGCACTGCTCTAAATCCGAGCGCACCTGCGCCCTGAGCGCACACAGAAAACGCTTTGCAGGTAGCAGAGGCATTAATTGGGATTAAGTAAATCAAGACGCTAATTAGCTCGTTCGCTTCCAACTCAGCAGCAAACTCCCACCCCCTCGGACTCTTCCATTTAATTTTGCCACCAATTTGCTCCGCTCTACTCGACTTTCAATCTCCCATCTCTTTTTTCTCTCTCTCTCTCTCTCTTTCTCTCTGCTTAATTTATCCCTGTATCGAATTCATTTTTTAAGAGCAGGCTGCACAGTAGGGTGGTCCAAAAATGCATTGAAATTTTATTTTTTTTATTTTTATCAGGACACCCCCCAAAATTTGTTCGAATCCACCCAAAAATAAATCCATTTTTTTTTGTTTGGAAAAAAAATTATATTTAGGGGTGCCGCAAGCCCTATGAAGTTTAACATGTATTTCCCGTAAGAAAAAAAGACGTTTCATAGGGTCCCAAAGAAACCCCATAAGTGAAAAAATGGGGTTTGCGATGCAAAGAAGAGTGTATATAATGTATAATGTATAATATATAATATATAATATATAATATATATGAGCGTAAATGTGTATGCAACATTCGAAAATCCAGACTTTTATATCAGCTGAAAGCATCAAAGTTTGCTGGTTACGGTTGATGTGTATTTGTGAAGTACATGTCATAGAAATTCACGATATGTGCATACGCATATACGAGGATTTCCCACTAGACTAGAGAGAGTGATAAATCCAAGCTCTTGTTTGTAGTTTCCTTTATAAAACAGTATTATCTGATGATGTACGAGTAATATGGGAGAAACACGCAAAGGCAAAAGAAAAACTTGTAGCTTCAGGAAGTTGAAGGATTAGTTTGTCAATAGAAAGATTCGGAAGTAGCAACATAGTACTTTCTTAAAATGAATCAGTGAAATCTCACTGATTTTCAGTGAAATCTCATGATTGAAACCAGTTTTGGGTAAATTACTTTTTTTTAATAACTATGTTACAGTTACGTTACTTTTCAAATATTATGCATAAGCATAGCTTCCTTACTGTTTATTAAAGTGTATCAATGATATAAGTAATCGATTCGTCTCGAATCGACACATCTTTTCTATTCTCACATCAACTTCAAATTATGAGAATGAGAACATTTTTACTATAAATATAGATTTTTAGTATGATATAAATGAACATAATTTCCTTACTCTTCAATAAAATGTAATAATGTTATGGGTCAATCGATTCGCCTCGAACCGAAGAATATTCTTTATTCGTGTATCAACTTTAAATTATGCTAGTGAAAAAAGTTTTACGATAAAAACCGTATTTTCAAATGTTATGCATTATCATAGCTTCCTTACCCTTCAATAAAATATATCAATATTATAGGTCAGTCGATTCGTCTCGTATCAATGAATCTTTTATATTCTTGCATCAACTTTGAATTATGTTATAATGAAAAAAGTTTTACTCTGAAGAAACCGATTTTGAAAATATTATTGAGTGCTAAGAAGATGCAATCAATATTTTTAGAAATCCTTCTGTCAGTTTCAAGATATTAATGGTGAAATAAGCCCAAATTTCATAATTGTATTAGACATTATTAAATTGAGGAAGTTTTAATTGAATGATTAAAATTTTTTTTGAAAATGTTACCATTACAAAGCTTCCTCTATGAGGAAGAAAAAACGATTAAAAGTATTGAATAATTCTTATATTGCACAAAATAGATTGAAATATTGTTTTAAAACGTTTAAGAAGAATCAGCGTATTGTTTTAAAAAGTTTTGAAAATAGAAAATGTCTGCATTGTTTGAATTTTTGAATATTATATTGTTCATACACAATTATTATTGATATAACAATATAATCTCAAAATATATTTTGAGAAAACAAACTCAAAAACCATCGAAAAATATTTAAAAATTATTTTTATGTAGCAATTCATTGCTACTCATTGAATTAGTACGTTAGTACTACTATCAGCAGATTAGTATAATACCCTTACTAATTCGTTCAGCACCACAAATCTTACCATTTCGCGTAGTAGAAAGTAATAAAATTACTAATTTAACAATCAGACACAATGCTACTAATTTCATTAGTAAAAGGTGTGCTAATTCGGATTTAGAGATTAGTTACAGTTACTAGATCAAGTAACTTCAAGTTACCTAAAAAGTTACTCTTTTATTTTCTTTAATTTTATAATTTAAAAACAAGAATAACTAATTCATAAAACTTGATTGAGTCATAGGCTTGAAGTTGAAGTAACAGTTTTCAGTCATATTTTTCAACCAAAAAGTTATATTTGTAACCAAAAAGTATGAAATTTCCTAACCAGAAGAAATGAATTTTTAAGCCAAAAGGACGAATTAAAAAATAAAGTTACTTTTCGTCCAAATTTTGACTTTCTAACAAAATAGTTCAATTTATAACAAAATACATGAATTTTGAACCAAATGGTTGAAGTTTAATACCGAAAATATTAATTCCCTACAAAAAAGTTGATTTTCAACCAAATAGTTGAATTTTCTCCCATTGTCAAACCAAAAAGACGATTTTTCAACAAAATAGTTAAACTTCTAACGAAAAACCTCATTTTTAACCAAATATTTGAATTTTGTACCTTAATATTTGAATTCATCACAAAATTAGTGTCGGACTGTGAGTAAGCGCCAAGTCCGGGGTCCCCGCTCTGCAGTAGTGAGTCGAGCGCTTGAGCGCAAATACTAAAACAATATCTCGGAAAGTAAGGCCCATTAGATCAAAAGAAAAAATACGCCCGAAATGGATTTTGATGTACTTATATCCTGCAAAGCCCCAGTCGAATCGGCGATGTCCATCTCTCTTGATAGTACATTTTTCGAATGTACGGACTTGAAATATTCTTAAATTTTTGGACTTTGATAGCTTTTTTACTTTTTGGTGTTGGAAAATGTGCAACACTGAGAAGCAAAAAAAAATTTTCAGGCCCGAAAATTAGAGAAATTTTCTAAATCCGTTCATCCGAGAAGTTTAGGTGGGCGCGAGAGAACTACAAAAACTGCGTGGGGCTTGAAGAAATAACAAGATTCGCGAAAGATGGTGGAAGGACGAAAAAACACGAAAAAACCGCGTGGCACTTAAAAAAAAAACAAGATTTGTGAGCGAGATTGGGGTGGAGGCGGCAGGGGGGGCGGAACTACGAAAAACCCCGCGGTGCTCTAAAACAATGACAAGATTCTAGCCATGATGGAATTAAAATAAAATGTAATAATTTAGGGATAATCGGGAAACTGTTATAAAGATTCCTACTATAATAATAGATGATGGTATATATGTATGTATTAATACAAACTTGAGCGAGCAAAAACTAGTATTCACGTTTAGAAAAAGTCTTATTTACTGTTTCAAAATTGTGAGTGTGAAAAAGTAATAATGGTCAATAGCAAGTTTTTTTTTAAATATCGTCAAAAGTAAATATTTTAAATGACATAAGTTATAAGAAATGTACGAAATTTTAGTATTATTAAATAAGATTGCGTATTGAAATGAGAGCCGCCAGCAATATCTTCAATTGGGATTTGCGAGAATTCTAAAAGACTATACTAAAATCGCCCGAAGGTTTCCGAACTTTTCCGTCTATAGCCGAGTACGCGACGACCAGACAAGCAGACCGACTGCATTCAGTTCGTGACCTGCGATTTTCCGCAAAAAGTTTCAATCATACGTGTTTGTGGTACAAAAATGTTTGTAACTGGTGCAGTGTGAATTGAAGCTTAAACAAATTTTAATTTGGAAATTATTAATTTAAACCTTTAATCATTTACACATATATAATAGAAGCTTTTAACACTTCTCAATTAAAAATTTGCAATTAAGTGCAATTAAACTGCAAAACTTAAACTTTTACACTTTTATAAATTGGACAGTTCAAAGATTTCTGGTTAAAAAAAATAAATCCACGCTATCGTTTTAAATACTCAAAATTAAAACTAAACCTCCATTTCAACTCGCATTAAGGAAAATGTTAAAAAATGAAACATGTACCTCTTCCAGCTTAATAAAAGCGTTCAAAATAAAATAAGTGCATCTTTCTATTTAGAAAAATTTGAAAACACAAATTTCCTCCATTCCAGTTCTATAAGAATCATAAAAATAAAAAAAATGCCCCTCTTACAATTCAAACCAAAATCAAAAATACAATATTATTTCCTTAAACGCAATAAAAATCTTGAAAAAGAAAAAAATGGCCTCCTTCAATTTAAAAAAAATTGTATTTCTTCCAACCCAATAAAAACCTTAAAATATAAAATGTACTGCCAATGTAACAAAAATTAAAAACAAAAATTTCCTCATTTCAAGCTCGATAAGAATGTTGAAAATACAATACTTCCCATTCTTACACAAAATAAAAATTGAAAACCAAAAAAGTTCCTCTTGAAATTGGGAAAAAAATAAAATACCAACATTTATTTTATTTCTTTTAATTTGGTCGTTTCAAATTAATACTTTCCAATTGTTATTTGACTTTAAAACAAAACTTGTAACGTTAAAATTTTTAATGATTCACTCTGAAATATTTACCACTCAAGGCTTTCTATTTCAAACAATTTAGTTTCAAATTGGTTCGTTTTGAATATTTGGTTTATAATTACTTATTTTGAAATTTTTTAAATGAAAAAATTTCAAACTGAATGGGTTAAAAATTGAATATTTTAGACTGAAACAATATTTGAATGGGATTTTAAATTGAATAAAAGCGTTCAATTATGAATGACAAAACGTAGCTAAATCCGGTTTAGTTAGGGTAGGTCAGGTCCAAGGACAGCCCCAAAATCGACGTTAAATCCGACTTCGACTGTATATAGAATTCTGACAGTTTTCAATCTCTTTAAGAGAACAAATTTTAACTCATATAATGAGTATAAGATATTTTGTACAATAAAAAGAGGTATAGTTAATCAAATTTACCCTAAAAAAGGCACCCGAAATTAATTTCATTTCTTTATTGTGAATAAAATATTTTAAAAGAACCTGTAAATCTTTAAGGATATCATTTCCGATTGTAAAATGAATGATAAATTCCGTGTAATATGAAAAAGAAGAAACTAAAGATTATCATTTTATCAAATATTATCAAATATTAAATATAGTATTGCAAGGACATAATACTTACTGTTATCAGATTAATAATCCAGTCTAGCAGAAGAACATTTTTTCCAAAGTTTATTCAAGTCTTAGTTTTACAACAATCATAATCTGACCACAAGTACATTTTTATAAAGTCCATCGTGTAAAATGTGTCAAAATCGTTATTTAGAATGACTCGTCACCTAAAAATATAAATAGAATTATTACATGAAAATAAAAACAAAATGCATATCCATCTAATTTTTCTCATTTGTATTACAAAAGATAGTTATCTTTAACATTTTTATTTTAAGTACAAAAAAAGAGAGTTTAAATAATTGGGTAATGTTTAGTACAAATATTATAATTATTACGTAACGGAGGAAAATGAACTTACGTGTATTAATAGATTATAAAAAATTAAACAATGTCACTACAATAATGCACTGAAAAATGAAAAATATATAAAATGGTACACTTTTAAGACAAAAATGTTTAGTCCGAACTAAGATTTTCATTTATAAAACGAAGCACGGTAAAAAACTATGACGCTTAAGGCAATTGTGCCAAAAATCTAATTTCTGGAAAAAAAGTCTTCTATGATTTTAAGAAATTAAATATTATCAGGCATATCTTATGAAAGAAAAAATATAATTTTGTATGACAATGTTTAAAGCTTACGAAAAATAATTATTTTAACAATAGATTTTGTAATTGAATTTTTTCTTGTTGAATATAAGTAAGTAAGCTTAAAATATATTTATTTGTTTAAAAAATGTTTCCCTAAGATAAAAATTGTGTTAATGATTTATTCTGTAGAAAAATTTACATTTAAAATTAAAAACAGTAGAGGTGTAGAGAATGTTTTCTCCGAAAAAATAAGCCATCAATTATTCAATTTTAACCATTTTTCAAAAATTGGTAAGAAGCGAAAGTAAGAAAAAATTCGATTGCAAAAAATATTGTTCAAATAATTTTGTTTAGGTTTTATATTTTGTTTGCTAAAAATAATGTTTTTTGTTTAAAATGCCATCACCAGTAATATTATTTTGAATCTTAAAATCGTAGAAAAACTCTTTTTCTCAGAGATCTGATTTTTGGAATGATCGAAGTAAATTATAAAACTTAAAAAATTAATGTTCAATATAAATGGTATTTATCCCACAGCCAATAATTTTTGTTCATAAAAAATAGTCATTAAAGCCGAAAAGAATTCACACAAAGACAGAAAATTTAAAATAACAAGCCAAAATGAGGTAAAGCAAAGTAAAGTAAAGTAAAGTAAAGTAAAGTAAAGCAAGTAAATAATAAAAAAGCAAATCATCATGGTGGCTATCCTGGAAAATACCAATTGTTAAATGACAGTGCATAAACAATGGACCAACATTTAACATAGTTTTATTGATAAATTTAAAAAAACTTTTTATCATAGGGGTTTTGTGCTCCAGATCCATTACCTGTAGCACTCTCATTTTTATCTAAAATACGCACTCAATTCGATATTCTAGTCTATATTGTTATCAGGTAAACTGGCTCATAAATTGAAGGATACTTTGCCCATCTTTAGAATATTTATTCTGGAACAATATCAATTTTACACAGGGAAAAATATCGTACTAGTGCAAGAGATATTTCACCCTGGCTCTACCTACTTAAAAATAAACATTCATACCAGAAAAAAGGAACTTTATCTAAAAATTTCAAAACCACAATCACACCAACACAATCACTCCACGATTCTCAATCTCACCGCCCGGTGCAACATGATTTTGTATCACTCAGATTGTTGTGGGCTAGAATGAAGGTAGGAATCAGAAGATTATTCATCATAGCGTGCTATGCCCCAGTTGATAGTGATCTGAGAAAAATCAAAGACGCCTTCTGGGACACTTTAAATGATACAATAAGTACTTGCGATCATGGTGAAAGAATCATTCTGCTCGTGGATATGGAAGAATGGGTCGGCGTCCAATGTCAGGGTACAGATACAGAAAGGGTGCTAGGTAATTTTGGGGAACCAAGAAAAAATTATAACGGGGAAAGAGTAGTTAGCTTATGCTTAGTAAAGGGACTGTTCATTACAAATACTTGGTTTCGAAATAAAATTATCCACACGTACACCTGGTGTAGAGGAAATAATCGCAGTGTAATTGACTTCGTTATTGCGAAAGAAAGACTAAGAGAAACAGTAAAAGATACAAGAGTCATGAGAAGCTCTAAATGCAATACAGACCATAAACTTCTAGTCTCCAAAATAATCTTAGTGCGGGGATCGAAAAGAAAGAGAACTAAACAAACGAAACTGAATTATTTAAACGTTTAAATGCAAATAATCGTTCAATGATTATGATTTTGTTAACTGAGTATCGGATCAGAATATAATTTTCAAGACTACAGGTGTTAATGTTTTAATCATTTAACGATGTCGTATATTTATGACCTGATTTACAAAAATGGCCGTCAAAATACCCGCAAATGGCATTGTCAAAAAATTAAGTTTTTTCACAATATTAAATTACATAATCTGAAAGTGCAGTAGCAACATATTTGAATGATTTAACAATATATTTTTATGCGTTATTTAAAAATATGGTAATGATGTATAGTTTGTATTCAAGGTATCATAATTTATTTTGTGGATATTTTCATGTCTTTGTTTGCACCACCACGCCGCCCTCATTCATGATATATTCCGTGAATTTTCTTAGAACTCCATTTTATAACTACGAGATCAATTTTCAACGACACGTTATTAGTATTTAAATTTATAATTATATTAATTATTGATATTTTTATTTTCGCAAGAATTAAAGTAGTAAAATCTCTTAATAAATAAATAGTTATTCAAAAATTAGGTAAAGGATAAACATGAACAGGAAAGTTGGCGCGCGCATTCGCGCGCGTATAATGGTCTACTAGATATAATTATGTGTAACAAATAGTACTGAAGTAATATTTTTTTAATTTCTTCTTGATCAAATTCACGTGAAGTAATTCATTTTCATAGTCCTTCAGTTCCTTCGACACATGAATCGAGTAACCAGAAATATCTCAAATCTTCTTAGATATACAGTTAGAATTATATGCAAGAAATAATATTGAAGTATTATTTCTCGTTCGGGCGGTACAAAAGTGTCGCTGAATATTCCTGGAACATTCAAGTGGAAGGTTCGAAGAATTCCGAAAAATGTACCTGGAAGTTTCCTGGAAGTAGGTAAATATTCGCGTATGTAGGAAGGTTCCCAAGGAACGTTCGGGGAATATTCGTGAAAATTTGTACATGATATAAATTGAATTAGTTTAAGGAATTAAATTCCTCTCAAACATTCCCCGAACCTTCCTTGAGAACCTTCTTGGATATGTGGACATTTACCTACTTCCGGGTATCTTCCTGTAACATTTTTCGGAATTCTCCCAACCCTCCATTGGAACGTTCCAGGAATGTTCAGGGAACCTTTTGTGCTATCTGGGGGATATTTTTTTTATTGAAGTAAATAATCCTGATTTATCTTTTAATGAGTAATAAAAACCTTTACTCTGATCCTGACCGGGTTCAAATCTTTCGAATCTAGTAGTAGAATTACCAGACTGGGCCCAAATTCTGCCACATGTGACCCGATAGGCTGATGCGGCGCCACGTCGAAATTTCTGCACGGGCAGTAATAAGAACCTCTGGATGGTCTATATGGCGAAATGCACTTTCAACACCATATTTAGCAACTGGCACAGGATCCAATTTAAGGATATTCACTGAGAGCGATATTTCACTGACCGATTTCAGTCTTGGACTAGTATTTCTGACATATAAATCAAGTTTGTTATTAGAATTGCGAATGTTTGCAGCCTCAGTAACGGCATTCAAAAGTTCGTTAGTAACGACATAGTTTCATGTGATTGTATTCCGTTGAGAGGCGAATAATCGAAATTCCGCATCGGACTGAGTAGCGTCCTAACCTCTATTTGTTAGAAAACATTCGAAAAGAGGATAAATTTGTGGATTTGGAGGGGGAACTGATTGTTTTTTTTTGTTTTTTTTTGTGAATTTGTTGAATATCGACGTTTGTGAGGAAGAGTTTGGTGTGACTCTGTACGAGGAAAAGGTATGTCAAATGTGTGAATATTGGAGGGTCGACTGAGTACGTACACATGGAATACGACTTGGAATCAAGCTGTGAGGATCATCTACGGGATTTGGAAGCACCGAAGGAGCTTCCGAGTCGTGCAAGGAGTCAGAAAAATGAGCAACATCAGGCCTCGGGATCTGCTTTTTGGCGTATCCTCTGAAATCTGAACTCTGGAGGGTGCTTCATTCCAAAAAAGGTACCTTTTGGAGTGGTCAGTAGCTCTCTTCCATCTCAGGTGAAGGATATAAAGGTTACTTACGTTTTTAAAAAAAATTCGCTTTTTTCGTGAGTTTTCAACAGTTCAGAATGGAATTTCCAATTTTTATCATTTTTCAGTAGGTTATTTTTCAAAGGCTAAGTTTCAAACTCTAGAAAATTGGAAGATGAATTTACAACAGTTGAAATTAAATTTATAATTTTCTTCTATTTTCAAGTTTCTTCCATTTTTAATAATTGTTGAGAATTCAATTCTTTTCGACGAAAAACACTAACATAAACCAAAATTGTTCAAATATTCTAAATGTTGTCCAAATTATAAGGATTTTTATTTTAAAATACTGATTTAACTTCAAATTTTGTTTAAAAATACTAATTTATCCTAAAATTGTTGAAAAAAAAAATGAATCTTCTTCAAAAACTAATAATTTGGTATTAAAAATGTCTATTTCCCATGAAAAACTTTAACAAAATCTGAAATTGTTCAAGCTTGTGAATTTTATTACTTTAAATAAAAATAATTGGATTTAAATACAAATTATTTTTGTTCAAAAATACCAATCTCAGGTTAAACACTCAAACACAACCAAAATTTGTTGACAATTTTTAAATATTATTCGAAATCTATTAATTTTTCATTAAAAATACTGATAATTCACAAAAAAATTAACATGAAATAGTTCAGAATTGGAAATCTTCTTCAAAGTATTACAAATTCTCTAATTTATCAAGTTTCATGAAAATTATTCTTTAAATGTTTTCTATTGAAAATTGTCCCCGATTATTAAGGTTTTTAACTCCAAACTGTTTAATTTTGAACAACTTATGGAAAGTCTCTAATTTTTAGATTTTAAACTGTGATTTTTGGTATTGTAAATTTATATTCGGTCAAGTATTAAAAGGCTTTCTTTTTAAAATTATGCAATTTTGAATTATTTGAATTGTGACATAAAAATTTTGATTTTTTCTAACATGACATTCCAATTTTAACCTTTTATTTATTGCAATTATTTATCTATAAACGATTTTAAATTGTAGAATTTTGAACAATTCAAATATCAAACTTCACGTAGGTTCAGTTTTGGATGTGCTTGAAGTTCTGAACGTTCAATTGAATGACATTTTTTACTGATGACTTTGTTAACCAGAAAAAGTGCTTAAGTGTTTGTTTATTTATATTGTAAATAATTTATAATTGAAACAGAATTATAATGCATATTTTAAATTGCTTTTGGAACAATATAACACTAGTATAACACTAGTCTAAAAAAAATATTTTCTTCTCTGTGGAATAACCTCTTAAATGTCGGTCCTAAGAGTAAATTGTCCATATAATAAAAGAAAGATTTAACTTTTTTATAAAAGAGGTTGTCCATCGATATTTATTGCGCGCAATTGATCTCTTTGTTTTAAAATTGAAATTTTTTTTGAAAATTCTTCTTTTTTAAAGAAAATTAGTGGTTTTCAATTATAATTGCACTATTCTATTTTTGGCTGAATCTTTTTAAATTGTTAGTTAGTTAGTTTTAGGACGGGCGAGGAGCCCACGGAAAACTCCTCTGGCGCTCAAGCTATACAGCCTATTGTGCCACACCCTTACTTATTCGCTCTCAGTAGTCGACCCGAGACCTCTTGACGAAGCCTAGTATGTCGACTCTCCCAGAGACGTCCAGATGAAATTGAACATTCTAGCGAAATACTGTGAAGAAAACGATCTTGAGATTAATGCTTCATAAACAAGGATTTTACCTTTTCATAAAAGCCCGAATAAAAAAATCTTTGGGAAATTCACTTTGGGGGAGAAAGAGATAGAAATCGTGAAACAATACTGTTACTTGGGAGTAGTCTTTAAGAGTACTGGTGTATTTGGAGAAAATGTCATTCAACGAATAGCAAAGGCAAATGTAGCTATCGGCAGCTCCAAACAAATCCTATGTCAGGCTAAACCAAGATCAATTCTGTCAGCTAATCAACTTTTTGACTCGGTTATCTCGGTAACATTATTATACGGCTCCGAAATATGGTCGCTTCGTTATTTTGATGAAATTGAAGTAGTGCAGATGAAATATTTCAAATCGATCTTGTATCTACCCCGGAATAACCCAAATTATATAGTGCGTCTTGAACTGAGTAGATCTAAGCTGAAATACAACTGTATAGTAAGAACCTTGCGTTTTTGGATAAAAATATTAAAAATGTCAGACGAAAGACTGGTTAAAAAATGCTATAATAAATTAGGCCAATTAAATACGCTAGAATCCAGCATCGTTAATATTAAGTTCAATTGGGTTTCTCAGCTGGAGCACATTCTCGATGAATTGGGATTCTGACGGGTTTTTACAAATCAATGCCCAGATTTTGCTAAACAATCATTTGTTGAGATAATTAGTAAATTACATGAGAACATAAAAAATGAGGATATAGAAGCCGTTTCTACTCAATTTACTCCCACATATACAAGGATATTTTTGCATATAACAACTACATTTGGAAAGATATAAACTTTAGCAAGCTAAGTCTTTCATGCCAGTTAAGATTGGATAGAATCAAAGAAAGTAAATTATTTTGGATGGGTGAAAAAGACATATTTAATTGCAAAAATATGATTGATCAATCGTTTTTATTAGTTACAAATGCATTGAAAATAAGAGCTTTCGGCCTCTGCTTATAAACATAGTGATGAATAATAGTATTCATTTTAATTAATGACTTTGATATACAATAATGACTCAAATACACACCCCTTGTAACCGGGCTTATGCCCTTTATGAATTACAATAAACTAATGAAAAAAAATGAATTTCTCGAATAATATGAGATAAAAATTATTTGAATGTTTCAATGCGAATAATACTGTTGATTGATTTTTATGTTGTGAAATGATGAATTAACAATTATTAACTATTGATTGATTAATTTTTTTCCAAAGAATTGAATTACATAAATATTGAATTTGAATTATTTTCAATCAAGTCACATAAACTGATTCTGTTTAGAATTACATTTTGTGGAATTAGTTAAAAGATTATTAATAAATAAAAATTTGATTAAAGAAACGGTCGAATTGAAAAAAAAATATTTACAAAGTGAAAATTATTTGAAAGTTTTAATGAAAATAATTTTGTCATGCACTTTATGTTGTGAGCTGATTAATTAAGTATTAGCTAATTGATTTTTTTCATATAATATCGAATTACATAAAGATTGAAGTTTAATATTCTTTAATTAAGTAACATAAATTGATGACTCACTTTAAGGTTATGTAATTGAATATTGGCTATAATTTTCATAAAATTTTTTTTAATATCTTCATTATAATTGTATAATTTTTGTTATGCTTGCGATGATCTGAAATGATTTTATGTATTTAATTTTCAAAATATTAGTTACATATGTTTTCATTTCTTATAAAATTTATATAAGAGGTTATTAATAATTTAAATTTTAATTAATGCAATTGAAAATTTCAGAAATATTAATTAAAAATTAATTGAATATTTCAATGAAAACATTTTTGTAATGCTTTTTATGTTTTTAAATGATTGATTAATTATTGATTCTGTTAGAACTTAAATTTTATGGGATTTTTTCAAAGCTTATTAATATATCAAAATATACAGAAATGAAAGTTCAAATTAAAAAAAAATAACATGCAAAAAGAATTTGATTGTTTCGATAAAAATAATTGTTTGAGGTTTTTCATGTTGTGAACTGTTTAATTAATTATTAGCTGAATAATTTTATCCACAATATTGAATTACATAAAGGTTGAATCAAGGCCCTCAAAATAGGCGTTTGTTTCGGTGATTACCTCTTCATTCGACCCAAATCTCTTACCGCTCAGCCATTTCTTCAGGTTTGAAAACAGAAAATAGTCGCAGGGGGCTAAATCTAGAGAATATGCTGAATAAGGTAGCAGTTCGTCGCCCAATTCATGGATTGTTGCCATCGTGACTACACACGTGTGTACCCTTGAATTCTCCTGATGGAACGCCGTCCTGATGGAATGCCAACTCGCGCAGTTTCATTCTCCTATTGTCCAATATCATTCCATGGATTTTATCGACGATTTCTGGCGTGATGTCCTCTTTTCGGCGACTTGAACGTTCGGCGTAACTTGTGCTGGTACGAGCACAACGGAACTCAGTAAACCACTTCTTAACTATTCAAATTGATGGTGCAGAGTTACCATAGTATATATCAAGACTTCTCATGGTTTCAGTGATGTTTTTTCACGCAAAAATTAATGCTTAATCAGCACATGAAATTCACTTTTTTCCATTTTCACGATTTTCACGAGGTTCTCTCCTTTCAATGGCTACCAAACACAAAATGAATCACCCACCTTGCTCAAAATTCAACATCAGTCTATTGACAAATGGTGCTGACTGGAGCAATGGTGCAATTCGAGTTAATGCGCAAAAAAATTCAAAAAGTCACTGACTTATCAAACAGCCCTCGTACATTTATATATCTCAATAGATTTCTAAGAATTTATTCACAAGAATTTATTGATTTCGCATGATTTCAAAAAGATTTTTAAATATTTCAAGGTATTATCAAAGATCTAAAAGAATTTGACCGATTTTAGGATATCTCACACGATTCCAAGAAATGTTTCCATTAATTCGTAAGATTTAAAATATTTGACGTATTTTCAAAAACCAAAGGAATTTCTAAGAGCTTCAATAAATGTTAAGGCACTTCAAAAGATATTGAAGGTTTTGAAATATCGAAAGGTATTTTTAAAAATTTCAAGGGATTTTAAAGAACTTCACAAAGTTTCAAGTGATTTCGAGAGCTTTCAAAGAACTCGAAATATGTTAGGGTGTTTTAAAATATTAAAAAATAATTTACAGCTAAAATGTTAAATAATATGAATTTTGTTTATAAGTTTATCATTAAATGAAATTTTAAAAGATTACAAGGGATTTTATAATATTTCCCAGGATTTCTCTGTTTTTGAAGGATTTTAACAGCTCTCAAGGTTTTTGAATAAATGTCAAGGATTTTAAGAAGTATCGGCAGATTCAATAGAATTTCATAAAATTACATTTCGAATTCATCCTGAATTCGTATAAATTCTTTTGAATTCTGTAGAATTTCCTGTATTTTTTTAATTCACGTAAATTCTTCAAAAATCAGTTAATTATACTTAACTCCATGTATTTTTTTAAATTTCTTCTTAGCTTTTGCTTAATTCATCTTGCGGTCGGCACGTCATTAAATTCTGTTAAATTTTCGAGAATTTTTTTAAAGTCATTTTAAAGCTACTGAATTCAATGCATCTTTTGATATATCACATTTCTCTCAGATTCAATTTATTAAATTGAAATTGATATACTCATATACATGTTATAACACACCAATCACAATTTGCTTTAGAAACAACATTTCTTTTAATTTATGAAATCAGAGAATTCTTTACGGCTATATATTCTACAAATAAGTTAAGTGTTAAACAAACTGAGAAGTCAATTGCAATAAATTGAATTATAATTATATTCACAAACTTTTCCAGGTGATAACGATGGCAGAATTGACTCACAAATACGATATGAGAAATACATTATGTACTCCATTAACAGAGGAAACAAATGAAAAGAAGCCTCTTATTTGAGGCTACAGACATCATACTGTGGTGCCTTCTAATTATTTTGTAAATATTTTGCAAACTTAATTAAATATAAGTAACCTAGAAAAAATAAGTATTTGGTTTATTCTGTTTCATCGAGACAATTGATAAGCGCGCGACTTGATATATGCAAGACTACTAGTATTTATTATTTTATTTTATTTATTATTATTATTTTATTATTATTTTTATTATTATTATTATTATTATTATTATTAGTATTATTATTATTATTATTATTTATTATTATTATTTGTGTAAAGGTCATGTAGGGATCATACAGGTTACTCATTGAAAAAATTGTAAATAACTATAACAAACGTTTAAAAGAATATCTAATTATATTTATTAAAATGAAGTACTTGCGATAAATGCATTTACCATTGAGGTCATTCAGCCGCTACAGATTTTAGATCTAGCCTCCAGGGTCCAAGACGAGGACGTAGAAGGTTGGATTTTGAGACCCCACACAGTCCAGACAATCAAGGCAAGACGGGCTGTTCAGTCGGTGAAGACAAGGCGCTGTTGCCCAGCCAATCAAGGCAAGACGGGTTGCCCAGTCGGTGAAGACAAGGCGCTGTTGTCCAGCCAATTAAGGCAAGATGGGTTGCCCATTCGTTGAAGACAAGACGCTGTTGCGCAGCCAATAATGCCCAGATATATATCATATATGCAGGCGCGTATGCGCGCGCCTGTGTACCAACATGCGCACACACATTCGCTTCTTATTCAGTTACTATTTCCACTTCTCTATTTGCAGCATCCAGCGCGGTATTTAGTAATGAGTTATCGGGATGTCTGATATTGTCTTGATGTCGTGCATATCTCAGATACCATAACACTGTAGCAACACGTGCACATGTACCTAGAGTCCGAGCTCCGCTTCGACAGGTACAATAGTATCCAAGAATTACATCATTCATACACTCATACATATTTCATACATAGTGATACAAATTTGTTATCAATTTCATGATTTTTGATTTTTTACTTCAGTTTTGGCCCGTATCCGTGGCCGGAATAGTATTGTTAAAAATTTGTTTGCGGTTTAAAAAATAAAATTTATTAAGTTTCAACCCCTACCCGCGGTTGAAATGCATTATATTATTAACTTCAAAATTTACAAGCAAATATAGTAATTTTTGAAAAAATACACATTATAATTAATTTAGGTAATTTAAACCGTTGAATGCATAAATTATAAAAGGTATTGTCTAAGGCAGGACTGATTCGAAAAGTTAGGGTACTTGCTCGAAACTTAAGGAAAGCAAATCACACGCTGAACAAGTGTAAACTTTTGACCATCAAGTAGCACTGGACGCAAAAAATAAGAGCTCCTTTAACAGCCACAGAGCGCCTTGAAGTGGGAGTAAAGTGGATTCAGGAAAATTCCACCTGCTCTACTCATACTTCTTGTCTGTTCAATAAAGCTCAATGAATCAAGGATCATTTCAAAGTTTAAAATGCTGTACGTTAATGAGCCTGGAACGAATGTGCAAAAAAAAATGTTCTTGCTCACTAGCCCGAAAATCTGATGAGAAGTAAGGAAATTTGACAGCTTTTAACGACAGCTAGCATTAAAGCATAGCATTAAAGCATAGCTTCTGAACTCTTGTCCAGACATTGACGCCTTTTCTGACCGGCAGCAAAAAAAAATGCACCCCCGCTGCTTTCTAATTCTTACTTCCCCATCCGTTAGAGTTTAGAGTTTAAATCGCTTTAATATCTTCATTAGAACTAAAGATAGTATAGTTGCACATTTTTATAATTTAAAGCAACAATTTTTATCATTTCTCCAATTTTTCAGCTGCGATTTGTTCACAAATGTTTTCCTCATATTCATGAAGTTTTTCAAATTTTTCCCATTGCGTCATGTATAAGAAATAATGCTCTAAACTTGAATCTTCTTAAATGTGCCCGATATCCCTTAACTTTTTTTACATTTTTCAGTCTGTAAAGCACAAAAAATTCATTACATTAACGTGAATAATCTTATTTACGTGAAATACTTTCAGTTCCAGTTGCGTCGGGATTGGTTGCTTTAAGGAACCATGATCGTAGTTTGTGGAGCCTGCAACTTCTTATGTAATAATCAAAAAGTATATAGAGGTGAAAGCTTCACCTCCAACTTTTCCGTCTGCCTCGTAAGGTCATCTACAGCTAGAGACCGGACTCCAAGGAGAAATGTTGTACGATGTCATCTTGCGTAAATTTGATACTTTGCTTTCCTTCTAGGACGTAAAGAGCAGGACTGGATGACGTACACGTTCAAGTTGCGTCAGGATTGGTTGCTTTTGTCACGTCGTGACTTACTTAGCTCAGATCCTTTTTATCTCTCTATAACCATTTTTAGGAAAAGTGGATCGAATATGGCGTTTTGCTTGAGAGGTCATGAAAGTCCAGTATTTTCAAAATGAACTAGGAAAGTTAGAAACGTGATGTACGTGATTGGGTCAGAACTTTCATATTGCATGAGGTATATACAGGTTCGTATCGGGTCCAAATTCAACATATAAAGGCCTATATCAGATACTTTAACTCATTCGCTCTGTGTACTCTTCCACAAACACGAAATATTTCAGCATCATTAATGCAACAGTGTGTGCTGTTTGGTTACCTGTAGGGTTTTCGAGTAGTAATGTAAATCTAAGATTGATGAGAAAGAACCTGGATACTAACAGAACTTGCCCTTTTTCTTGCTGTGTCTGAATCCCTATTTTCAAGGAGTATATAAAGGTTTATATTGGTTACAATTTAAATACGTAAAGAATTTTATAGGGTACGATTTCTTAGTCGATATGAATACTTGTAGGTACGCAAGGTGGTTCTCAAATTTGGGAATTTCTATCTGGTCCAAGCTAGCAACAGGGCATGAATATTAAGAAAAATTATCACAGGAAGCATGTCGAAGACCAGACTTCAGCCCTAAATTGGTATGGATTAAAAAGAAGAAGCTCTCAGAACCACCTGGTTTTCCTATAATTATTGACTAAGAGCGACTTAGTTATGGTACCCCATACATGCCCTTACATGTCTACATTGTACCCAATATAAGCCTATATATACTTCTATAAAATCATCAACTCAGACCCAAAAAAAAAAAAAAATACCAGAGAAGGCAGTGGTTTTAGCCAGGTTCATTGTTCGAATCCTGCACTTTCGTAAAAAACTGGTGACCTTTGAATTCATATTTTCAGCGAGTGAGACACAGTAAGCAACAAAGCCGTTTATTTGTCATGTTTGAAGCCCGTACAGCCCACTATTGAGAAAAGTGCAGAATTTTCAAACAGGGTCCTATTTCGTGCTCATTGTGTAACTCCGGAAACGTGACGAATTGTGTACTAAAGGCTCATTTTAATTTTTGCCTTTCTTGTTTGTTGGAAACATTTCAAGTGAAACAAAGTGTAGGCGTATTTTGGTTAAGTGCTGTGATTTATCGATAACTCAAATACTAGCAAACAGACTGCGAGTATATATAGTTTGATATAACCGTAAAATTTCATGAAAGGTTCGGTTAGGAATTATTTTCGAAAAAATTCTATTTAATGAGTTGGAATTATTTTGTGTCAAAGTGTAGAGTATTTAGAAGGAAACTACCAGTCGACTTTCCTGGCTCGTTCTGAATCAGATCTTAATAAAGGCAACTCTTTTAACGTGCTAAAAAGCAATAAATGTTATTTCAACAATAATGAATAAAGCAGGCCTTAATAAGGATGGAATTTATTTTCCGAGTTTTATAAAACCTCGCTTTTACTCCACACAAGTAATTGCGTTTTGCTTGATAGTCTATGAAAGTCTAGTATTTTAAAAACGAACTGGGAGAGTAAGAAACATGATGTACGTGATCGTGTCTGAACTTTCATATTACATGAAGTATATATCGGGTCCAAATTCAACATATAAAGGTCTATATCAGATACTTTAACTCATTCGCTTAGTGTACTCTCCCACAAACACAAAATATTGCAGCATCGTTAATGCAACATTGCGTGCTGTTTGGGTTACCTGTAGGGTGTTTAAGTAGTAATGTGAATCGTAGATTGACAAGAAAGAACCGGGATGCTAACAGACCTTGCCCTTTTTATTGCTATGTCTGAATCCCTAGTTTTTAAGAAGTATATAAAGGTTTATATTGGGTGCAATTCAACCACGTAAAGAATTTTATAGGGTACGGTGTCTTAATCGATATAAATACTTGTAGGTGCACAAGTGATTGTCAAATTTGTGATTTTCAATCTAAACCGTGCAGGGAACAGGGCCTATATATTCAGAAAAACGTCGTAGGGAGCATGTCGAAGAACAGACTTCGGCACTGAATTGGTATGGATTTAAAATATTAAGCTTTCATAACCACCTGGTTTCTATATAATTATTCACTAATAGCGACTCAGTTATGGTACCTTATATATGCCTTTACATGTCTACATTGTACCCGATATAAAACTATATATACTTTTTTAAATCGTCGACTCAGACCTAACATGAAAAAGTGTGTATCAAGGGCGTAAAGCTATTTTGCCTCGTGTGACTGCGGCCCTCGCTTCGCTCGGGCAGCAAATTCACACTAGTCAAAATAGCCTTCTTCACGCCCTTGATACACAATATACTATTTCCAAGAAAACATAGAGAAGCAATCGAAATCTGTAAACACCCTGATAACATCAATAGGAACAATGGATAATACCAATCCAATTTGGTTTTCTGCCCTCCCGGGTTTTTGAAAAAGGCTTAATTGGCCACTCAACTTTGACCAGTCTCCGCGGTGGGGCGCTTTGACCAATCACAGGCATCGTACAGCGTGTATATAGGAACATCATAACCTGAAACTTTAGTTTCAGGTAAACCCTGAATTAGAGAACTGCAATCTTCACAAAACGTCGGCATGGTTCGTATTTTTGCACACGATTGAAACCCGAAACATCTCCTTTTACTATAATGAATCACCGTGAAAGTATTGGGTCTATTAATACTTCTTTTGTTTTCAAGGTCTTTCGTGCCATTCTTTTTCACAAGTCGACTTTACTTCAGTTTATGTTCTTAAAGATTTTACCCAAATGGCATCCTCTGTTTCTTGATACAGAGTTAACCTCACAGTTGCACTGCTCACCTAATGGCGATCCTATTTCCGGCGCTTCTCGTACTGGAGTTTCTGATTCTCCTGAAAATTCTTCTCATATCAGACCTCATTCTCCGTAGTCTACGGCCAGGTCTTCTTCTCCTTCTAAAACTTCTCTTCGTGTCAGATCTAGATCTTCTTCTTCCTGCCCTTTTGCTTTCCGCCAAAGCGGACCTAAGCTGGAGGAACTTATATCTGTTCGGCTCATTCATAACAAGAATCCGAACCGGCGATTTGAATTTCGATGATACGAGGGCTGCTTGATGATTCAGTGACATTTTGAATTTTTTTTTGCGCAGTACCTCAAAATGCGCCACTGATCTCGTCAACGCCATCTATGAATAGACTACGTTCGTATTTCGATCAAGCTGGGTCGTTTATTTCGTGTTTGATAGCCATTAAAAGGAGAGAACCTCGTGAATATTAACGAAAATGAAAAAAACGATCGACAGAAAATATTATTCAGAGGTTTTTGGAAAGATTCGATATTGATTTGAAGCAAAAACGACCGCATTTTTTAAAGAAAAAGTGCTGTTACATCAGGACAATTCAAGGGTGCACACGTGTGGAGTCACGGTGGGATAAATCCATGAATTGGGCTACGAACTGCTACCTCATCCAGCATATTCTCTAGATTTAGCCCCCTGCAACTATTTCCTGTTTCCAAACCTAATGAAATGGCCGGGCGGTAAGAGATTTGGGTCGAATGAAGAGGTCACCACCGAAACAAACTCCCATTTAGAGGGCCTTGAGAAAACCGATTATTTGGAAGGAATTAAAAATCAGAAAGACGCTGGAGTAAATGTATCGAGCTAAAAGTAAATTCAGTTGAGAAGTAAAATGCTCATTTGCCGAAAAAAAATCTTTCAGTCGAAAAGTCACTGACTTATCAAACAGGCCTTGTATACTCTTCCTCGTGATGCATCAATTCAAGTTAGAGGAAGGTATAATGTCCTTTCGCCCATCCCAACCGGAGAAGAAACTGTATTATCAACGTTCGCAGATGATGTTTTCCCAATACTGAAGACAAGTAATACAGTTTTTTGTGGAATACATACAATGAAATTTAGCGTTCAAAAACGAGTAAAAATAAACATGTACAGCGGCGAGGATGAAGAAATCACTAGAGAAAAAAGGAGGAATCTCCTTTAGGCAAGAGACGCCCTATCGCAAGGAATTTGAAAAAATAATGATAGAAGACTTTCGGTAACAACATTAATTACATTTTTTTCTTGATGTGAAACTTAAGTATTAGGGTGGCCCAAAACTTCATTTTCGAAATTCCCTGACTTTTCCTTGATTTCTCCCCAAGCAATTTTTTCTGTTTCCTTACAAATAATGTTCAAAGACAATCATACCAGGAGAAGACGTTATATATAGTTTATATAACGATACTTTTTATTTGTTTTGTGTATTTATCTGTATAAAACAAATCAAAAATATCAGTGTTTTGTCCACTATATATAAACTATATATAACTCTTTCACCCGTATGGAGATACTTATCAGCTAAATGAAGACGCTTCAGATATATCACTCTTTCGTAACTTTTGCCAAAGGCAAAGGTTGGAATGTCTAGAGAAAGAGTGTCCACTAAATACTGCTGGAGAAGTGAAGAAAGTTATCACTAGAACTGAGAAACTTTCAACGCCAGGGCGAGATAAAATCAACAACTTTTAGTGGAACAAGTTCACTTCTACACACCAACATATAGCTCGTATATTCACTGCTTATTACCGGAGATCTATCAACTCCACAGAACTACAGGCCCATAGCTTGTTTAAACACCAGCTACGAGCTATTCACTGGCATTCTCAAAGCGAGGATAATAACATGTATCGAGCCGGTATGGAGTGCAATAGTTTAACAATGTAGATGCAAGAGAGGGCTGTTAGGTTGCCGGGAGAATCTGTTAATAGACAGGTATATTACCCAGGACTCGAGCAGGTATCGACGAAATCTGTCCATGGTTTGGATTGACTACCGTAAGGCATTCGATAACATGAACCATTAGCTACTTATTAAGCTCCTTGAGTGCCTGGAGGTGCATCCAAAAATAGTGGGATGTATGAAAGAGCTTATGCTTTTGTGGCGGACAAGATTTGTCATAACATCTGGCAAAAGACAAGTGACTACCAGCTACGAGGACTGTTTGATAAGTCAGTGACCTTTCAACTAATAGATTTTTTTCGGCAAATAAGCGTCTTAGTTCTCAACCTAATCTCATTTTAGCTCGATAAATTCAGTCCAGAGTTTTTCCAATTTTTTTATTCCTTCCAAATAATAGGTTTGCTCAAGGCCCTCAAAATAGGCGTTTGTTTCGGTGATGCCTCTTCATTCAACCCAAATCTCTTACCACCCGGCTATTTCTCCAGGTTTGGAAACAGGAAATAGTCGCAGGGGGCTAAATCTGGAGAATATGCTGGATGAGGTAGCATTTCGTAGCCCAATGGCCATGGCCTTGTTGGCCGACAGACCCACCTTGACCTTCTTTGGTGCACGTTCATCCCGAGAAACCCACCTTTTTTATTGTTCCTTGGTCTCTGCTGTGTTGTGGTGGATCCATTTTTTGCCCACGGTTAGGAAACGACGCAAAAACTCGTTCGGACTGCGGCTGAACATCGCCAAACACTCCTTTGAAGTGGGCACGCGGTTGCGCTTATGGTCGAATGTGAGCAATCGCGGCACCCATCTCGCGGATACCTTTTTTATGTCCAAATATTCATGTAAAATGTGATATACCCGCTCAGTTGAGATGCCTACAGCCTGAGCCAACTCATTAACTTTCATTCTCCTATCGTCCAATAGCATTCCATGGATTTTATCGCCGATTTCTGGAGTGATGACATCTTTTGGGCAACCTGAACGTTCGGCGTCACTGGTGCTGGTACGTCCACAACGAAACTCAGTCACTTTTCTGCATCTCCCTCTTACCTCTATCTATTGTGCTTCGAAGCAAAGGCTCTGGATACCTATGTGGCTCGTCTCTCTGCTTCCTCGAAATAGCACCTTAACATCCTTGTGGAGGCGGTAAATAGGTACTCTAAAGCGATTTGCATGAGCTTTGCATTGGACAAGTGTGCCTGCGTTCACCTACACCAAGACAGACTAGACATTACATCATCGCGTGACGATCAGGATGTTCAACTCATGGGCGGAAATACCATTCAACATCTTGGTAACGGAGAAACATATAGATATCTTGGGATACCGCAAGCGGAAACCCAAAATGTGCATGTGTTAGAAATAGCCCTCGAAAAAAGGTATCGCCAAATTCTCAGAAAAATGGGGGCTTCCGAATTATCTGGAAAGAATAAGATCCAGGCAACCAATACGCTGGCCGTTCCTACACTGCTCTATACGTTTGGTGCAAAAAAAGGAACGTCGATGAGTTGAAGCAACTTGATCAAAGCACACGCAAGATGACGACAATCCATCGAAATCATCATCCTAGATCTTCTGTTCCTCGAATATACCTACCTAGAGATAAAGGGGGCAAAGGCTTGCTAAGCTTGGAGGGTCTCCATCGAAAACGGTTCTGGCTACAGCCTGCTCAGTTCTAAATAGTGCAGATTCTCTTATGCGACTTGTACATCAACATGAAGTCGCCCTAAATTTTAAACCGTTAGGCGTTATATTGGATGAGGTAGGGGGGGGGGGGGTAACGTCCATTTTATTTTTTGCTCTATTTCTACCGTTAGCTAAAATCTGAAAAAATTCACAGGACTTCTTTAATCATTTTTAACGTCCACGATTATCCAAAAATATTTTGGCGGAAAATTCAAACTCGAACAAATTTTCAAAATTTGGTATGAATTTGTTTGTGTGATAAAACTCAAGTACTATCTCAGTTTTTTTTACCACAGAATTGTAACCCACAATAATAACCCACAGATTACCTACTGTCAGTTTCAGTTTTTTCCATTAGAATAGTAAATCATAACACGTGTTAAAGTTAAGAAACAAAATCTGAGAAACTCTCGGCGATCACAGCTTGCGCGGCCGACAGCACTAATCGCCGACTGAAAATTGAAGTTTGAGACTTGGGCATTTGGAGACGTAGCTCAGGAACCCGTGGAGATTTTTCAAGTTTTATTGGCCTAAATTAAAGATAAGACCTTAAGAGCTAGGTCGTGTCACAAGTAAATTAGAGGTCTAAAATTCGAGAAATTCTTGCATTTTTTTAAAATTCTCAAGTGGTATCTTCTCTTCAAAATGTCAATAATACCTTTATGAGGGCTTATTCAACGCTTAATTTAATAAGCTTTTTAACGGGGTTTAAAAAAAATTTCTCTCCCATTTTGGGAACGAGTAATCACGGTTCAAAGTCAGCAGAGATTTTTAATAGTACTTTCACTGATCGTACTGATAATTTTCGATGGTAGTGTACTATTTAGCTTATGGTCGATATTTGTCTAGAATCATCAGACCGGCAGAAATTTTGAGGAGTTTATTCTCAAAAACAAAATGTATGACTGTGATAAATAAGGATAGTGACGAGGATTAAGTTTTCAATCAATATGAAACTAAAGCAGATATAAAAATAAAACATTCAACAAATTTCAAAAATAATAGTACCACGAATTATCATTTTATCTTTTCTGTTACAATGTATATATATACATTATGTATATATAATGTATCTAATAATGTGTGAATACACTTATATAATTGTATTATATGAATATATTCAGGCATCAATGCGCCTCGAAAGTTGGAATATGTGAAAATTACAGTTTTTAATTTTTTACATAAGATCCCCTAAATTTAAAACTCTGAAAAAATTACAATTATAGCTCTTTGGGAGTCTTCTCTATGGTAGAAAAACTGAGATAGTACTTGAGTTTCATCACACGAAAAAAATACAAAAAAGAATTTTGAAATTTTAGTTGAGTTGGAATTTCCCGCCAAATTTTTTTCCATAAAATCATGTACGTTGAGGATGACCGAAAGAAGTGCTGTAAATATTTTCAGATTTTTTCTAACGATAGAAACAGAGACAAAACATAAAATTTTAAATGGACGTTATCCCCTCTAACTCATTTAATATTGCGGCTGACGGTTTCAAATTTTTGAAAATTTTTTTTTTGATTGTATACTTTCAAATGGCTGATTCAAGATTGGATTCCCTTTTTGGGCGTTTTTTGCATACTTACCCGGCTTCACCCTTTGCACCTTGCAATTTTTTAAACCCATCTTCTCATAATATGTCTCAACTAAACAAAATAATGAATATATTTCTGAGATGACCCTCGCTTTTTCAGCAAAACAGCATAGCCGAGATTTTGTCACGAACGTTCAAGCGGTACCATAGCGCAATTGGCTAAGGCCTCGGCTAGGTACATGCGGGTTAGGTAGTTTAGGTGGGGTTCGAATCCCCAGCGAGAGCGATTTTTCAACGGGTTTAAGCGTGCGATTATATTGGACAGGGGACCGTGCGTGAAATTGGATTATTTAAAATATAAACTGTAAGTGCAAGCAATAATACAAAAAAAAAATTTTGTCACATATCGTTGTTACGCTGTTACGGAATTGTTACAATAAATGCAAAAACGTTGTAACACCGTCATGGAATTGTTACGGAACAATTACAGAACAAATTTACACCGTAACACTGTTACATATTTGTTACGGCACTATTACAGAATAATGTTACTTTGTAAACCTGTTCCTAAATTGTTCTAAAAATATTTGTTGACATATAACGCTGTTCCAGAATTATTACGATATTTCAGAGATTTTCTTTGTGCGAGTTGCAATCAAAAAAAGTGAGGGGCCTATACCTTTGGAACCGACTTTAGTAAATGTCACTGAATAAATCAGTGACGAAATTCCACTAAGTGAACCAGTGAAATCTGTCAGTGACGCACTTCTGGCTGTTTCAATCAGTGAAATATCACTGATAATCAGTGAGATTTCACGGGTTCATTTTAAAAGAGCATATAAAACCACCGCTTGACGAAAAAATTTTTTGTTGTCTAAGAACTACACCTTCCTTAGTATTACATCTCTATAGTGATTAGTGACTGTAATGCAGGCATTAAAATTCTGTAATGACAGTATCAAGACTGTGAAATGCAGAGTGAAGTTCCACAAACAAAGAATAATCATAATTTACACGAAAAATTAGAACGAAGAAGCTCCACCAACCGACCGTGCCAGGGTTGAATTAGAAAAAAAATTTGTTATTGAAAAAGGGGTCAAATCAGTTTTTTAAGGTGGTTATAACCATTTAATAGATCCCACAAAATTTATTGAAAACGTATAGGACAAAAATTTTGTTTATTCAATACGGAAGCAGTTCGGTAAATTTGAAATAGAGGCTGCAAGTGCAAAATCCAAAAAACCCCTTCCCCCACTTCGGTCCATTTTTATCCAATCGGCAAATTTTTGCCCTGTACAGTACTGCCTAGCAGAATTACACTGGCCCAAGTTCAAGTTAGAGCAGAGAATTTCATTTTTTATGATGGGTATACTTGAGAAAAAATGTTCCATGTATCCTTGAAACATTTTTCGTGTAAGTTTTCCCATGTCAACATAGAATTACTGAGATATGTGCCAATTATCATTTTACCTGAGCATTAAGGATTTGAAGGCAAAATCGAAATTTCAATTTTTATTTAACTAATTTTTAATTGTTGTCCACTTATTTAAATATTGGATAATGCAATAAACTATCAAGAATTAAAAAACGCTTTTTTGATCAACCTCCGAGGAGGTCTCGTTTGTTTTGTCTCGCATTCTCGAATAATAATAAGTAGGGCACCTAAGCACGCGCTAGCTTACACCTGTATATATCCATGTCCAGGCGCATCATTTTGCGTATATATTCCATTCTAAGCATCGACTGTCCTCAAATTGTGTTGACCACGATTAATATCCTTAGAACCTTAGGCGAATTTCAGCCGACAATCAGCTTGACTAAGTTCGTCCGTGCTCTTAATTAATAACCGAGACAGCTGTCCTGATGCTAGTGTCATTATGAGCCTTTTTTCCTTCGACGAGAATTTTTTTTCACGCATGAGTCCACGCGTGAGATATCGCTGATATACATCACTAGCGCCACCAACGGTGTGGCGTGTACCCTTAATGAAGCCGTATCTCGCATTAGTTTTGCGCCCCGAGACCATCATATTAAGTTTTACCTGGCACCCGCCACCAAATGGGGATCGCTGAACGAGACAAATGCGACTCGTGCCATGAAATCCGCAATACAAAGGCCGCCTTGTGGAGCCGGTGCAAGTCCTAGAATGCATAGTGTTGGGTAGTAACTCGTTACATGTAAAAAGTTACGTTCTTTGCTACTGTTTGAGAACTTCGTTTCTCTTTTTGGACAAGTAATTTGTAACGTAACTTTCAGTTAGTAATATGTTTGCAGTAACTTGTAACATTAAGTAAATCACTTTTTCCTTACTCTTTATTCTTTGTGGAATGGGTTTTCATTCTCACAAGCCTCGTGATAACCCTCATGAGATGAAAATTGGGTGATCAGCCCATTGAGTACTTTTAAAGGTTCATAAGAAATATTGATTACAATTTAAAGGAATAAACCTTTTGTGCTTATTATATTCCAAACATATTGTTGTTCATACCTCAAAATATAGCGTAGGTACATTTTATTTAGGCCATGCCCATTTACTCTCAAATTTCTAAAATAAGGGGAAGGGGGAGGGGTAAACTAACTTTTAGGAAATTTTAAATTATATATTTCAGTAAGGTGATCACTTTCTCCGCTGAGTAACGTAGCACTTACGTTACAGTTACTCGTTACGACTGTAAGGAGTTACTTTAAAGAAAAGTAACTAGCCCAACGCTGCTATATTATATATATATATATATATATGTGCAAAAACAAGAAAGAAAAAACAATGATACCTCTTAAAACAGTAAAAGTATCAAAAATATAGAAGGGGTGATTTTCACCCCTAAATATGGAGGATTGCCCAAAAAATTAATTTTTTTTATAGTCGGGGATCCTCTTTTCACCTGCAAGGTTACGAAAAAATCGGCGTCGGACACCAACCTAACCCCCCTTGTTAGAATCTTTTCAAACCACAAAATAAATAAAATCCTATAAGTGACATCAAAGTACTGAAACCAATTAAAATATTCTTAGAATCTTTCGAAATACCCTAAGATATTTAAAATGCATCAAAATATTTTGGAAAAGCTTACATTTTTTTAAGCTCTTCAAAATATTTTGTAATTTTTAAAAACATATTCCTTATGCTCTTTTGAAATACTCTTGTCGTTTTTAAATCCCTTGATATCTTTTGAAATCAATTTCAACATTTCGAAACTCTTGAGGATGACTTAGAATCTTTTCACACCATACTATAATTCAAATACTATAAGTGACATTAAATTACTGAAATCAGTTAAAAAATTCTTAGGATCATCAAAATACCCTAAGCTATTTAAAATGCTTCAAAATATTTTGAAAAACCATGAATTTTTTTAAGCTATTAAAAATCCTTTGTGATTTGTAAGAACATTCCTTATACTTTTTTTAAATACTCTTGTCGTTTTCGCATCCTCTGATATCTTTTGAAATCAATTGAAACATTTTAAAACTCTTGAAACTGACCTAGAATCTTTTCAAGCCATACAATAATTCAAATCCTATAAGTGACATAAAAGTACTGAAATCAATTAAAAAATTCTTAGGGTCTTTCAAAATACCCTAAGATATTTAAAATGCTTCAAAATATTCTGGAAAACCTTACATTTATTTAAGCTCTTCAAAATCCTTTGTAATTTTTAAAAACATTCCTTATACTTTTTTGAAATACTCTTGTCGTTTTCGAATCCTGTGATATCTTTTGAAATCAATTGATACATCTTGAAACTCTTGAAAATGACTTAGAATTTTTTCAAACCATAAAATAATTCAAATCCTATAATTGACATTAAATTACTGAAATCAATTGAAAAATTCTTAGGATCTTTCAAAATACCCTAAGATATTTAAAATGCTTGGAAATATTTTGGAAAACCTTGAATTTTTTCAAGCTCTTCAAATTCCCTTGTAATTTTTAAAAACATATTCCTTATACTTTTTTGAAATACTTCTGTCGTTTTCAAATCCCTTGATATCTTTTGAAATCAATTGAAACATTTTAAAGCTCTTGAAAATGACTTAGAAACCTTTCAAACCATAAAATAATTCAGATCCTGTAAGGGAGATTAAATTACTGAAATAAATTTAAAAATTCTTAGGATCTTTCAAAATACTCTAAGATATTTAAAATGCATATAATTTTTTGGAAAAGCTTACATTTTTTAAGCTCTTCAAAATCTTTTGTAATCTTTAAAAACATATTCCTTATGCTCTTCTGAAATACTCTTGTATTAGTAGGGCTAGGCGGGTTCTGGAACACCGTAGAACAGAACCATCTGGGCCACTTACCGACCGAGCAGGTTCTGCTCCACGCTAAGTTACCGGCAGTCGGTAAGTAGCCTCGGTCGGTAATGCAGTTTCCTAATGTGACGACAGATAACGTCACCGTCGCAAGTTACCGACAGTCGGTATATTATCAGTTGGACCCTGCTAAGTTAGCACTATAAGATTCGGTTCCGTACTAAGTGACCATTGATCGGCAAAAGAGTTTATTGCCATCAGTCGGTAAAACAGAGAGGTCGGTAAACTTTTATTTTAGAAATTTTCTATATGTCGGTAAGGTAGGGAACGATGTTACCATCAGTCAGTAAAACAGGGAGGTCGGTAACTTCTAATATTATTATTTTACTATAGGTCGCTAAGGTAGAGAGTCGCAAGTTGCCGACACCAACAGATCTAGCACCACCGACCAAGTAAGGTTTCTGTTCCATGCTAAGTTATCAGCAGTCTGTAACACACAGTGAGGTTGGTAATGCAGATTCCTGCTGCGATAGCATTGCACCTTCGGTCTGTAAAGCAGAGAGGTCGGTAATTTTGAGGTTATGTTCCATGCTAAGTAACATCAGTAAAGGAGTCTCTCCGAAGCAGATACAAGCATCTTCTTCGACAGATTTGGTCATCCAATCTGTCGGCGTTAAACAAGGTATCTGCGACTAACATGCTTGCCGTGCACCAGGTATGCGAAGAACATATCCTTCTAAAAAATTATGCTACCTACGCTAAATACTTGCACCAACTGTGGGCTCCTCGAGGACACGACATTGAGCCAATGCCCCAGGCGTAAAAAATACATAGTCTCCGGGGAAGTCTGGTTTTTCTAGTACTTTAGGGTTCCCGGAGTAAGTTCGTCGAGAACAGAAGATAGAGCCAATGCCCCAGGTACAAAAAAAGACATTTTCTTCGGGGAAGTCTGGTTTTTACAGTACTTTAGGTTGCTTGGAGTAGATTCCTCGAGGACACGAGATTTATTCAATGCCCCAGGTGTAAAACACACATTTTCTCTGGGGAAGTCTGGTTTTTCCAATACTTTAGGGTTTCTGGAGTGAGTTCCTCGAGGACACAAGATTGAACCAATGACCCTGCTGTATAAAACACATCTTCTTCGCGGAAGTCTGGGTTTTACAGTATTTTAGGGTTTCTGGAGTGAAATCCACGAGGACACGAGATTGAAGCAATGCCCCAGGTGTAAAAAAACACATCTTCTCTGGGAAAGTCTGGATTTTCCAGTAGTTTAGGGTTTCTGGAGTGAAATCCTCGAGGACACGAGATCGATCCAATGCCCCAGGTGTAAAACACACATCTTCTCTGGGAAAGTCTGGGTTTTCCAGTAGTTTAGGACATTTGGAGTGAAATACTCGAGGACACAAGATAGAGCCAATGCCCCAGGTGTAAAAAACACATCTTCTCTGGGAAAGTCTGGGTTTTTCAGTAGTTTAGGATTTCTGGAGTGAAATACTCAAGGACACAAGATAGAGCCAATGCCCCAGGTGTAAAAAACACATCTTCTCGGGGGAAGTCTGGGTTTTTCAGTAGTTTAGGGTTTCTGGAGTGAAATCCTCGAGCACACGAGATTGAACCAATGCCCGAGGTGTAAAAAAACACATCCTCTCCGGGGAAGTCTGGGTTTTTCAGTAGTTTAGGGTTTCTGGAGTGAAATCCTCGAGGACACGAGATTGAGCCAATGCCCCAGGTGTAAAAAGCACATCTTCTTCGGGGAAGTCTGGGTTTTCCAGTAGTTTAGGGTTTGTGGAATGAAATCCTCGAGGGCACGAGATTGAACCGGTGCCCCAGGTGTAAAAAACACATCTTCTTCGGGGAAGTCTGGGTTTTCCAGTAGTTTAGGGATTCTGGAGTGAAATCCTCGACGACACGAGATTGAAACAATGCCCCAGGTGTAAAAAACACATCTTCTTCGGGGAAGTCTGGGTTTCACAGTATTTTAGGTTGCTTGGAGTAGGTTCCTCGAGTATACGAGCTTGATCCAATGCCCCAGGTGTGAAACATACATCTTCTCCGGGGAAGTCTGGTTTGTCCAGTACTTTAGGGTTTCTGGAGTGAGTTCATCGAGGACACGAGATTGATCCAATGCCCCAGGGTTAAAACACACATCTTCTCCGGGGAAGTCTGGTTTTCCCAGTACTTCAGTGTTTCTGGAGTGAGTTCCTTGGGGACACGAGATTGAACCAATGCCTCAGGTGTAGAAAACAAATCTTCTCCTGGGACGTCTGGGTTTTTCAGTAGTTCAGTGTTTCTGGAGTGAAATACTCGAAGACACAAGATAGAGCCAATGTCCCGGGTGTAAAAAACACACCTTCTCCGGGGAAGTCTGGATTTTCCAGTATTTTAGGGTTTCTGGAGTGAGTTTCGCGAGGACACGAGATTGTGCTGATACCCTAGGTGTAAAAAACACATCTGCTCCGGAAAAGTCTAGGTTTTTCATTAGTTTAGGGTTTCTGTAGTGAAATCCTCGAGGACACGAGATTGAAACAATGCCCTAGGTGTAAAAAAACACATCTTCTCCGGGAAAGTCTGGTTTTCACACCTGGGGCATTGGATCAATCTCGTGTCCTCGAGGAACCTACTCCAAGCAACCTACTGTACTGTAAAAACCAGACTTCCCCGGAGAAGATGTGTTTTTTACACCTAAGGCATTGGTTCAATCTCGTGTCCTCGAGGAGCCTGTTGTAGTTGTGCCAGTATTAGGGTACTCCCGTATACCTTCTGGGCGATGTTGTTCTTCCAGACCCAGTACATATCGCCCGCGATGTGATCTGGGATCTGGAAGGGCCCGAGCCTGGCTGGAGCTAGTTTGGCGTTGAAACCAGCTGCCTTATTTGACAGCTGGTGGTTTGGTACGTACACCCAGTCACCAGGATAATAGCGTGGCATCGTGGGTGCGGCAGCGTATCGAGCCTGATAAGCTTCCTGCCGTAGGCGGGCTTCGTTTTCTCGTTCGTCTAGTTCATTCGTCGGCGGCAGTTTGTCGGGAACCTGTGCAAGGTTCCATTCTCCTGGGCGAAGAATAGTCTTCCCCATGAGGAGATAGCTCGGCGTCACTCCTGTTGCCACGTTACGCCTCCTACGGAGGCCGAAGAGGAGCTCAGGCAGGTGCTGGTCCCAGGTTCGCTGGTTGCCCTGATGCATGCGTAACCTGAGCCCCTTTTTCAGCTCCTGATTACGTCTTTCAGTGCCCATGCATAGCCGGTAAATTAAGGGCCGTTGTCACTCAAAATTCGTCTAGGGTAGCCATATCTACTGAAGGCTTCCTCTTCCAATTTCCTTATAATTTTCGAGGCTTCGGAGGCTCTGAGTGGAAGGCCTCGTCCCAACGGGTGAACAGGTCGGTCACCACCAATATGAACCGGTGTCCTTGACAGTTGCGGGGATACGGTCCAATGAGGTCGACGGCGACCGTATCCCAAGCCCGTTTAGCGGGACGTGGACGTTGATTATCGGGCTGCCGAACCCGTACTGGTTTGCAACAGATGCAGAGGTGACAGTCCGATTCAACCCTCGTCCGCAGGGATAATTTTGGATTTTATTGTTGATTTCATTTCGTTTGTTTAACATATCTCATAATATCAACTTTTAACTGTCACGTTTCATTAATTCTATATGAAAATGGACCGTATAAGGTAATAGACAAGATTTTCGGGCACATTTTTACCGATTTGACCCTCGCCCGCACGGATGATTTTGGATTTAATTGTTGATATTATTTCGTTTGTTTAACATATTTAATAATATCAACTTTTGACTGTCACATTTCATTAATTTTATATGAAAATGGACCGTATAAGGTAATACACACGATTTTCGGGCATATGTTTTCCGATTTGAACCTCGTCCGCAGGGATAATTTTGGATTTAATTGTTGATTTTATTTCGTTTGTTTAACATATTTCATAACATCATCATTTGAACTGTCACATTTCATTAATTTTATATGAAAATGGACCGTATAAGGTAATAGACACGATTTCCGAGCATATTTTGTTCAATTTGACCCTCGTCCGCACGGATAATTTTGGATTTCATTGTTGATTTTATTTCGTTTGTTTAACATATTTCATAACATCAACTTTTGAACTGTCACATTTCATTAATTTTATATGAAAATGGACCGTATAAGGTAATAGACAAGATTTCCGGACATATTTTGTCCGATTTGACCCTCGTCCGCAGGCATAATTTTGGATTTTATTGTTGATTTTATTTTGTTCGTTTAACATTATTCATAATATGAACTTTTGCCTGTCACATTTCATTAATTTTATATGAAAATGGACCGTATAAGGTCATAGACACGAATTTCGGGTATATTTCGTCCGATTTGACCCTCGTCCGCACGGATGATTTTAGATTTTATTGTTGATTTTATATCGTTTGTTTAACATATTTCATAATATCAACTTTTCACTGTCACATTTCATTAATTTAATTTGAAAGTGGACCGTATAAGGTCATAGACACGAATTTCGGGTATATTTCGTCCGATTTGACCCTCGTCCGCACGGATTATTTTGGATTTAATTGTTGATTTTATTTCGTTTGTTTAACATATTTCATAATATCAACTTTTCACTGTCACATTTCATTAATTTTATTTGAAAATGGACCGTATAAGGTCATAGACACGAATTTCGGGTATATTTCGTCCGATTTGACCCTCGTCCGCACGGATAATTTTGGATTTTATAGTTGATTTCATTCCCTTCGTTTAATATGTTTCATAATATCAACTTCTAACTGTCACATTTCATTAATTTTATATGAAAATGGACCGTATAAGGTCATAATAGGCTGTCTTGGAGGTATGAAAGCTTCATTTCTTAGTCAACTCAACAAGATTTCGGCTTGCCAGCGTCAGACTCACTCCAGCGCGAACCGGATGCAAAAGGCCGTTCTTCTGGGATCACTTCATCTGGCCCGACAACACTGTTCCTCATAACATTCTACAAAGATCGGTAGCTCTAAAAAAAGTATCCAGAGGTAAAATTTTCATCTCCAACTGTCCTGTCTGCCGCGTAAGGTCATCCGCGGCTAGAGACCTGACTTTAAGGAACAGTGTAGAACGATCTTTTCTCGCGTAAATTTCCCGTTTTTGCTTACCTTCTAGGACAGAAGGAGCAAAAGTGGATGACTTACACGTTCCAGTTGTGTCGGGATTGGTTGCTTTAAGGAACCATTATCGTCGCTTCCGGAGCCTAAAACTTCTCTCATAAATTAATTATTGAAGAGAAAAAAAAAGAATAGCAATAATTCATTAATAATATTAAAAATTAATAAAAAAATTAAAGGAAATAAAATTTGATTTTTTTTAATGATTACTTAATTATTATTTATCATTTACTATAATTATTTATTTTTATTTATTTCTTCATACGTTTAACGTCATGTGACACTTATCCGATTTCTACTTTACCGATATTTTTCCATTAGACTAATCCCACACGGGAAGATATAGCGAGCTGAAAGTTTGGGAATAAAGAAAAAGGACTAGGAAACGTTTATATGTCGATAAGTTTTTCCAAGTGCAAAAGATTTCCAAAAATGATTATTTATTTTAATTGTAAAAATTTATTGATATATAAACTTTCACCAGTCCCTTTGCCTTATTTTACCAAACTTTCAGCTCGATATTTCGTGTGAAATTGGTATATTGAAAAAATGTCGGTAAAGTAGGAATCAAATAAGTATCACATTTTGTAATTACCAGTTATTTGAAAATATTGAAAATCAAACTCAATTGAATAAAATATTAAAAATTAGCAGTAATAATAAATAATCAAAATAAAAATCAATGAATAATCTAAAAAATTTGTAAGAAAAAATTGTAAATTACGGTTAAAACTTACACTGTACATCCCCATTTTCCACAGTTTCATCTTCATCTCCATCATAATCCTCATCATCCGTCACGGCGTCATTGGGGTCATCATCAAAATTCAAATCGGAAGAGTACTCCGTTTTGACTGGCCACCTGTCTTTCTCGAATTTCACGGTGCTGGCCTCAGAATCAGCATCGGATTCATCCGATTCGGATGATGAGAATGGTACAGCCTGATGACTCCCATCCATGGAGTCATCCGATAAAATCGGATCGTATTCATTGATCCGATTGTCCCGATTGAAGTTCCGGGCTACACAACACAAGAAAATTAATTATAATAATAAAAGAATTTTCACTATATTTCCCTTGATTATTTTTATTAAAAAAAAAAACACTTTGAAAATTTATTTGCATTAGATTTTTTAAGAATATATTCAAAAATTGTTAACATGTCACGTTTCTCCAATTTTTGGACACAATCTTGAGAACAGTGTGGAGCTCTTTCACGTGTGACATGATGAAACAATTCAGACCATCTACACGACAATCGCAAGTATTTATGAAAAAATAAAATCCATCCCTATCCTATTAACCACCCCCATTCTTCCGGGAAATTTCAAATCCCTTTGATATCTATAGACTTTCCTGGAAACTGTGAAAAAAACCTGTCAAAATCGTAAAGATTTATGGAAACGCCAGGTACACCGAGTCACATGTTTGCCAGCCGATTATCGTGATGGTTTTAAAGCGGCTCGGCGCCAAGTTTTTTTTTAAAAGGACACATAGATTTTCACCATACAATCCTTTGGAATTATCCTGCAGCGTGACAAAGAAAAAAATTTACGACCAAGTATAAAAAAAATAACTGCCGGTACCTTTAAAACTCAAGCCACGCTGCAGAAAAGAGAGATTGAGGCAATGTTTCAATAAACTAAGTAAACTCCCAAACCTTTAAATATTCGTTACGCTCAACAATACATGTCACTGGTTTAGGGTATTGTAGACAGGAAGTAGAAAAAGAGTTACGAGCAATGTTTCTTAGGACAAAAGTAGACAGTGCCATCGTAAAACCTGACATAGTTCAACTTTCAATCAACTAGTTGAATTTTCAACCAAAAAATATTTATTTTCTACTAAAAAGATTAATTTCCTAACAAAAAAAGGACTGTTCAACAAAGTAGAAAAATTTTCAACCAAAAAATAAATTTTTAACAAAGTAGTTCAACTTTCAATCAACTAGTTAAATTTTCAACCAAAAAATATTTATTTTCAACTAAGAAGATAAATTTTCTAACAAAAAAAAAAAGGAATCTTCAACGAAATACTTAAGATTTCTACCAAAAGAGATGAATTTAAAAATAAAATAATGAATCTTGAATAAAAAAATTGACTTTTTAGCCAAGTAGTTCAACAAAAATAGGTGATAAATAGATAACTTTGCAATCAAAAAGATGAATCTTCAACAAAAAAAAAAAAAGTGAATTTTTAATGAAGCGGTTCAACTTTCAACAAATTAGTTGAATTTTTGACCAAGAAGAATAATTCTCAACCAAAAAGATGAATTTTCAACCAAATAGTTGAATTTTCAACTCAAGAAGAAACATTTTTAACCAAGAACGAAGTTGTTAAATTTCCAGTTGAAAATAATTAATTTACAAAAAAAGAAAATTATTTTGAGACAAAATAGTTAAATTTTAAATTGAAAAATAAATTTTCTACAAAAAAATTAATTTTTATCCAAATAATTGAATTTTAGTCTTAATAGATGAATTTTCAACAACATAGTTTAATTGAAAACTAAAAGAGATACATTTTCATACAAAAATGGAATTATTCATTTTTTTTAATTAAAAAAATTAATTTTCAACGAAAAAAGCGCATTTTCAAAAAAATAGTTAACTTTGCAACCGAAGAAATAAATCTTCATAAAAAATTTTTTTAACAAGTAGATCAACTTTCAATCAAATAGTTGGATTCAACAAAATACTAAAAATTTCTACCGAAAGAGATGAATTGAAAAATAAAATAATGAATCTTAAATTTAAAAAAATTGAATTCAACAAAAATAGGTAACAAATAGGTAACTTTGCAAACATAAAGATAAATTCTCAACGGAAAATGTAATTCATTATTGCTATTTCAACTGAAAAATATTTTAATTTTAAATAAAAGAGTTTAATTTTTCAAATAGATTTTCAAGAAAATAGTTGAATCCTCAACCAAAAAGATTAATTTTCAACCAGAAAAGATTTATTTTCCACCAAGAAGTTTAATTTTCTAACAAAAAACACGAATTTTCAACCAAATAGTTGAATTTTCAATTTAAGCAGATAAAAATTCCAGTTTGAAAAGATTAATTAAAAAAAAAAAAATCATAAAGATGAATCTTCTACTAAAAATGAGTATTCAACCAAATAGTTGAATTGTCAACTGAAGAAGATAAATTTTTAAACAAACGCAAAGTCGTTAAATTTCCAGTTGAAAAAAACAACTAATTTTCAACATAAAAAAGACCTTGCGATAAAATAGTTGAATATTTAACAAAAAATAAATAAATTTTCATCAAAATAAGATAATTTTTCAATCAAAAGGAAGTAGTTAAATTTTCAGTTAAAAAAAATTAATTTTTACAAGAAAAAAAAGGATTTTGCTACAAAATAGTTACATTTTTAATCAAAGAAATTAATTTTACAGAAAAACGAATGTATTTTTGACCAAATATAAATTTTCAACCAAAAAAAAAGAATTTATTTTGAATTACGAAGATTAGTTTTCTAACAAAAAAAATGAATCTTTAATAAAATACTAAAATTTTCAACCAAAAAAAAAAAAATTAATTTTAAAAAAGTAATTTAACCATGTAGTCGAATTTTTAACTTTAAATTTTCATTAAAAAATGAAATTTTTACATTTTTTATTTAAAAAATTAATTTTCAACAAGAAAAATCGAATTTTCAACAACAAAAAGAGCGGATTTTCAAAAAATAATTTAATTTCCAAACAAAGGAGATATATTTTCAACTAAATATAGAATTATTAAATTTTCAGTCAATAAAATTCATTTCCAACAAAAAAAGCGATTTTTCGGCAAAAAAGTAAGTAATTGTTAAGAAAATGGGTAACTTTGCAATCAAAGAGATGATTCTTAAAAAAAAAGAATTTTCAACAAATAAGTTCAACTTTCAGCCAAGTAGTATATAAAAGAATTCAACAGAATTTAAATTAATTTAAAAGAATTCAAAAGAATCTGAAAGAATTTAAAAGAATTCAAAAGAATTTAAAAGGATTCAAAACAATTTAAAGAATTCAAAAGAATTTGAAAGAATTCAAAAGAATTTAAAAGAATTCAAAAGAATTTGAAAGAATTCAAATGAATTTGGAAGGATTCAAAAGAATTTAAAAGAATTTGAAAGAATTTAAAAGAATTCGAAAGAATTCAAAAGAATTTAAAAGAATTCAAAAGAATTTAAAAGAATTCAAAATAATTTAACAGAATTCAAATGAAATTGAAAGAATTCAAAAGAATTTAAAAGAATTCAAAAGAATTTCTAAGAATTCAAAAGAATTCAAAAGAATTTAAAATAATTCAAAATAATTTAAAAGAATTTAAAAGAATTTAAAAGAATTTAAAAGAATTTAAAAGAATTTAAAAGGATTCAAACGAATTTAAAAAAATTCAAAAGAATTTGAAAGAAATCAAAACAATTCAACATAATTGAAGAGAATTTAACAGAATTTAAAAGAATCTAAAAGAATTCAAAAGAATGTAAAAAAATTCAAAAGAATTTAAAGAACTTAAAAGAATTCAAAAGAATTTAAAAGAATTATTAAGAATTCAAAAGAATTCAAAAATTTTTTAAATAATTCAAAAGAATTTAAAAGAATTTGAAAGGATTCAAAAGAATTTAAAAGAATTCTAAAGAATTTGAAAGAATTGAAAAGAATGTAAAGGAATTCAACAGAATTTAAAAGAACTTAAAAGAATTCAAAAGAATTTAAAAGAATTCAAAGGAAATATTAAGAATTCAAAAGAATTCAGAAGAATTCAAAAGAATTCAAAAGAATTCAAAAGAATTCAAAAGAATTTAAAATAATTCAAAAGAATTCAAAAGAATTTGAAAGGATTCAAAAGAATTTAAAAGAATTCAAAAGAATTTGAAAGAATTCAAAAGAATGTAAAAGAATTCAAAAGAATTTAAAAGAATTCAAAAGAATTTAAAAGAATTCAAAAGAATTTAACAGAATTCAAATGAATTCGAAAGAATTCAAAAGAATGTAAAAGAATTCGAAAGAATTCAAAAGAACTTAAAAGAATTCAAAAGAATTTAAAAGAATCCAAAAGAATTGATAAGCATTCAAAAGAATTCAAAAGAATTCAAAAGAATTTAAAAGAATTTAAAATAATTCAAAAGAATTTGAAAGAATTTGAAAGAATTCAAAAGAATTTAAAAGAATTAAAAAAAATGTAAAAGAATTCAAAAGAATTTAAAAGAACTTAAAAGAATTCAAAAGAATTTAAAAGAATTTAAAAGAATTCGAAAGAATTCAAAATAATTTAAAAGAATTCAAAAGAATATAAAAGAATTCAAAAGAATTTAACAGAATTCAAATGAAATCGAAATAATTCAAAAGAATTTAAAAGAATTCAAAAGAATTTCTAAGAGTTCAAAAGAATTCAAAAGAATTTGAAATAATTCAAAAGAATTTAAAAGAATTTAAAAGAATTTAAAAGTATTGAAAAGAATTTAAAAGGATTCAAACGAATTTTAAAAAATTCAAAAGAATTTGAAAGAAATCAAAAGAATTCAACATAATTCAAGAGAATTTAACAGAATTTAAAAGAATTTAAAAGAATTCAAAAGAATGTAAACAATGTAAAAGAATTCAAAAGAATTTAAAAGAACTTAAAATAATTCAAAAGAATTTAAAATAATTCAAAAGAATTATTAAGAATTCAAAAGAATTTAAAATAATTCAAAAGAATTTAAAAGAATTTGAAAGGATTCAGAAGAATTTAAAAGAATTCCAAAGAATTTGAAAGAATTCAAAAGAATGTAAAGGAATTCAAAAGAATTTAAAAGAAGTTAAAAGAATTCAAAAGAATTTAAAAGAATTCAAAAGAATTTAAAAGAATTCAAAAGAATTCAAAAGAATTTAAAATAATTCAAAAGAATTTAAAAGAATTCAAAAGAATTAAAAATAATTCAAAAGAATTTAAAAGAATTTGAAAGGATTCAAAAGAATTCAAAAGAATTTGAAAGAATTCAAAAGAATGTAAAAGAATTCAAAAGAATTTAAAAGAATTCAAAAGAATTTCTAAGTTTTTCTCAAAACTTCTAAAAATATCTTTTCAAATCATTAAAATTTTTCCTAAAATTTAAAGAAAAATACTGCGAAATTGAAAAAATTGTATTAAAATCCTCCAGATACTTTTAAACAATTTAAAAAAAAAACTTTTTAAATGGTTTTAAATCTTTTTAAATATTCTCATAAAAATAAGTTTGTCAAAATAAAAAATCATTTCAAAGTTTGTCAGGAATCTTATGAATTTCTTTTATTCTCTCCTAATCTTTTTTTAAACCTAAATTTTGTCACAAATTTGTTGAAATATTTCCAAGTTTTAAATTATTGCCGAATCTGTTCAAATCTTCTAAATATCTTTTCAAATATATCGATTCTTTCCTAAAATTTTTAAAAAATCTTGCAAAATGAAAAAATTGCCTATAAATTTTCCAGATTCTTTCTTTAGAATTTTTGGAAATCATTTTAAATATTTTCTCATATTTTTTAATTTCACCTGGAACCTTAACAACATTTTTTATTCTCTAAAAATCATCGAAAATTCTAATAAAGCTTCCACATTTTTTTTAAATCTTCAAAAATCTACATTTTATTTGGATTTTTTTTTCAAATTTTAAGTTATTTCTTTAATCATTTCTAAATTTCTAAAACTTTAAAATATCTATTACAATGATTTGAATTAAGTAATAGAATAATGTAATAAATCGCCTAAAAATCTTCTAGGTCCTTTTTTGATCATTTGAGAAATCTTTTTAAATATTCTTTTAAAATTAATTTTTCCAAAATAAAAAATCATAAATTTTCCTAGTAACCTTAACGAAATTTTTTTATTTTCTTGGAACCTTTAAAAATTCTTAAAATCTTCTAAATTTTTTTGTTTGCAATTTTTCAAAGTCTAGATTTTGTTATACATTTTTCGAAATCTCAAGTTTTCTCTTAAAATTAATTTTTCAAAATAAAAAGTCATTTCTTTCCTCCGGAATCTTAAACAAAAAATTATGATTATGCGAACATTTTATATGTCTGCATTAAACAAAAAAAATTTTCGGAAATCTTTTGGAATGTTTTAAAATCTTTTCAACTATAGTCTTAAAATCAATGTTATCAAATAAAAAATCATTAAAAATGTCATCTACATTTTTTTTTAAATTTTTGAAGTCATATATAGATTTCAAGTTATTTTTTTATATTTTAAAAACTTCGGAAATTTGGCGTAATGTTTTAAAATTTGGTTAAGTATTCTCTTCGAATTAAATTTTCAAGATGAAGAATCACTTAATATTCCCAGTTTTTTAAAAAAAATTTTCAAATTTTCAATTATTTTTGAATTTGTTTAAAAGCTTCTCAATATATTTTAAAATGATTTGAATTTCCCCTAAAACTTTGAAAAAATTCTGCAAAATTAAAGCAAATTTCTTGAAAATCTTCCAGATTCTTTTTAAAAAATTTTTGAAATCTTTTGGAAGTTTTAAAAATCTTTTTAAACATAGTCTTAAAATAATTTTTTTAAAATGAAAAATTATTCAAAGCTTTCCCAGAAATCTTTAAAAAAATGTATATTCTCTTGAAACTTTTCAAAATTCTTAAAAAGCTTTCAAGTTTTTTTTCCAAATTTTCAAAAATCAACATTTTCTTAAAATTTGTTAATACTATTTTAAGTTTAAAATTATTTTTGTATCTTTTCAAAACTTCGGAAATCTTTTGTAATGTTTCAAAATCTTGTTAAATATTCTCTTCAAATTAATTTTTCAAGATGAACAATGACTTTTGATATATGTTTTTTTTTCAAATTTGGAATTATTTTTGAAATTTTCTAAAACTTTTAAATATCTTTTAAGATGATTTGAATTTTTTCGAAAATTTTGTAATATTGAAAAATAGAAAAAGTTTGCTTTAAAATATTCGACATTCTTTTTCGAAGTTTTAGAAAATCATTTCAAATGTTTTGAAATCTTTTTCAATTTCCTCTTAAAATTCATTATTTAAAAAAAATCATTTGAAATTTTCCAAGAATCTTATGATTTTTTTTTATTCTCTCGCAACCATTCAAAATTCTTAAGAACCATCTTTTTCAAAATATTTAAAAATCTGAATGAAATTTTTTTTTTTTAATATTCTCATGATTTAAATAGTAGAGGAAGTAGTCGAAGAGGAGTAAGAAGTGGAAGAAGAAAAGGAAGGGGAAGAAAAGAGAAAAAGGAGGAGATAGAGAAGGAGGAAGTAGTAGAAGAGGAAGAAGTGGAAGAGGAAGTAGTCGAAGAGGAGTAAGAAATAAACGGAGAAAAGGAGTGGAAGAAAATAGCAAGAGGAGGAAATAGAGGAGAAGGAGGAAGTAGTAAAGAAGAAGTAGTAAAAGAGGAACAAGTGGAAGAAAAAAAGGAAGTGGAAGAGGAAGTGGATGGTTAAGAGGAAGAGGTGGAAGACGTTGATGAGGAAGGGAACGGGGAAGAACACGTTGGAGAGAAAGAAGAAAGGGAAGAAAAAAGGGGACCGGGATAAGGAAGAGGAGGGTAAGGCAGGGGATGAGGAAGAGGGGGAGTAAGAGATAGAGAATGAGAAGTAGGTGCAAGCAGTGGAAGAGGAGGAAGAAGAATATGAAGTAGAAGAGGAGAGCGATGAGAAAGAGCAGAATAAGGGAGATGAGAAAGAGGAGATAGAGAAGGAGGAAGTAGGGGAAGAGGAAGAAATGGAGGAAGTAGTCGAAGAGGAGTAAGAAGTTAAAGAAGAAAAGGAAGTGGAAGTGGATGGTTGAGAAAAAGAGAAGGAAGAAGTGGATGAGGAAGCGAACGAGGAAGAAAAGGTTGGAGAGGAAGAAGAAAAGGAAGTAGAAGAGAGCCAGGGTGGGGAAGAGGATGGTAAGGAATGGGAGGAGGAAGAGAGAGAGTAAGAGGTGGAGAATGAGAAGTAGGAACAAGTAGTGGAAGAGGAGGAATAAGTGGACGAAAAAAGAAAGTAGAAGAGGATGGGGAAGAGAAAGAGAAGGAGGAAGAAGAGAAGGAACTATTAGACTAGGACAGGGAAGAAGAGGTGGGTAAGGAAGGGGAGGAGGCGACGGAGGAGGAGGAAGTAATAGAAGGGGAAGTAGTGGAAGAAGAAAGGAAGTGAAAGAGGAAGGGGACGGGGAAGAAAAGGATGGAGAGGAAAAAGAAAAGTAAGTAGAAGACGACAGGGATGAGGAACAGGATGATAAGGAAGGGGACGATAAGAGAATATTAAGAAGAAGTAGGATGAAGTGGAAGAGGAAGGAAAAGGTCAAGATGAGGATGAAGAGGAAGAAGTGGAAGAAGAAAGGAAATGGAAGAGAAGGGGAACGGGGAAGAAAAGAATGAAGAGGAAGAGGAGGATAAGGAAGGGGACAAGAAGAGAATATTGAGAAGTAGGAGGAAGAAGTGGAAGAGAAAGGGAAAGGGCAAGATGAGGATGAAGAGGAAGAAGTTGAAGAGGACAGCGATAAGGAAGAGAAGGATAAAGGAGCAGATGAGAAAGAGGTGATAGAGAAGGAGGAAGTAGTCGAAGAAGAGTAAGAAGTGGATGAAAAGAGAAAAAGGAGGAGATAGAGGAGAAGGAGGAAGTAGTAATAGAGAAAGAAGTGGAAGAGGAGGAATTAGTCGAAGAGGAGTAAGAAGTGGAAGAAGAAAAGGAGTGGAAGAAAATAGAAAAAGGAGAAAATAGAGGAGGAAGAAGTAGCAGCAGAGGAAGAAGTGGAAGAAGAAAAATAAGTGGAAGCGGAAAGGGATGGTCAAAAGGATGATGGCCCGGGGATTAGGAAGAGGAGAGTAGGGGATGGGAGGAGGAGGGGGAGTAAGAGGTGGAGAATGAGAAGTAGGTGCAAGTAGTCGAAGAGGAAGAAGAAGAAAAGAAAGAGAATAAGGAAGGGGAGGAGGAGGAGATATAGGAGAAGAAGAAGGAAGTAATGGAAGAGGAGGAAGAAGTGGGAGAAAAAAAGGAAATGGATGAGGAGGAGCGGGGAAGAGGAGTAAGAAGAGAAAGAAGTGTAAGGAGGAAGAGAACGAAGAGGAGGAAGAAGTGGAAGAGGAAGGGGACGGGGAAGACGAGGAGCAAGAAGTGGAAGGAGGAAGAGAAGAAAGAAAACGAAGAGGAGGAGGGGAGAGAGGACGAGGAAGAAGTGGGAGAGGAGGAAGAAGTGGAAGAAAAAAAGGAAGTGTAAGAGGAAGGAAACAGGGAGAAGGAGGAAGAAGAAAGGGACGTAGACTAGGACAGGAAAGAGGATTAGGAAGGGGAGGAGATCTTGCATCAAATCCTATGTTTAGGAATACCAGAAATTTCTTTCAAATGTTAGTCGAACAGAAATCTTATACTTTTCTGCTCGAAGCATTTTATTGAAATCCTATCAAATCTTGTATCAAATTCTATGTTTCGGAATGCTGGATACTTATATTAAATTTTATTGACACGGAAATCTTATACTTTTCTATTTAAGGCATTTTATTGAAATTCTATCAAATGTTTTGTCAAATCCTATGTTCTGTAATACCGGAAATTTCATTAAAATTTCACTCGGACATAAATCTTATACTTTTCTACCAAAGACATTTTATTAAAATACTATCAAATTTTGTATGAAATACTATGTTTCGGAATGCTGGATAGTTATATCAATATTTCATTGACACAGAAATCTTATACTTTTCTATGCAAGGCATTTTATTGAAATTCTATCAGTTTCCCATTAAAACGTTATCAAATTGTATACACACAATACTTGTATCAAATCATATGTTTCGGAATGCTAAAAATTTATATCAAATTTTATTGACACGAAAATCTTATACTTTTCTATCCAAGGCATTTTGTTAAAATTCTATCAAATCTTTTGTCAAATCATATGTTTCGGAATAATGGAAACTTATATCAAATTTTATTTACACGGAAATCTGATACTTTTCTATCCAAGGCATTTCATTGAAATTCTATCAAATCTTGCATCAAATCTTATGTTTCGGAATACCGGCAATCTTTTAAAAATTGTATTCGCACAGAAATCTTATACTTTTCCGCCTAAGATATTTTAATAAAATACTATAAAATTTTATATGCAATACTATGTTCCAGAATTTTAGATATTTCTTTCAAATTATATCTTTTGAGAAATCGTATAATTTTCTATCAACAGTTCTTTTCATTAAAACTCTATCAAATCAAGTATCTGAATACTTTGAAGCACGAGAATTTTAATTTAGTTTATTCAATTTTTTAAAGTGAAAATTCAACTATTATGTTTGATAATTGATCGTTTTTAGTTGCAAATTCAATTATTCATCTCTTTGCTTGAAAATTCAGCAGCTTGTTTGCAATTGTTTCTCTCCCTTGACGACTGAAAAATATTTTTATGTTGAAAATTAAACTCATGCCGAAAACTATTTTTTTTTTGTTAATGTCAACTGCTACTGATTAAAAATTAATTTATTTCAGTTGAATAACAACTGCTACATTTTTCGTTTAGAATTCATCTTTTTTGGAATACAAATTTAATTTTGTGAGTTGAGAGTTGAACTCTTTTGTTAAACATTAATTTTTGTTGGTTCAAGATTCTGCGGTTGAAAAGTGAGCTATGTTGTTGAAAATTCATTTTTTCTTTTAGAGAAAATGAATATTTTTTCAAACTGAAAATGTAATTAATCCAATTGAATATTCTAACATTGTAGTTAAAAATTCATTTCTTCAGTTGAACATAATGAAAAATTTTAAATTTAAACATCAAATTTCAGGTTGAAAAATTACCATTTTTAGTTGAAAACTAAACTATTCCAATTAATGATTCATCATTTTAGTTGACAATTTATAAGCTTGATTGAAAATTAATTTTTTTAACCAAAAATTGAAACTGAAAAATTGAATTTTTGTTTTGGAAACTGATATTTTCTGTTAAAAAATAAAATTATTCTTTAAAAATTCATGTATTTTGTTGGAAAAAAAAACACTTTTTTTGTAGAAAATTAATCTTTTTGTACAAAAATTAATTTTCTTGTTTGGAAATTCATTTTTTTTTTGTTGCAAAGTCAAGTATTCCAGTTAAAAATGTACAATTTTAGTTAAAAATTCATCTTTTTAGTTGAAAATATAACTACTTGGTTAAAAGATAAACTCTTTTGTTAAAAATTAATCTATTTGATTAAAAATTTATCTACTCCAGTTGGAGATTCATCTATTCTAGTAAAAGACTCATTTTATTAAAAAATTGATCACTCAGGCTGAAAATTTGTTTGCCTTCTTTTTTGTAGACAATTTTTTGTCGAAAATTAATTTTTTAACTGAAAATTAAAATATTTGGTTAAAAGTTTGTCTTTTTCAGTTGAAAATTCATCTCTTTTCTTGAAAAAACGTATTTTTTGGTAGAAAATTATTCCGAAACAACGACTGCAACCAACGAATCTACTTATCACTTGCCGCGTTTCGCGACCGTGTTTAGTAGCAAAGTACCAGGTCATGAGTACCTGTGGGTGGAAGGTGGGCCAATTCAAATGATAATGAAGAGTCCTATCAAAGGTCTTACTGAAGGTGCTCTCGTGTTGGCGTCGCGGTAGGGCTTGACCTTCCCTCTCATGACTTTGACGGAGAGGAAAGGGACTAAGAGGTATACCAAAATCCATAAATTATCATGGAGAGCTTATTAAAGGTTTTGAAACTCTTGTCGCATCCTGAGGATCGTTGGAGCGCCCCTGGAGCCGCCGCTGGGGGCCACAGCATGCCGGACGGTGGTGATGGTGAGCTGCGATATGGCCAGGCAGGTCTCACTCATCAAACAACTGGCCAGCAAGAACAACTGCAATAAACAGTGAGCAGTGGAATATCAACAATCGCACTAAGAAATATTATCGCTAAGGTGAAGGACATCAGGAAGCCGCGTCACATGATCAAGCAGCGGCAAGTGATATTCTTCCTCAACCTGTTGATGATCCAGCACCACCACATCCTCCAGAGGTTCAGCAACCAAGAAACAAATTGCTTTCGGCTGTTGAAATAGCTGCCATCAAAATGGAAGTGGAACAGCAGCAGAACTCCCTTTGGAGGATGCGGACAACGAAGGCCTGATTGGAGCTAATAAAATAGGTGCTAAGGATAATGAACATCAAGTACCGGATCCACTAGAACTGCATCCGGATATTAATAACGTTGATGCCAATAGCGAAATCCCAGAAAAACTACAGCACCTTGTTAGGTATTTTGGTCATGCTGTATTAGAGTTCAGACATGTAGAACCAACACAAAGGCATTCTCTGCCCAAGATGAACATCATAAAGGATCTGCTTGCACTACTAGGATACCTGAACAGCAAAGTTTTACCTATGCATTTGAACGCGATACTAACAGCGTTAGAGGTGCTAACTCTTGTCTATTGTGCAGGCGAATGAATATTCGAATAGTTTTTGACGATTTTCTCGGCTTCGTTCATTTTGCAGTTAACGGTGTTCTTCCAAATCACGGCAGACTTTTTTTGGCGGTTTTAGATAAAGGTAGCTGACACGTGGTTCGTTAAATATGATAGGGGTAGATCATAAGGGTTGTTGAATGTTACTGTGGAGATAAGGATATGAAAAAGAGTTATTGTTTATTGATTATTACTCTGGGGTTGTGGGTATTGCTTAGAGTTTTGCGAAGGTGATTTAGGCTGGTTGCCTAAGTTATTCTAAAGCTAATTTTCGGAAGACAAGGGTTGTTTTTTGAAAATTAATTTTTGCAGTTTTGGAGAGCCCAAAGGAAGCCCAAAGTTCTGGCACTCCTGCCAGTTTCACCAATATAAACCTTATTAGAACAACTACACCCAGGGGGCACAAAATTTGGCGAAATCTTTGCGACATCGTTACGACATCTTTACGACAACTTTACGACATCTTGTGTCCATGTCCTTACGATATCGTAAAGACGTCGTACGATCTGACGATGTCTTTACGATGTCGTAAAGAAACCTTAATGACATGGACATAGGATGTCGTAGTGATGTCATAAAGACGTCGTCAAATTTGATGCCCACTGCGCATTTTATGAGACATACCACAATGGACTGCATATGGTCAAAATAAATTTCTATATAGAATATCTTCATTATCTAATTTAATTATTCATTTTTGTTCGAGCATAACAAAATACTTCTGATTTATTAAAAGATTTTCGTTGGGACAAACAACTAAATCTTTAATTTGAATAAAGAAAAAGTAACTAAGGCATTTCTATCAATAAAATCAACTTACCTTTCACTCAACACATATTTCTTTGATTCAAAAATCTTTTTTTTTCACGAAGAAATTTGCTGGGTGCACCATTATAAGCTTTTTGATAAAAAAATTTCACATTTTATTGTAAAAAAATAGCATTATTTTTTTACAGTATTTTATAAAAAAGTTAAGTCTTAAACACACAGTTTCCAAACGAAACGAAAGCTGCACTATGTACAAAATTTGTAACCAGTGCAATATGCTGTAATTCATATTATAGCCATTATAAATCTTTAAATTAACCTATTTAAAATTGTGCAATTTTGAATGGTAAAAATGACATCAGTGACTTTTTCTGACAGAAATCACATTTTTTAGTGAAAAAATCTATCTAGTTATTTTAAATGTCACTTGATACAGTATGATATTCATTGATAATATAAAATATATTTATAATCTTTGAAATATCTATCATTTAAATTTCAAATTATACTTTGAGATGCGCAATTCTAAAATAATTTATTATTTGAGGCCTTGAATTTAAAGTTTTTTCGGAAAATTAAATTTTAGATTAATTTTTGGAGGGTTTCAATCTTGAATTTCATAATTGTAGTTTCAAATTCAAATATTTGAAATGTCAGGACAATCCCCGCTATGAAATATTGCAAAATTTCATATTAATAAAACCTTGGTAGTTTTGAATTTAATAATTTTAAATGTAACTATGAAGTAATTTTGGACTGAAAGGCTTATATTTGTACAATTTATAAAATTGGAATTCTATTGCATCAATCTTAATCGTATTGTATTTTTTGCAATTCCTAATTCCTATAACATAATATTTTAAAGCTGTTTCATATTTAGCTGAAGGTTTAAACCAATAAAGCATTTCCAAATGAAAAATATTTTATTGGAAAATTTCAAGAATGGATAATAATTCTAAAAGAAAGTGTTAAAAAGTAAACTATTGTGAATTAAAAAATTAACAATTGAGTTAAAAATTGAATAGGATTAAATTAAACTTTCTTAAATAGATAATCAGTAATTGAATAATGCGGTAATTTTAAGTGGCTACTGCACTTTGTTTTTGTATTTAAATGAAGTTCGCATTCGTTTAAGTTATAACGCTCCGGAGTATAAAATATTTCAATCTAAATGTTTCTCATTTAAAATTACATTTATATTCGAAGTTTTTTTAGAATAATTCAATTTATTTTCTTGATTTCATAAAAATTTGTCTAATCATATATGAAAAAATTGTGGTTTTCGCAAAAAGAGTATATATTTTTCTAAACCAAGGGAAATCATAAATATTAACCGGAAGAATCAGGAGAAAGCCGGCAGACGAAAATTTAAAAAATAGTGGCCTCCCTGACTCTGCAGGCTGATACCAGGATTTAATCGGATCTTTCTTTCTGTTAGGTGAGATAAAGAAAATAGTGTGATCCTTTTAAAATTACTTTCGTTAAAATCCCTCTCTCTGTTTTATGAGGTAGACCCTCTTTGTGAATCACATAAAGAAAAAAGAGGGATCTAAATAAAAGTCGTTTCGAAGAGATCACATCTTTTCTCTAACTCACCTGGCAGAAAGAGAGATCCGATCGAATTCTGGCATCGTAGTCCCACTGCCGATCTACTCTGTCAACAAAGTCAAATTCCGTTCATTTGGTCAAATTTCGAAATCCTACTACTAGCGATTCGCCAACTCTGCCAGCAGCGAGTTGTAGTTGGATTTTATATTGGATTGGACATTTTTTACTTTTTTAACAATTCTTCTATTTCTTGGAAATCAAACGAATATTATTTATCAGATCATAAATTATTAAACATCTATTGTTTTTCTCCAAAAGATTTTTTTAATAGTACAAACAATTTGTAATTTCAATGGCACATCCCTGCTTAAAATGTCGGTGTATACAATTTTTTCTATCTGGGTTTTATATTTGTTTGTATACGAAATATTTTCAGTGTCCAGCCCTGTTGTCTTTGGCCTATCTGATTCTATATCCAGCTCCATGCGGAATATTTTCTCTGTACCTATTTCCCTATGCGGTATTTTTTCAGGCTCTATTCGGGTTCTTATACGGTTTAATAAATTGGGATTATCTGGATTTTTATCCGGCTCTATGCGGAATATTTCCGCGGCCCATATTACCCTATCCATTACAGCAGCTTGAAGCAGATAAATAAATTTGCAAAAAAAATTGTTTTATACATAATAATTGCACTTGATTTATTGTTGAAATTACGCAATTGGAGACACGGTCACTTAAAACATAATTGCACGCACAACGCTATGAAAAATCGCCCCCACTGGGGATTCGAACCCTACATAAACAACCTAAATCTATACCGCACGCTCTAGCTAATTACGCTAATGTATCGCTTGGATTTTGTCGACAAAATCTCAGCCAAGCTTTTTCGCTGAATGACAAAGCCACCGAACGCGTCCTCGGGTTGCGGATAGAGGGTCCCTGTACCAAGGATTTCTGCTGAATATGGTTAGAATAATTAATAAACATTTGCGGACAGTTGTCCAGGGATGGTCCCGAAGGAATAAGCCCTAAGCGGAGGCGTGACAACTGTTCCGAATGCTGAATGGCACTTGGGTGAGGTGTCTCAAACGGTGACTTTGGGATACTGGGCGACCGATCAGAGTATGCAGCCTTATCCTTGCATGTGGGGCTCTACAAGGATGAACGCACCCTTTTCCCTAGCCGCTCGTGGAAACAACAATGATAAAACCAAACATAGTTGTATTAAGTGCGGTGCAAAACAATCGAACGCGAAGGGCTCCCGAAAATAGGTCGGACCACAATGCAGATTATCCTAGAGTTGGGGGAGCCCATCTAGACGGAGTCAGTGTGATTGACCAGCAGAATCTCATTATTTTCAAGTGGATGGATCGACTTAGGGACGGCCTTCCTGGAGTGCTATGATACCAGTATGGCCCCTGAACAAAAAGGTTACACGGCGCGACTGCATACCCTGTGGAGCTCGAAACATCTAGAGCTCTCGCATTTTTCGCATAAACGTCTGCGAAACCATGCCAAAGAACTCCGAAAAAGGGGTTATATAAGCGGAGTGCCTACTCAACCGCACCCAGAACAAGTCAGTAACAGAGAAGGAGGCGACACTGAGGCCAACCGCAAGCAGGTATCCAATCGAGTAAGAGCGATGCTTCAGGACCCGGAGAAACATCAACATTCAGGTTTCTCTCAAGCTCCAAGATCTGGCTGAACTGCATGACGAGGTTCGTGACGATTTTTCCGAAGAATTCGACCTCTGGACTATTGATTGTAGTGCGTATAATGCAGTTCAATAGTTCGCGCGTGAACTGCGGGTCTGTGATCACACGCTCAACAAGTCAAACCTACTGACCATCAGGCAGCATACTGTTGACAGAATACGAGTACTATCTAACGCTAGGAGAAGTATAGAGCGGAGAGAGAGGTGGGTCAGAGAAAGTTAACAGTTTCTGTCTGACCCATCTCGACTCTTCGATGACCCTCCAGTTACTGTCGTCAACCTGCCCACACCAGAGGAGGTCGAGGCATTCTGGAGAGATGTCTGCGAAGTCCAGTTTCCACTGAAAAAACACTCAGAGAGTATGAATAGCTTCAAGGAGCTGTGCAGTGCCCTCATGACACCTGAGGAGGAATGCCCACCTATCACTACCGAGTAGGTGAAAAACGTATCAGGAGGCATGAAGGACTATTCCTCTCCAGGATCAGATGGTATCAAGACCTACTGTTGGAAGAAGTTTCCTTCAACCCACCAGCATATGGCCCGAACTTTTACCTCATATCCAAAGTCGGAAGAGCCCATTTCGGAGTGGTTGGTTAAAGGGCACACAGTGCTCCTTCTGGAGACGGGCAACTTAACTGACCCTAAAAATGACAGGGCAATAACTTGTCTGAACACACTGTGTAAGATCTTCACAGCTATTCTAAATGATAGGATTGTGCGGACAATTGGACCTGTTTGATGAGAGATGTACGAACAACGCGGCTCAAAAAAAGGCATAGCAGGATTATCGGGAGAACCTGCTGATCGATAGATGTGTCTGTAAAGACGCAGCATTCTATCAGCGTTACCTATTGATGGCCTGAATTGATCACTGAAAAGCCTTCGACTCAACATCCCATAGACTTATCACCTGTCTGTTGGAAAGCTTAAAGGTTCATCCACACATTGTGAGGTGCATAGAGAGATTAATGCCACATTAAAAAACCAGGTTTACAATCTCATCTGGAGAACATTGTGTGATCACTAATAGTGTCACCTTTCAGAGAGGTGTGTTTCAGGTCGACACCATGAGCATCTTGAGATCTATGCTAAAAATCAAGCGAAACTATATCTAGCTCCAGACATTGTCAAAAAGTACACTCAAGAGATTGGAATGGAGTTCGGATTCGAAAAATGCGTCAAGGTTTATTTGAGGAAAGGGGAACTTGATGGAGTCTCGAAAGACCCTGAGCTCGTCGACAGAAGCGCTATACGACACCTTGGCGCTGGAGAGACCTATACATACCTGGGCGTGCCAAAATTTACTACACGTATATGCATATTGCTTCCATTACATTTATAGTAAAATCGCTATAGAAATTTCTAACAGTGTACCTTTATCGACAGTGTGATACTTGATCACCAAACTATGTGTACCGATGTCATTTATTAATTTCAGAAACAAATTATGTGAACAAATTTCCATTATAAAAATTTGATATCAACAAAAAATAATTTTATCTCTCAATCGTCCTTAATTTATGTTCTCAGTGAGATTTATAAGAACTTAGTAAGGAAAGTTTGTCATTCAGTATTATTTGTTAATTTTATTTAAAAAACAAATTTTATGAAACATTGTCAGCCAGTGTTAGCTGTGACATGTTATGCTTGTGAATTCCTACCGTGATCACTTGTTTACATAATTTGTTTCTAAATTTAGTAAATAATATCGAATAATATTTTTTCAACACTAAACTTGACTGGCAATATAATTTGGGGAAAATTCGCAGATAACATTTTTTAATTTTTTTTATTACAAAAATGTGTCATTTAGATAAAAAGTATGAATAATGAAGATGATAATTTTTTTTAAGTACAAAAATGATTTTTTTTGCCCTCACACATTAATTAATTATAATATTTCAACAAAACTATTTTTGTAATCACAAAGCTCATACAATGAAGCAAAATGTGATACTTTTTGGATAAGCAAAATATTCATGAAATGAGCATAAAAATCTACATTATGATGAAAGTTTTTAGCAATGTCACCAATGCCATCGATTTAAGTAATTCGGGATATACTTTTTAAATCACTATTAGGTTCTGTTTAACTTTCAGAGTCCTTCCAGGGAAATAATATATTAGCTTCGTATGACATTATTTGATTAATTTACATAAAATTATATTAATTGAGATAAAGTTAATTAAAATAATTGATACGCAATATATTATTAGAGAAAATACGTTCAATAAAACCCTGTAACCAAGAAAATTATTCTTCCAAACACAGGCGTATAATAATTCACCCATCAAAATATACTATTAGAATTACTCAAAGTAAATTGAATTAATTTTTCATGTCCAGAGTAAAAACAAACATTTTGATACTAATGTACCCGTAAAAATTGTTACAAATTTTCTAGAAGAATCGCAGAACAAAATTCTTTGTGAATTCTTATACAACCGTTTTAGATCTTCAGCTTACTTATACCTGCGAAACCATCCTGATAAGGACTAGATATTATTAAAATATTTACAAAATTATATTATTATATTTACCAAGAGAACTAAAGACCATTGCCGCCAAGAACAAAGTACCAAAAACTATCTTCATTTTCACTAAACGTAGATGATAAAACTAATTTGTAAAGAATCCCGTAAAGAGAGCAACTAATAAATATTCTGATTATCCATTAGAGTATACATGCATAAAGATATATATTCGAAAAATGTATTTGAGAGGTTGAACCTATTTTTCTAAGATATTTGTATTTGCCAAATATGTACATGGTATATGTTGCAATTAAGATAGTGAAAATAAAATGACCTTTACAATTTTAATTACACAATTACAAAATTTTCAGCGTATTGGGAGGCATATAATAACTTATAATCTTATCAGTTATTTACACTATTAACAGCATTGCTTCCTGTGATAATTTTTCTGAATTTAAAAAAATGGAGATAAAAGTAACATACTGCCACTCGTACACTTTACGTATTCTGCTCCGCATATTAGTTTTAGAGAAATATCTTATAAATGAAAAGTGTAGCTAATACAAACAAGCAAACTCTTATTTTGAGTCTGATTAAAAAAAATTCAGCTGTGGTAAAAGTCATAAAATGTATAATTTCTTAAGAACAGATAAATATGAGAGTATAATTGTACCCCTAAGAATTTTGTTTAAGGATTGCCAAAATTCTGGGACCTCCTTCATACAATAGGAAAGATATATATAATAGAGATAAAACGAAACATTCAAAACCTGAGCATCAGAAATAATATCTTAAAATAAATTTTTCTTGAACAATTTACATTTTTCTTACTAGGAAAAATGTTAAGTATATATATCATTGAAAATAAGGTTAAACAACCACCGCAGGGTCCCACTGGGAGCAACTGCCATCTAAAAATGACACCGGCTCCCAGTAGAACCATATCCACGTCCATCAGAAGAAGCATTTAGCTTTGTAGATGGAGCAGGAGTAACTTATCTTCCTAGCTTTTAACACCCACATAAATCATGTAAATAATGCAAATAAAAATCATTAATAATGTGGGAGTACACAATTTGGTATACCGCTGCGAAATCATTTCTGATTTGTAACAAAATTTGTACTTGAAGGGTACCGTGCCACTTTTTTCTTACATTATCATCATTTATGATGACCCGTTACAGACAAAAAACAATTGTCGGCAATTTCTGGTTCTGAAATTCGGACAAATTTCGAGTTAACGTTTTTCAAATTCCATTTTTCATAACGTACATATTCTGTAAATTCCCCGGAATGAATTCAGATTAAATTCGTATGCATTTTGAAGAAACTCAACCGGTGTTTGGAAAATAATAGAATTTGTAAGAGAATGGGAATCACGCGAGAGGAGTTGTTATTTGCGGAATGCTAAGGAACGTCTTTACAATTATAGATATAATATAGTATTATATTCCCCAATATAATCAAGAATGACCATCCAGATGAAGACCAAAGTATAAACGATCCCCATTTTTTGCAATCAGGGGAAAAAATGATTATTGCGTTGATGACGAAGTCGTTTAACAGTGTAACTAGCGCTCATTATGCTGCTTAATTAAATGTATACTACAATTCTTATCTCATATATTATATTCATGCTTTTCCTTCTGAAATAATAATATTCATATTTCATTAATTAGTCCAAGGAAAGAAATTTGATTAACTCACTCGAGGCCAGTTAGAGAAAAATAAAGCAATTTTTTCGATTAGCGCTTTGATGAAAATCTGAGTTTTAACCAGAATTTTTTAAAATTATTTACAATAAATTTTGCAGCCATCTTTCTCAAGGTATGTAGTTTGCTTCAAAGACAAAATAAATTTTGTTGGAGGCATATATACATATAAACTAACTCATAATAGCCTCGCGGGTGTGAATATTTCAGGAAAAAGTATTTCGTAATAACATTCTTAGATAATTTTTTCTCAGACTCAAACTAAATATTTGACCAGCATATCTTTCACTAGGTAACGTAGAGTAAAATAGACCAACCTTTGTTTAAAAATATTTGCCTTCAAAGAAATTGTGCCCCCAAAAGGAAGTTATTGATGGCAATTTTGAAAAGAGAAAAGATTATTTTTCAGGGAAAGAATTTGAAGCACACAACAATATTATTTATAGAAAAGATTGTAGGTCAATCCATTTCCTGAATATCAGACTTGTATTTTTCAAATGGAAATATTTTGATTTCTTATAAATTTCTGCGTCTACTTAACAAACAAAAAATTGATGGGCACTCTTTATTTTTTGAAGATATTGATAATAGATTTTACGGGGAGAGTTTTCTTACTAAAACTAACAATTTTAGTAAGCTCAGGACTTCTCAAAGTAAGCTACTAACATCTTCAGCTTTCTTGAAACGGTGCAGGGACAATAACATCGTCTCAAAATTCTTACAATTAAAAAATCATTCGGGAACATCTAAATCCAAATCAATTCTACATAAAACAAGTTCGCTTCTCTTGAAAGAAAGAATACAACATACCAAAATTCTCTTGCATACTACCTCCAAAAACCTATTCAAACTTCACCTTTTCCTATCAAACACTCTCAGATTTGAAATTTGATCTACATTGGACCGCATAAGATTTTATCAATCTAAACGGATTAAAGATCTTTCTACTTAAAAAAAAAAATTAAATTTGAACAATAGCTTCCAGTAAGGCACGCAAAATTAACGAACACAGTAAAAAATATCTCTAACCATCCTCTCAGCAATGAAATGATTTCAGGCTTATCTCAAGGACATAATTTTGCAGTAGCTCACTCCAAAATCCCGAAAGAAGAAATCATCAGTAATTTGGAATCCACAATACATAGCCTTCCACCCGAAAAAGCGAATGACATACGGCGTAGGACGGCCAACATCTTACGCAGACAAAGGCAACACAACAGTAATAATTGATAAAAAGGACTATAACAACAAAATCATGGACCTTCTAAACTCTAAACTTGACAGCCAAACAATAGCTCAATTAGTACCTACTAATCCCACCTCTCCAAGACTTTACGGACTCCTGAGAGCGAATAAGTAAGGGTGTGTCACAATAGGCTTTATAGCTTGAGCGCCAGAGGAGCTCTCCATGGGCTCCTCGACCGTCCCAAAACTAACTAACTAACTAGGCTATGTTAACATTTTTCATCGGAAGTCGGTTATTTTGAACAAAAAACCTTAGGTTTAAGAAATGATTGACAATATGAAACAATTTTGGGTCATATTATGTTAGTGTTTTTCGTCTAAAATTTCTACCGTTAATAAAAAATCATTAGATTTCAAAGAATACCTATACTTATGATTTCGAATAAATTCAGGTTATGTTAGAGTTTATCATCAGAAAGTATATATTTTTTTTTAGAAAAATGCAACGATTTGATTGCCCATACAAAAATATTATATATATTAGATCTGAAGTTAAGATATCAATTTTCATCAATTATCATAAATATTGTCCTTGCTTCTCTTGTCCAATACTCTAGAGAATATAGGATCTATGAAATAAATAAATTTGTAATCATATTAATTTTATATTTTAATTTTAAACATTGCAGAAAAAAACATAATAATCGTGCGTGCGGAGCGCGCGAGTTACTTTACTGCTATTGTTAAGGAAACTTTTGCTTCAATTCAGAACAAATATTTTTCTGTATGGAGGAAGTTTATTCCAACAGCTAAGACTCCAGTTTGAAAATTAGATGGTCAATAAAAATGATTTATTATATTTTGACTTGACCGTTTCAAAACATCATTATCAACTGTTATTTGGAATCAACGTTTATTAATTGATTTTTATCTATACTAAAATCTTCGTAAGTACAAAATTAATAATTTTAGCCAACATTAGAAATAGAAAATAGTATGTTATGCACCTAGGGGGAGAAAAAGTGCCTCTCCTCCTTGGCGCATACGATATTTTTTATAACAAATGGACGATTTCAGACATTTTTCGAAATACAGTCATGATTTCAGTTCATATTAGATTTTGAATGAAAAAGCATGAAATTTATGTTAACTTATTCCCAATTATCAAAAATTCAATTAAAAACTTTCCGGATTGAATTTAAATGTGTATATAAATTTGTGGAAATTTTTGGTCATCTATGTTAATTCTTTCCGGTAAATATGGTCACTTACCATAAATTACCTAAAATTCATTTGTAGAAATTTCTATAAATTTCCGGAAATTTATGAACATTCTCGGTAATTTATGGTAATTTTACCGGTAAATATGGTAAAGTAACATAAATTACCTAATATTTATTTTCAAAATTTCCATGAATTTCCGGAAATTTATGAATATCTTCGGTAATTTATGGTAATTTTACCGGTGAATATGGTAACATACCATAAATTACCCAATATTAAAAAAAAATCCATGAATTTCCGGAAATTGATTATTATTTTCGGTAATTTATGGTAATTTTACGGGTAAATATGGTAACTTACCATAAATTACCCAAAATTCATTTTTTTAAATTTCCATAAATTTCCAGAAAATACAAATTTTCGGTCATTCATGGTAATTTTACCGGTAAATATGTTAACATACCATCAATTACCCAAAATTCATTTTTGAAAATTTCCATGAATTTCCGAAAATGTATGCAAATTTTCGGTAATTCATGGAAATTTTACCGGTAAATATAGTAACTTATCATAAATTACACAATAGTTATTTTTTTTAATTTTCCGAAATTCATTAAAAATGTCGGTAATTTATGGTAATTTTACTGGTAAATATAGTAACTTACCATAAATTACCCAATATTTATTTTCAAAAATTTCCATAAATTTCCGGTTATTTATGAAAATTTTCGTTCATTTAGTGTCATTTTACAGGTGAATATGGTGATTTACCATAAATTATCTAGAATTCATTTTTGAACATTTCCATAAATTTCCGAAAATTTATGAAAATTTCCGGTCATCTATGATAATTTTATTGGTAAATATGGTAACTTACCATAAATTACACAATATTCATTATTTTAAATGTTCATAAATTTCAGGAAATTCATGAACATTTTCGGTCATTTACGGTAAATTACGGTAATTAAATCAGTTATATAAGGTAACTGTTCATAAATAACCGCAAAATTCTATTATCTGCAACCAAAATTTCCTCACAGTTTTTACGTATATATATATATATAAAACTCGAGGGAAAATTAATGTAGTAGAAGAATTTCCGAGTGAGAATTTTAACTTAAGACATCGAAATATTTAAACAAATACGCATACGATGAAAAAAATATCCTTAATAAAAACTTTTCATTTTCGAGGGGGAAAAGCGAGTTTGAACAAATTTACCCCACTCCACCCCCCGAGGAGGAGGAAGGGTGAGTTTTTTATTTATTTTATTTTATTTTTTTCGTGAATCGAACAAATTTTTTCGAATAAAACTTACGTATTTCAGAAAGGAGAATCTGAATCTGTGATAAAAAATTGGGGTTCTTATTCAAAATTACAAAGTTTCACCTCCTTCTGCCTCCTGAGGAGTTGGGGTGGGGTAAATTTGTTCAAAGTCGCTTTCCCCCTCGAAAATAAAAAGTTTTCATTACGGATATTTTTTCATAAGATATGTATTTTTTTGAGATATTTCGATGTCTCAAGTTAAAAAAAAACACCTGGAAATTAAACTCGAGAGAAAAAGTTTATTTTGAAGTACCCGAGGAAGAACGTGACTACCGCAGTTCACTTTTTTTGTATTATAATTTGATCACGAAAACAATTTTTAAAGAAAAAAATACGTCAATATGATCGACATTTTCAATTTACCAGAATTTGAAAACTGGACTGCGAGAATGCAAATTTTTAACAATTGAAAATATTTCTAATATTGCAAAATAATTTTGTAATAAAAAAGTTATTGCAGAAGTATGTTTCTCAACATTTTCGTTCAAGTTAGTGACTTCAATTTGAAGAGTTGGGTTTCTTAACTAGCATAATATGTTGAATATTAAAAATAATTTTGCAATAGAAAAATCGTCAGAAAATCTGTTTTTATACTTTCACTTAGGTTTACAGACTGTTGTTGAAAAATCCGGGGTTTTCAACGACTATATTAATTTTCAATATTGCAAAATATTCTTGGTTTGAAAATTTTGCAATGTTTCCGTTGCTTCCTAATATTTTACAATAATTTTGCAATGAACAAGTAAGTCGAAAAATTATATTTTACACAAATTTTGCTCAAGCATGAAGATTGCCATGTGAAGATTTACATTTCCTAACAATTATAATGTTTTGAATATTGTAATTGTTCAATTACTGCACAGGGAAAATGCAGATTTCCAACAATTTATATGATTTTCGATTTTCTAAAATAATTTTGCAATAAACAAATTCGTCAAGAAATGTGTTTTTTTCACTTTAACTTTAGTTTAAAGACTGCGGTGTAAAAGTTTATGGTTTACAACAAGATTACAATGATTTTCGATATCACAAAATAATTTGAGACAAACCAAAGTCATCGAAAAAGGATATTTTGCCCCCTTTAGCTACTCTCTACATTTCTTGGAGTGAGATTTCACTGCAATGGAGTGAAAATTCATTCTTCGTAATAGTGAAAACAGTGCCAGTAGCATCAAAGTTAAAACTCACTTTTTCTAAGAGTGAATTATTCAATCCTCATAAAAAGAGAGTATTTCACTTCAATATAGGATCTTCTCTCTGAATTTCTTAAAGTGAATTTTCACTCTCCAAATAGAGTGAAAGGGTAGGTCACTTTTATACTGTAACATTCCACCCTTAAGAAGTAAATCGAGTCACTCTCGTAAAAGAGTAAATACATTCACTCTAACTCCTCCAGTGAAAGAATATCTTATAATATCTAGCTTTCGAAGTATATCACAAAAACCATATTGATAGTAACTGAAGGAATGAAACGAAAGGGCCTATCACAAATCCACCGAACGCGTCCTCGGGCTGCGGAACTACGATTTTTGGACAGCAGTCTCCGTTGCACACTCGATGCCTGACATTTTTCTCCAAGACTTCGAGAAACAAACTATATTCGTGATCAAATTCTGGGCTCCTTGCGAATACAACATTACTACCAAGGAGAAAGAAAAGGAGGAAAGGTATCAAGACCTTAAAAGGCAGCTGCAACTACTGTACCCAAAATATTCGGTACAAGTTAATGTCCTTGTGATAGGTGCTCTCGGAGGTACAAAACTATCACTGGTTCGTAACCTTAAAGCCATACTCGCGTGCCAAAAATATGCTACGGCATTTGCGAGATGGATGCAGAAAGCTATCCAGTAATTTTTTGGAATTGAAATAACGGCTACTCTCTTTGCAATATGACATTTTCCGACAAGGGGGTCGCCCACGACCACACATGGCGCTTTGTGTTATTATTACATAGCATGGCGCTTCGAGGGTTAAATAAGTACTATTAAAATCATATTAATAATAATTAATATTGTCATATCAATTAAACTTTTGAAAAGATTTAATATTTAAAATTTCCTATTTCAACTATTCATTTTTTTTAACAATGATGGTATTTTTGTAGCACAATGAAATATTTATTTCATTTTAAGTTACAATAATTTTTATAAATTACGTTGTTTTAAAAACTAATTATCTTTTTTCAGTAAATGAAAAACTTGGTTCCTTGAATCAATTCTCTTTTTGAATGGCAATATATTTTGCGAATCCTGTTTTTAAGTAGGATAACTTCATGCTGTTATTTTCAGTGTAAAACAACCGACTCTGGGTTCCCACCAGTAGTCTCATTTTAGTACCACTAGAGATTTCTTTCTGAGTCTTATTTTATTACCTGAAATCAGCCCTAAAATAATACTTTTTTTCACAGTTCTGAGATCTCATTTCCACACCAACCGTGAGATACAGTTTTTGATGATTTTTTTATATGGACTCCCCTGTAGACCTACTCCGTTTGTTTTTTGTGGAAAAAATTATTCGGAATCAAAGTAATCTTCTTTTATTAATTAAATTTGAGACCATTTTAAACTGAGAATTAACATTATTTGAATCAAAGATATGTAGTAGTGAAAACCTCTAAAAAAATACTTCTTTGATCGAAGAACATATTTTTCATTTTACGAAATAATGTTTTTCATATGAAAAAATCATTTTGTTATAGCCAACATTTCTTTTGATCAAAAAAATATTTTATTGGATGTATTCATTACTACATTTTTTTGATTCAAGTAGGGGAAACCTCCCTGCAGTGGATAACGCAACCTACAATGGATAATCAGTAATAATGAACACAAACAAATGAAAAATAATTCATTTTAATTTCGATTTATTAACACGTATAGTGTCTCAACTTTTAATTAAATTGAATTAATTATTTCAGATACCTTAGTATTTTTATATAATGACTATCCACTGTAGGCCGCATTATCTACTGTAGGGTGGTTTACCTTAATCTTTTTTCTCAGTGTAACATTATCTAAAATTAAATAAAAAAAGAAGACAATTTTTATTCCGAGTAACACAAAAAAAGTGGAGTACACCTTCAGGGGAGAATGAAATAAGAAAACTGCGTGCACTCATAAAAAAAGTAATTACTACTTTCAACCTTCATGTATTTCAAGTAGATTTATTCTGCTCTAACAATTTTCTTCTATGCATTTTTTTGAATAACTGCTCGTTTATAAGTTATGGGCCGAATACTGAGCGCGCGAATACATAGGACCATTTCGCTGGCTTCAACACCCACGCAAATTTAACTTTTTTGTGCCTAATATTTAGTGCAAAATTTGTCCAAATTTGTTCAACCAAATTTAAAATTTGTAAAACACCGGAAGTACCTGATTTCTCAAAAAAATACTGGCGGGGTCCAAAGTCCAATGTCCAAAGTCAACTCTATATGGGCGCATTATTTTCATCTTAATTTGTTCAAATTTGTGCAATGAACCTCAAACCTCAAAAACTACCCGTTATGAGGCCTACGATATGGCTGGGCCAGCGAAATATTTCGCCAGCCAGCCCCAACATTGTCCAAAATCAACTCAACATGGTCCTAATATTGTCGCCTTAATTTGTTTAGATTTGTGCAACAAACTTCAACCCTCAAAAACTACCCCCTATGTGACAAACATCATTCGGGGCCAACAAAATATTTCGTTTGCCCCGACAATGTCACAAATCAAATTTATATGGGCGCATTATTTTCGTCTTTATTTCTTCAAAGAGGGACCCCAAAATAAGCCAAAAATACGTTTTTTTTGGCGTCAAACGTAGATTTTGAAGGAAAGAACAGTGATTCAGAAAAAAGAATTTTTCCTCTGATATCTCTAGTAGCTCAGTGTTTAAAGCACCTGACCGGAAATCAGTTGACCTGGTGTTCGAATCCTAGCGGAGTGAAAGGAGAAGATCTTTTTTCTGAATAAAATTACGCCCAGAGGGAACTCGAGTCCGTTGTGGAGAATGATCAGTGTAAGATCTACTGGAATTTCTCATTCTCCACCACGCAGCATATCAGTGCTACAGAGCCTGATATTGTCTTCCAAGATCTGAAGACCAAGATCATTTACGTGATTGAATTTTTGGCACCAGCCGACGGTAATGTCACGGCAAAGGAGGAAGAAAAACGGGCGAAATATTAAGCACTTATTTTCGAGCCGAGCAAGCTATACCAAGGCTACAAAGTCCATCTTGTAGTTCTCAAAATCGATTGTTTTGGAGGTATGAAAGCTTCGTTTCTTAGCAAAATAAACAAAATTCCGGCTTTCCAGCGTCAGGCTCATTCCACCGCGAACCGGGTGCAAAAGGCGTTTCTTCTGGGATCACTTCATCTGGTCCATCAACACTGTTCCTCATAAGATTCTACAAAGATTGGTAGTTCTAAAAAAGTATCCAGAGGTGAAACCTTCATCTAAAACTATCCCGTCTGCCGTGTAAGGTCAACCACGGCTAGACACCTGACTCCAAGGAAAACAATGTTGCACGATGTTATATCACGTAAATTTCCCGCTCTTGCTTACCTTCTAGGACAGAAGAAGCAGAAGTGGATGACGTACACGTTCCAGTCTCGTCGGGATCTTTATTGAGTTCGTAAGAAGAAGGATATGTACATGGCAGTCAGAGATAACGTAAGAACTCAAAGGGCGAAGTACAGTTGAAGCTGCTTTCATAACTCACTCTCTTAATATAATTTAAACTATAATTAAACGAAACTTAAAAACCAGGGCTTGAATATATAGTTTTCAAGATCATCGCAGAAATAGAAAGAAACAGATTGTGGTACCATAATGTAAAATGCTCTAGAACTTATAATAAAATACGGAACTTTAAGATAAAAGAAGACAAGAATCAAATTACTTTTTACGAACAGACAAATCATGTTGCCGGGCAAAGGCGTTCGGTCGTTTTCACACTTACAGTGAGGATGGAGTAAGAAGTCAGCGGGGTTTTTAAGCTGTTTAAGAGGCGTAGAGCAGCGTAGGAAAAGATGGATTCCCCTTTCGATGTGTTCGCTCGCGGGACATATAGATTGCCATCGGATCTCATTACAAGAGATTTTCTGTCTCGCTTATTTTCTACAAATGACAACATATCAAATGAATATTCTGGAACGTCCTACGAGAGGACCCTAAAAGAGAGGACACATAGTTGCACTTCCCATTTGTGCTTCATTTTCAGCCAGCCAGATTCTTGCAAGGCAGTTGCAATATGGTCGTATTTTCTAATTCCATATGTGAATCTGAGACACGCATTTTGCACCCCCTGTACCCTCTCTCTCAGAGTGGCATTCGTGCAAGGGCCATATGTCGTATACGCAGATTCCAAGAGGGACAGCACCAAAGACTGGCGAAACAACAGTTTTACCCTGAGTGGAAGGGAACGAATGAAAGGATACAATTTTCTTTAATGCAGATACACCGCTTTTATTTTAAGACCTACGTTTTTCGCTTGAGCTACGATGGACAACAAGGATCAGCTTATCGCAAAGTTGGGCAAGTGGGCATCTTTGAAGTTGCCCATAGGAAGAATACCGGACTTAGCAGGGTTAATAACAAGAACTCGCTCTTAAGGCGCTTCCTCAGGTTTGAATTTTAGCCCATGTATTACAAATTACATGTTTCCTCCTATTCGGATGAATTGTCTTGTTTTTGTTATTTTTCAATTAATCGAAAATGTGTTTCATTTATGCGCCTGGAAAGGAGCAATCTGCCACCGGGGAAGTACCCACAATGAACCGAAAACAGGCGCTCCCAATTTGAAGAGCACAGCAGGATGATGTAGTGTGAAATTTTTCGACGACACTTGACCCCGGGCGGTCCGTCGTAACTCATCCGACCTTCCTATTGTTAGAGCGTTACATGATTCCAGACGGTTGAACAAAATTGATAATTATTCGAATATTAAGAAATTGAATTTTAATATCCTGCATTAGATTCCTCACATAATGATGAGACGATTAAAAAAAGATTTAAAAAAATCGGTTAACCCGTTCAATTTCTGTTGGGAGGTTTGGTAATTTTGCATTTTATTTAAGATTACCTTCAATAATATTTGTTCTATTTTCAACAAAATAATTAAATTTTCAACTAAAAAATATACATTCTCAACGAAAAATGAAATATGTTGATATTTTAACCGTAAAAGCTTTAAATTATTTATTAATCTAAAATAATTGAATTTCACCAAGAAAAACGAAATTTCGACAAAATAGTGAAATTTTCAACTTAAAGAGTTTAATTTTCAACAAAAACATAGAATAGTTAAGTTTTCGTTTAAAAAATCAATTAAGAACAAACTAGATAAATTTTGAACCAAAATAAGAAAACGAATTATAAACGAAAATGCTGAATCTTCAACCAAAAAAATAAAGTTTTAACGAAGTAGTGCAACTTTCAACCAAGCAGTAATTTAATAGCTGATATGTCAAATAAAAGGGATTGTAAATTTGAATTAAAAACAGTTGAATTCTTAACATCCCTGTGACTGGTCACAAAAGTTACGGATCTTTTACCACGAATTTATCAAATTTCCTCAAATTATCATAATTTAAAAAATGTATGAAAAGTTTGATGAATTACCATAATTTCTAAAATTTATGGAAGGAGGGACATAAAAGTGAAAGGTTCTAGACATATGTCCATATCAATCTTAAGTATTGGACTATCTCTAAGAATATAATTATTTTCAGACTAGAAGGAGTCATTATCCACGCTGGAGATCACTACACGGCCGTATTCAATAGAAACAATAATCGCTGGGAGCTATATAACGATGTGGAGAAGGAAGTACCAGTCTTCAACCTGAAAACAAAAGTAACACCTAGTGGCGTTACATACATCAAAATGAGGATTAATGATTAGTACATTAATTAATTATATTATACATATATTCTATAAAATTCTAAATGGGAATTACGTGCATTTGAAGGCCGTAACAATCTGAAAGAATTTGAAATAATTAAAAAATTGAATCAAGTTTAAAAATATGAAATTTCTGTGCATTCATGCCAGTCTTTAAACTTTTATTTTATATGACTAAACGTATAATTTTCATGACAAAGAATAGATGAACATTTTATCTTTCAGCAATAAATATGAAATGAAACTTTTTTTCTTAAATTGTTATTAAAATCAAAGAGTTTATTTTTTAAAGTCAATTCTTACCCCCTAATATTAAATTTATACAATTAAATACTTGCTTTTCTGTTTAGCTACACACAAGAAACCGGGACAGGACATCTAGTCGCCGCCGATTAGTCACCGGACAACTACTCGCTGGACAACTAGTCCCCAGGAAAACCATTCGCTGGGACATCTAGACGCCAGAACGTTTAGTCGCTAGGACACTAGTCACCGGAGGAATAGCCGCTGGGACATCTAGTCGCCAGGATATTTTAGCTTGTCGATAAGGTTCAACTTTAGGCATCATTCTTTTTGACGTTGATCCCTATTGACAAGCGACAAAGTGGGCTGTTTTAATATAGAAGTACACGTATTTTTATGTAAAAATTCGTAAGCGAATGAAAAATATAAATTTTTAAAGTGTCCTTGTTCCGTGTGTAGAAATCTTGAATACGTGTACTATAAGGCATAATAATAAAAAAAAAATCAATTTTGTCAAAAAGTGGACTTAGCACCGTTTAGTTTTCCCTGCTTTGAATGTAAATATATATAATTAAAAAATAAGGTTAACAACAACCGCAGGGTTTCACTGGGACCAAGTGCCATCTAAAAAATGACACCGGGTCCCCGTAGGACAGCAGTAAGTCCCACTCATGGCCACGTCTCACAACCGTGAGATGGGTGGTCACAGGACACGACAAAATCACAACGACAAGCCGGCGAAAACTTCAAGTGTTTTGACGACACAAAGCGACCCAAGGATGACAGCTTTCTGCATCCATCTCGCGAGTGCCGTGGCATATTTTCGGCACGCGGGTATGGCTTTAAGGTTACGAACTAGTGATAAATTCGCACCTCCGAGAGAACCTATCATAAGGACAATTAATTGTACCAAATATTTTGGGTACAGCCGTTGCAGCTCCCTTTTAAGATCTTGATACCTTTTTTCCTTTTTTTTCTCATTGGAAGTGATGTTGTATTCGGAAGGAGCCGAGAATTCGATCACGAATATAGTTCGTTTCTTGAAGTCTTGGAGAACAATGTTGATTTTTATAAGAGGAAAAAAAGCTTTGAAACTTCCTTCAAACCATTAAAATCAATCGAGAATTCCCTCGAATTCACAAATAATAACAATTTCAAATTCAAATCACTATAAATTGATTAGAAAAACATTTGAACATTATTGTGAAATTCAGTGAAAACCATTAAATTAATCCCTGGAACCTGTCAAAAAGTCCTAAAAATGCCAGGATTTTTATGAGAGGAAAAAAAGCTTTGAAACTTCCGTCAAACCATTAAAATCAATCCAGGATTCCCTCGAATTCAAAAAGAATAACTATTTCAAATTTAAATAACTATAAATTGATTAGAAAGATATTCGAACATTATTATAAAATTCAGTGAAAACCATTAAATTAATCTCTGGAATCTGTCAAAAAGTCCTAAGAATGCCACTATTTTTATAAGAGGAGAGAAAAGGTTTGAAACTTCCTTTAAGCCATAAAAACCAATCGAGAATTCCCTCAAATTCAAAAAGAGTAACAATTTGAAATTCAAATCACTGTAAATTGATTAGAAAAATATTCGAAAGTTATTGTAAAATTCAGTGGAAACCATTAAATTAATCCCTGAAACCTGTCGAAAATTCCAAAGAATGCCATGATTTTTATAAGAGGGGAAAAAAAGCCTTGAAACTTCCTTCAAACCATTAAAATAAATCGAGAATTCCCTATAAATCAAAAAGAATAACAGACTCAAATTCAAATCTCTATAAATTGATTACAAAAGTATTCGAACGTTATTGTAAAATTCGGTGAAAACTATTGAATTAATCCCTGGAACCTGTCGAAAAGTCCTAAGAATGCCATGATTTTTATGAAAAAAAGCTTTGAAACTTCCTTCAAACCATTAGAATCAGTCGAGAATTTGCTCGAATTCAAAAATAATAACAATTTCAAATTCAAATCGCTACAAAATGATTAGAAAAATATTCGAACATCATTGTGAAATTCAGTGAAAACAATTAAATTAATCCCTGGAACATTTCAAAAATTCCTAAAAATGCTTGGATTTTTATAACAGGAAGAAAGGCTTTGAAACTTCCTTCAAACCATCAAAATAAACCGAGAATTCCCTCGAATTCAAAAAGAATAACAATTTCAAATTCAAATCACTATATATTGATAAAAAAAATACTCGAAAGTTATTGTAAAATTCAGTGAAAACCATTAAATTAATCCCTGGAACCTGTCAAAAAGTCCTAAAAGTGCTGGGATTTTTATAAGAGGAATTAAAAGCTTTGAAACTTCCGTCAAACCATCAAAATCAACCGAGAATTCCCTCAAATTCAAAAAGAATAACAATTTAAAATTCAAATCACTATAAACTGGTTAGAAAAATATTGGAACAATATTGTAAAATTCAGTGAAAACCATCAAATTAATCCCTGGAACCTATCAAAAAGTCCTAATGATGCCAGGATTTTTATGAGAGGAAAAAAAAGCTTTGAAACTTCCTTCAAACCGTTAAAATAAATCGAGGATTCCCTCGAATTCAAAAATAATAACAATTTCAAATTCAAATCACTATATATTGATTAGAAAAATATTCGAACATTATTGTGAAATTGAGTGAAAAACATTAAAATAATCCCTTGAACCTGTCAAATAGTCCTAAAAATGCTATGATTTTCTTAAGAGGGGAAAAAAAGCTTTGAAACTTCCTTCAAACCTTTAAAATCAATCGAGAATTCCCTCGAATTCAAAAATAATAAAAATTTCAAATTCAAACCACTATAAATTGATTAGAAAAATATTTGAACATTATTGTGAAATTAAGTGAAAACCACCAAAGTAATCCCTGGAAACTGTCAAAAAGTCCTAAAAATGTAATGATTTTTATAGGAGGAAAAAGAAGCTTTTTAGCTTCCTTCAAACCAATAAAATCAATTGAGAATTCCCTCGGATTCAAAAAGAATAACAATTTCAAATTCAAATCACTGTAAACTGGTTAGAAAAATATTCGAACATTATTGTAAAATTCAGTGACCTGTCAAAATGTCCTAAAAATATCAGGATTTTTATGAGAGGAAAAAAAAGCTTTGAAACTTCCTTCAAACCATTAAAATCAATCGAGAATTCCCTAGAATTCAAAAAGAATAACGCCATAAATATCGTCAAGAAGTACACAGGAGAGATTGGGATGGACTTCGGATTGGATAAATGTGCCAAAATTCATCTTAAGAAAGGAAAGATTGTTGGCGTTCCCAAGGACCCTGAGCTTGTGGATATAAGTGTTATTAGACATTTTAACGTCTCGCCGAAGCAGATACAGGCATCTTCTTGGACAGATTTGGTCATCCAATCTGTCGGCGTTGAACAAGCTATCTGCGACTGACATGCTTGCCGTCCCGGTTCCGCTCTACTCGTTTGGGGTGGTTCCATGGATGAAGAACGAACTGAAGGCCCTTGATGTCATAACATGTAAGATCATGCATATGCATAAAAGCTTGCATATCAATTCATCAGTTCCGCGATCATGCATTTCACGCCGTCAAGGTGGACGCAGACTTTTGAATCTCCAGTGTCTTCATAACCGAATTGTTTTGAGTACAGCTCACATCATTGCAACTGGGGCCTTTCAACATAACCACGAATCAACAAGGTATTTTGCACTTGATTTGATTGCTCCCAGTAGGTGCAATATATTTATTTTTGGCGAAGTATATCTATTTTTGTATCACATTTGGATCCGCTACTACAGGAAATTTGTGGTACGAATTTCTTAGCTGGAAGCACTTTGCCAGAAGCCGTTGTCCTTTCAATACCACGTTCAACTTGTTGTTTTTCCAAGAAATTTTTATGGGAATAAGGTTGTCTTCTGAGTTTCCGTGAGCATCTTCCAGTAACCGGTTCTTCAATAACAAATTAAAGTAAAATTTAGTGACGTAAAACCATCAAGTTAATAATATTGTTTTTGAAATATATTTTTATAGAACTTCCATGATTGGAAAATGTGATTCCATTGAATGTGGTTGAATCTCATGTAACTATATAAAATATGTCATTTAAAAATATATTTTTATGTAGATATCTCGTTTTGAAAATAGGACAATGAATGGAACACGTGCAGTTACATATGCAAAATTGAAAATTGCAGAGTTCATTTATCCAATTTTACTCAAAATTTCTACAGTGATTTTATATGGTTTCCATGCGTCTTTGGGTAAATCATGCATACAATCGATGTTGTCTTATCCTGGGTAGCACTGTCTCCTTCAATTTCTGTTTTTCGAGAGGCACCTGTTAGAATATAATCTGTACTCAAGTCGTTGGCCGTTCCTACTGTTCGCAATATTTTCAATACACAAAAAATTGTTTCCCAGAGAAGTCGATATGAAAAGCTTCAGAGAAGGATTGTGAAAGCTTTTAAAAATTTGCAATAACTTTGAAAAAGAACGTGAATACTATTGTTACATATTCATCATTGCATTTTTTGTTATGGAAATTTGAATTTATTCGTTGCAAAGTAGAATTGATTTATACCTACGTTCGTGAAAACAGTATGTGCCAATTTTTATGAGCAGATCAACATTTATTAAAAATCAACAAACACTCTAGAAAAAAACATATCAAACTTTGTAAAGAAAAACGTGACATAGAGTTTAAAATTCATCGAGAAGTAATTAATTGAATAAGAGCATGCAAGTTTAGTAGCGAGAATTTTCTTTACTTTATTTTAGATACTTTCGGTAACAGAAATAAAAAATAATGCGTCGTTCTACATGTTCGCGACGAAAACAGTTGAAGAGTGAAAATAAAATACGGTAGCACGAGCTCGCAAATCCACATACGTTTTGAGTAAGGGGGGGGGGGTTCGACTGAAGTGGAGGAAGTTCCGATCACGTGATAATACAAAGAATTGATTTTTTCCTCTCCTTTTTTTACAGATTTTATTTCTAACGTGCGAATTTTATGATGCATACACTCGCACTTAAAACAATATCAATATTAAGGTGTTCGTGATGTGCAATGACACCCGGACTTCTGAATTCGCGATCCATTATTTTTTACAATGTAGTATTATTGCCGTTTTTTACAGTATGTTGTATTACAAGAAATAAAACGAAACTTTTGCAACGTGTGTAATGTTGCTGCTCGAGCGAAGTGACGGGTGAAAATCACAGGAGTTTCATTTTATGTGTTTCTACTCAAATAATCCATATAATTTTGTATACCAACTCTATTGAAAATCCGGTTTTGAGTACTTGTAAAGGGGGCGCCATTATCATTTTGGGTTCCTTTTCAGCAAGAGAGGTTCCTTTTTGTTGCAGCTCCTTTGGAAACAAAAATTGGTTCTAATAGAAACCCTAGTGTGTGTAATTACTGAAAATGGTACATTTTTTTATGTTTTCTGACTCTAATAAAGTCATGTTTAACAGGTATAGAAAATATACCTTTTCGGCCACAAACTCGGAGCCCTACCGCCTGATCTAACTTGGTTTTGAAAGATTCTCGCATCGCGGTCCTTGCAATGGCCGAGGATTTTTTAAAGCTTTTTTTCTTGAGATCGGCTAAGAAGCGCATCTTATTACTTTAGCATATTACAAGTTTGGTAATGACCTACTACTGCTAGGAGTATGAAACCAAACAAAATTCCAAAGAGTGTAGACTCCTCTCGTCAGAAAAAAAAAAACAAAAAGTTTTTGAGAAGCACAACATTCCAATAATTGACGAATTTTCCTTTTAAAATACTTGTAAAAATTTCAAGTTTAGCAATTGTTTGAGTAAAAAAATGTCAATTTTTTTGATGATTTAATGTTTCGAATTATTGATCTGCCGGTTCGAAGTTCCAAAAAAATGTTAATAAAAAGACATTTTCGGTACATTTGATGCGAGGTCCTTTCCCGGAATCGGCATTCTATCGCGCTTCACGTATCATGGAAAAATGGAATCTTCTGATTCTTGTTTCAGAGTTAAGTTCACAGACCGAAGATTTACGTAATGGCGGCCCTATTTCTGGTGTTCCCGGAACTTCTGATTCTCCTGACAGAGATCATCCTCCTTTGAGATCCAGGTCTAGGTCTCCTTCTGTCAGACAACCACCCGGCGAATTTCCGCCTGCCATACCTAATTCTCCTTCAAGGCCTCCTCCTCGTCCTGTCAGGAGAATGGTTCCGCCTACCAGGCTTCCTTCTGGTGACAAACGTGGATATCGAATTGAATTGCTTCAATTTATTCGGCTTACTTCCCGCGCGAATCAGTTCCGGACATTCGAACTTCGAAGATACACTTTTCCTGCCGATACACGACTTAAACTAAGATCTGGATTTAATATTTTTGAGCCTATGCCAACCCAAGAACAAATTGTCATATCTACAGATGAGGATAACGAAGTCTTTGCAATATTGGCGAGTACTAATACTCTTGCTGGAATCTATGTTAATACTAATAAAGGTGTGAGGCGGGCAAAAATAAACATGGAAAGCAGCGTGGTTTCCTCACTGAATTCACGAGAAATCGATGAAACTCCAGTAGGTCCCACACGCCCAATCACACGATATTTTCAAGTAAAGCGATTAAAACGCGTGTAAACCGCACCACGAGAAAAGTTTTCTTTAAATATAAGAATTCGTTTCTTTAACCTTTTTACTTTAAAGTAAAAATTTGCTTAATTTTAATTAATTATGTTTTTTTACTTCTTATTTGAATGAGAGAAATTATTTGTTGGGAACTATTTCTCTGACTTGAAAAAAATGTTTTTCTGATTCAAATAAAGTACTGGAAAAAAATTGAAGAAATAATTCATTTCGTCTCATTATTTTAAAACCCAAAAAAATATTTCTTTAATACCATTTTTTTAACTCATAATTAAAAATACTTAGTAGCTCTACCAGAAACCAATAGGTGGCTACTTGCGCAGGGCAGTTCTTCTCACAATCGAAATGAATCAATTTCGGCTTATAAATGTTTCAAAAATTAAGCTCAGTATCAGCAAGATACATCCAAGCTATGTTATGAGGATGCACCTTTCAGGATTGAATATAAATTACCGCAGCATTTGTTGCAAAATTAAAAGTGAATTCTTCAAAATAGCAAACTTCTCGCAGCTCAATACACTCAGCTGAAGTATTTCTTCTGTATATAGTCTAGGATAATTTAGTTCAAGGAGTAATATAATTCAAGTCCACAAAACTAAATAGGTTTTTTTCTTATAAATTTTTCCTAAATACAAGAATCTCAACTGTCAAAACTCACAAATCAATAACAAATACAACCAAAACATATTGATTAATTTAGGGTAGAAACTGAGTGACTATTTCGATATTGTGCAAGGCGTTAAACAAGAATGCGTTATGTCCTCATGGCTATTTATTATATTTATGGATAAGTGTCTAAGATTTATATATATATATATATATATATATAGAGAGAGAGAGAGAGAGAGAGAGAGAGAGAATAACTGAGGGGCTTCTTTGAGTGGGTGAAGAGAAGCAAGTCCCCGGTGTTTGACACCTGACATGTCGCGTGTGTCAGCAGCTTGCGTTACACTTTGGAGACATGGTTTCACTCGACTCAGGTGCGACTCCCTATATCGGGGTCTAAGATTTTACACATCAAACTTAGTTTTGACTACATTTTCTTCTACCGGTATGTGGTTGATATATTCACATGCATACCGAAAGAAAATGCCGACGAATTACTTGGGGCTTTTAATGCATACCATCCAAGGATTCACTTCACAACTGAAAAAGAAATTAACCATAGGTAACGATTTTCTAAATGTCACCATAATTAGAGCTGACGACAATAAACTTATCACCGATTGGTAGAGAAGAGAGACTTGCTCTAGCAGATTTGTTAACTTTAATTCAAATATACGAATTAAAGATAAAATCTCCGTATTAGCCAGCCTGACTGACAGATCTATCAGACACTCTGACTCCAGAATCAGGGATAAAAACAGTAATATCGTCATCGATTTCTTCCAAACCATTTATTCAGAATTTTGTACAAAAAATGACGTTTCGTAACCAGACTGATTCCCTCATCAGATTTTCTTCAACATTTCGCAGTTAGTTTGTTAGTATTTTGGAACCAATAAAGTATACAGATATATGAAATCGAATTTAAAAAAAAGCGTATTAAAATAGTGATTCTCAATATATCTAGTTATATTAACTACTCTATATTCCTCAATAACTACTCAATATTACTAGTTATATGCAGAATTATAAAATAGTCATTCTCGATATAACTAGTGATATTGAGTAGTTAATGAGGAATATTAAGTAGTTAATATAACTAATATCGGGACAGAATGTCTTGACACTTGAGAAAAAGTAGCTCTATCTCAGTGAAAGGAATCGCACAGAGTTCGCATTTAGCAAAGCTGATTCAAAATCTTTCTACCTGTTTAACGACGTTTCTCGTATCTCGGCGAAAAATTGTTTCTTATTGTAAGAATGAAAAAACTGGAGAAAAACATTGTTGATAATGCCTAGATTTTGAAGGTCAACTTTCAGCTGTTCCTAGAGACACAAAAATGTCTGCGACGGGCTCACAATCGGGAGGTCAGGGTCGAGTGAACGAAACTATTTCGAACGAATCCAATCAAGAACAAAACTCAACACATTTTAATGCCAGGTTTGAACTCCCAAAGCTTCAAGCTCTATGCAATACAAAATTGGTATTTTTCGTTAACTCTTCCTAACACAACTTTTTCAGACAGGCGTTGCAAAAAATAGCGTGTGATTCACGTGCGCATAAATGATTGCTAACTAGTGTAATTGCATCATTTGCCTGCGGCTCGAAGCACTTGTCTACATTTTTGCACTGGCTTCACTCGTGCGCTAACCACCGGCTCATGCTTCGAGTCTCCGGCCTATGCTGCAAAGTTCACACTAGCACACAATCACCTATTTTGCGCACTTGTATTACAAATAACTATTATTTTTCTAAACCGGCAGCACACAAATGTTCTAAACACAAGTTCGAAATTCCGACGCGTGTTGAGATCATTGACATGGCAACCACCAGTGCGCATGGGCACGATCTTGTTCCCAAATTTTTATTTGTGGCAAGCATTAACGAATTCTTGGACGTTGCTGGTCCCACTCGCCACATACAGGGATTACTATTCCTTACTATTCTCCTTACTATTCACAAAAATGTAATTCTAAGTTAATCATTACTGTAGACGTTGAATAAAATTGCATTATGTATAATTGTATAATATATCATTCTGACTTCTGAAAAGTTGCTGAATGAAAGAGAATTACAACCACATGGCCAGGTCTAGTCATGGACCTGACCTGACTCTGCAAGGAACCGCACAGAAGCCTAGCCCTTTTTTTCCTTTGAGTCACCCGTCACCCTTTTTTTGTACTGCTATACCCTCACGAGACTTTAGCATAGCTCATTAAGGTCCAAATTATGCAAACTCAATTTACAGGAAAATATACAATTTTATCGATTTTTTATTTGTCCGAGGTTTATCAGTGCACTGAGCTCTTTCACGATTGAAACCCGAAAAAGCTTTAAATTTAAATTTATCATCATGAATCATCGTGAAAGTATTAAATCTATTAACATGATATTGCACAAAAACGGCCTAATCCTTCAAATCGACATATTATGACCATTATGGGGTTCAAGAAACATATTGGCATCACTGATACATAGAAAAGTAATGTTAAGTGAACTTGTTTGTCTACTAAATGAGTTAATCAAGTAACGATAAATGCACCGAAAACATGAAAGGGAACTAAACAAAATGACTTGCATGAATATAGCGAATCATGGTTTGCTGGTTACGAATTAATTCGCGACAGAACCGAGATCTAAAAGCGAATTCTCTGTGTATTTATGTTCCACCAACTGATCGTGTTGTTTTAGACATGCTTCGATCAGGCAAAATCCCGCAACACATAGATTCTCCTAAAGTTCAGTTACCAGGTTGCAGATATCCATTTGATGTAAAAAAAAAAACAATATTCAACAATGGCAGAATTATGTAGAAATAAACTCAATTCAGGATTCTATATTTACATTCGGAATAAGGTGCACGTCTAATTAGCATTTGATGTGCCGATAAATTTAATTTACCCCTCTTTCTACTAATGTCACTGCAGATTAAATTAATTATAGATGTATTTCTTTTTTGGATATATATTAGATATAAAAAAAAGCATTTAAATGTCAGCCCAGAAACGTTGGTGAGATTCAACTATAAGTTATCCGAAAATTGAAATTAAAATAGCAAGTAATAAATCTCAAAAGTTTAAACTAATTTTTTTAAATTAGAATCTCAAAAAAAATAGAAGAGAAAGAATTCAATAACAAGGGAACAAATCAAGAAACAGTTTACTGTAATATCATTTATTTATAATTATATATAATAATCTACCATTCATTCATTCTGTTCATATTGAAGTTTCCGATTCCTTTTCATGTGTTTTTTGTCTCGCGACTTTTTCTATCATATCAATATGACATAGTTTACTGTACACGTCAGTTTGACATCTTAGAAAATTGTTTTCAATATAAAGTTTTTCTCCCTGATTTTAAGATATTAATTTTGCAATTTAAATTAAAATGATTGAATTTTAAAAAATTTGAAAATTAATCGATTTTAACGCCTTAGATTCAAGATCCTAATATAAGAATGCTTCCATTTTTAAACGGAGTTTGGAATTCTATCATTCCTTAACGCTTCAAGTTTGAATTCAATAATTTGTAAAGTTTTCAATCAGAAAGCATAACATAATTTTCAAAGTTTTTAGAATAATTTAACTTTACAGTTTCACAATATTTAAAATTCTTCAGTTCTGAACGGTGAAAATCGTTACTTTTTTTTACACAAATCACATTTTTTAGTAAACAACTTATCCAATCACTTTAAATGTCACTTGATACTTCTTTGAAATTTCCATAATTTCAAATTCAAATTATAGTTTTGAATGGGCAGGCCTTGAAACTTAAGTTTTTTTGCTTCAAAAGCTTAAATTCGAAATTATTTCATTTTTAATTTCTTAATTTTTGGACGTTTCCAATTTCAGATTTCATAATTTGCAGTTTCAAATTCAAGTATTAAAAATTACAGAACGATTTTACTATTGTATCTTCAAAAATTTTATATGGAAAGCATTGATAGTAGTTTCAAATTTAATAATTGTATATTTAAATATTCTAACTTGATTGGTTTGAATTTTAAATGTACAAAATTTTTCGGTTTTGTAAATTATTCAAAATTGTAAAACATTTTTTGTTGAAGATTTAAAAAAATAAATCACTTAAAATTGAAAATTATTTTATTGGAAAATTTCAAGAATCAATACTAATGCTAAAGAAAGTATTAAAAATTAAACAATTTGATATTAAAAAGTTGCAAATTTTGTAATAGAATAATTTCTTTGATTTTGAATGGTTACAATTTGAGAATTCTGAATTTTCATTTTGAACGCTAAATTTTTAATATTTGATCCCTTATATATAAAAACTAAAGGTTAACAACCACCGCAGGGTCCCACCGGGAGTAACTGTCATCTAAAAAAAACGACATCGGCTCCCAGTAGGACCGCGGTAAATCCCATTCATGGCCACGTCTCACAACCGCGAGATGAGTGGTCACAGGATTATATTTTTTGTTGAAATTTTTATTTGTCATATCTGAAATGTTGAAAAATTTTCTGAAATTTTGTCAAGAATCCTGTGAAAATTATATTTATCTAAACTTAAAATGAGCAAACAAGGAAACTTAAAAAGTAAATAGTTATTCGAAATTTTTATTTTGTATACAAAAATATTTTGCGCCTTAAATTATGATTTTGATGAAATTTTTCTTTTTTCTTTATTATAACATTTTTTTGATTTGAAAATGTATTTATTTGGTTGAAAAACTGTTTTTAATTAAAAATTAGAATTTTTTTATTGAAATAGCAATTACTACATTTTTTGTTGAAAATTCAGCTTTTTTGGTTGAAAATTCGACTGTGTAAATAAATCCTTTTTTTTGATGAAATTTTGATTGACTTTAGTGCTTTTCATTTAATCTTTCAAATTCTAAACACGATATGTCAATCTTGAGGGATAACAGCAAAAAAATTTTATTCTGCTTAATAAAAATTTTCTCTATGTGCGCTATTTGGAGGTTAGGATTCGTTTTTGAGATCTCTGCCATTCCGATAATGTCATTCTCTGTTGTACCTCAAAATACACACATATTAATCAAATTCACCAAAATTAAATTTTTCTACATTCTTCCACGACAGAAGAGTTTGGGGACGCCAGTTAGCATGTTCGCTATCATTCCCCAAACTTTTAAGGCAAAATCTTTATTATTGTAGGATTCTTCAAATCTATTCCCTGAGGCCAAAAATGGTAAAAAAATGTCGTAAAATTTATAAAATGACCAACTATTTACAAGAATTTTTACAATAAAAATCAATGTGTATCATATTCAAATAACATTTAGGAATATTTATAGAAAGTATTAATATTATTCATTTTGAAAATTAATGTACACAGAGTACAGTTCTGATTTTATATTTCAGGACAGTTTTTTGTACCAAGTTTGACCCCAGTGCAGAATCAAGGAAAAATATTCTAAAAATATGTTCATTATTTATTGAAATACTATAAAGAATTAAGTTATAAAATTGTTTTGTCCTGTTAAATTAATGAGATATTTCTTTATAAAATAAATTTTGTGAAATTTTTTTTACAATTATTTACAATTAATTTCCAATTGCAATTATTTTACAATTGAAATAAAATTGTAAAAATAAAATTTTGTAATGTTGAGATAAGTATTTTCAGACATTACAGGTTTTGTAAAGTTCTTGTACATTAAGATAGCATAGGAGGTCAAGTTAATAACTGTTTGGCGTCTTCTCTTAAAATCCCCAAAATTGTGATTATAGTCTAAAAGAGCGTGAAAAGAAAGGTAAGTATCAGAGGTGAGTATACAGTAAAAATGTTGATTAATTTAATAAATTGAAAATAATTATCATTCATTATTATTTTGACTTTAAAATATTTAAACTCAATTGAAAAAAACATAAATAATGAAAAATGAAACTGTAGAATCGGATAGTCTGAAACATTCCACAAGAATTCCTGAGAAACATAATCATTAAATATCTCAAGACTTCAACACATATATTTGAAGTATTTCTTTAAGGTGTCAATTTTTGAAAAGAAAAATCAAGTCAAACCTTCCAATAGCCGATGGAACCGAATCGTGAAGTCGGGCCTCGGGGAGCTCGGCTTCGTGCGCGTGCTTCGCGCCACTGTTCTAATTCTGCTTTTTGCAGACGTGAAATTATATCAAATTTTTTTAGGCGCTTTTCTGTAGCTGCTTCTTACTCACCCTCGAGATATTTCTACTTTTTATTATCAGCCGCTCATATATGAACCATAATTATTTAAACCTTTGAGGCAATTTTAATTTTATAAGAACAATAAACTTTCTAACAACAGAATATATAGGTTAAGGCAACAATCATCGAGTACGTTCCTATTATTGTCCATTTCGAAGATTGAATTCTTCCTATGTTCACTATTTTACCATTTAGTTTTAATTTTTGTTTATTTCAGAGTCTTAATAAGATATAATGAATGCCTTTATAGCACGCTATATTCCTTCAATATTACAGGAATATTCCCTTGGAACATTTGAAATATTGCCACGGAATATTTCAGTAATATTGAAGGAATATATAAATGTCCTACCATCGGAATATTGCCATGGAGTTTAATTTTAAACCAAAGTGATGAATTTTAAACTAAAATAGTGAATCTTCAACTGGAATAGTTGAATTTTCAACCGCGGAAGAGAAGAATTTTCAACTGAAATTGTGGAAAATTCAACCTTATCGCTTAAATTATCAGTTCAAACAAATTAATTTGTAACAAAAAAAAAAAAAGAAATTTTCAACAAAGTACATACATTTTTGGTTGAAAAATTTAATTAAAAAAAATCGGATCTTCGAAAAAAAATGAATTTTCATCAAAGGAGTTTAATTTTCAATCAAGTAATTGAATTTTCAACCAAAATCGTTAATTTTCTACCAAAAAAGATGAATTTTTAACAAAACACATGAATTTTCAACCAAATACTTCAATTTCCAAATAAAAAAGATAAATTTTCATGCAAATACTTAAATTTCAAAATAAAAAAGATCCATTTTCAACCAGGAATGGAAAAGTAAATTTTCTAGTATAAGAAATTAATTTAATTTGTTTATATTCAACAAAAAGTTGAATCATATCAAATCCACAATGTCGAATTTCCTGTAAAAATAGACAAATGTTCAACAAAATAGTTGAATTTCCTACATGCAAAAATAAATTTTAACCCAAATATTCCAATTTTTAAACAAAAAAATCAAACAATAACCAAAAACAGTTAAATTTTCAACAAACACTTGAATTCTCAGCGAAAAATTATACAGTTAGTATTTTAGCCAAACAAAATAAATTTTCAACAAAATAGTTAAATTTTTAACCAAAGAGTTGAATTTTTAACAAAATATGTGAGATTTTGAACAAGTAGTTAAATTTTCAACTTACAAAGATGAATTCTCGATCAAACTGTCGAATTTTCAACAAAATACATGAATTTTCAAATAAATAGTTGAATTTTTAACTAAAAAAGAAATTGAAAAATATTGATATTCAATTTTATATTAACATCATACAAAAAATTATTCATGCTCTCGAGAAACAAATTCCTGACTTTTAAGAAAAATTCCCAAACATTTTCAGGGTTTTCCAGGTAAGTAGACACTTTGATTATTATATGCATACACCTCCAAAAAAGACGGTTCAGCTGTCTTTTTCTGTTCGGCAGAGAACAAATTTGAAAACAAATTTTTTTTCTTCAAGGGAATAAAAATTCCAGGAACATGAGCGAAATTCAAATAATTTTCCAGGGTTTTTCCAGGTAGAGAAAAATTCAAGAATTTTTCCGGTTTTTCAAGGATTTCCAGGACGCTAGACACCCTGATTATAGTTCTGCATCACAATTTGTGTACGTTGATATTTTATTATTCTACTCATTAATATCACTTTTTTCTAATACTATCTGTCAGAGGCTCTTCTAACCTGAATAAAATTTTCGTGGTGAACCCGTCAACTTTTAGCCTTTTAAAAATGTATCTGCAACAAATTTTGGCTATTAGTTTAGAAGCCACTTTCTGGTAGAATAAATGCTGTACACCTGGATGCACATTTCTTGATGTATTCCTTTAGCAATTCGATCATAAAAACTACAATAGAAAGTCCATATCCAGTAGTCAGAACGATGAGCAGTGAAATAATTAGACTCGCAGATTCTTTTTCTTTGTTCATCAATGATTTTTCTGATTTTATTAATCGAAACCGTAGAGGTCTGTGCCAGTGAGTGATCAAACCGGACTCCAGTAGCCTTATCAAAATCTTATCAGCTGCTCGAACAAACGGTGAATTTTTCTCAAATAGCATAGCCTTCTCATAGTGGCCAAAGGTTTGCTTGACACGTTTCATTACAGGATCGCCATTTTCATCTCGGTGACTCTGAACGAATGATTCAGACCTGCCTTCTCTATCTATGCAAGCAACTTTTTCGTGATGCAATAACATATTTTGGCATTCTTCGCGACTAATATCAGATCTGGCCTTATCTAACAAAGCTCCCGTTATATAATCACTGTTTTTTCTCAATAAAAAGTAAAATGACTTCGGAATCGTAGGAACGAGATTCGATTTGTTCAGATCTTCTAATGTATCGATTACAACATCTGCATCTTCCGTTATTTCAATGTCGGTTATTATTGCGAAGAGGGTGGAAGAGAATACCGAAAACGCAATCAGAACAGTGGCAAACACAAATTAATTTTTTATGAAAAAAAATCACTACATCTCTCAATGCATATTAAAATCTTAGTGGCGAATGGATAACTATAGGTTATAAAAGGCAATAATTTCCGAGCAAATAGACAACTTACAAATTTCTAATCATATTTCCCAAAAACTGAAAGATTGGTAATTACTGCCATTATTCTATGTATGATTCATTTTTTCAATTTTGTAAAACTTATATAATAAAAATCAATATTATACGTAGTATTTATCATTACTCCTTTAGCTTTAACAGTGAAACAAATGAAAAGGAGTTCCTTATTAGGTGCTACGTACATCAGCCTGACGTGTCTTCTAATTATTTTGTACAAATCTTTTTTAACATTAATTAAATATAAATAACATAGAAAACATAAGTATTTGGTTTATTCTTTTTCATAAAAGAAAATTAATAGGCGCGCGCAAGACTACTAGTATCTTTATAAATCTCTTCTTGATAATTTTCTACATGTCTCATGTGTTCAGAAGTATTACTATTTTTCATTCGTATATTTCTCTCTGTTCCCCTTATTGCGCACAATTTGCAACTCGCAACCTTATCTTTTTCGGAACCAATATTAATTTCAAACTTTTCTTTTAATTTTTTACTTCACTGGCCTTTTTCTTCTGTACCACGCCCAATAAAATTTTTTATGCACAATGTGTTTACAATGTGAGTATTATGTTAAGTTAGCAATACAATTTCCTTATTTTTCAAGCGTTAAATGACTCTTTCCTTTTCGACTATCAGATTCTGGTGGAGTTTCGTCCATTTCGTTGGACATATAAATCAATCTTTAATTAAATACTTGACATTACACCTGTCAAACTGACAGCTCCTTGCTAGGTCAAGACTCAAGATTATCGCTTGACTTGCTTAGAAAATGAAATAAATAAGAGGCGATAATAAACAAAAGAAGTTTGACAAACTAGTTGACAATACTTTTTCAATATCGAGCAATGATATTCGATAATGAATAAATTCTACTCTTATTGTGCATCTCTAGTTCACTAGTGCAGTGAAAAGTACCACCAGTATCCGAAATGTGAAGTTACTGGTTCTGAGTGGGTTAAAGCCTCGGGTAATCCGAAGTTACAGAACCTAACCTATAAAGAAGTGTTTGAGAGCCTATATGTAATTTGCTGTCATCATCTTCGACCTGAGATTATCGTTGCAGTATACAGCTAAAAAAACTAAAAGAGGGAGCAGTACCTTCCTTATCATTAACAGAAAAATACAATAATATTTCGTCACAGGAACCTGCTGATAATAAAATTGATTTTGAAGAAAAGGATAATTCGTCACCTGATGCATCACTGAATGATAGCCCGCCCACCGCAAATTTATCTCCTATCACGTTTAGGAATTGGATTTCCAAGTCACCAGGAAGTGTTTTTTATAGGAAAAGCTCTCTTGTTAGATGTGCTGCGTCGAGTGATTCTAGTGTTTCGTCAACGTCAAATTTATCAAGTGTAAATTGTGAGAAACATTCTAGTGTTCCGTCAACGTAAAACTTATCCAGCGTAAATTGTGAGAAAGAACGTATTGTTTTTGCGGAAACAGCAGAAGATGTAAATTCAGGTGCATCTCAGATCAGTGAAAGTGATAACACACTTCCTGGGTTTCATTGTATTCAAAATTTGGAGAGCGAAAGTGTACAAGATTTTACGGTTCCGTCGACCGAGGAGGCGGTACATGAGAATGTGTCGACTGAACAGAAGTAGAATCAGTTTAAAAAAATCAAGGCTCATATCCAGAGATATTAAACGTCTCATGTGGAAAAGAAAAGATTTTAATGATTTAGATGAGAGGACACGAAAAATGTACGAGCATGTATTAGAGGCTAGGAAGGAGCGCGGCAACTACAGAAGCCAAAGTTTACGGTATTGTTCTTAAAATGTTACACATTTTCAATTTGAAAGCCTTTTAAAAAATTAAAAAATTATGTAAGGGCAGCTTCTGGTATTAAAAATAAGAAATGCTTCATGAAATATAAAAAAGTATTATTCAACTGTGCCACATTTACTTTATAAATTACTTTATACACTCTTAATTAATTTACTCTTTCGTGCATAATGCAAATATATATATATATATATATATATAGTACATTATTTTGCAATATCGGAATAAGCAGCCCCAGACCGAGGTACAGAAATAAATATATGTAATATGCATTTGATATAGTAAAGTTGAAAATAATGTAGAGAAGTTCGCATTTCCGATAAAAGCGAGTGCGAAGCACGAGACACGTGATGAGAATGTGTTCGTTAAATCCGAAGGAGCTTTAACAAAGGATAATTCACAATCACCAAATTATAGTTGTTGATGCTTTGACCTTTAATTTTAAAAGTGGGGAAAATAAAAAGACCGAGCGCGTAGCGCGAGGTACACACGTTATCGAGCGCGAAGCGCGAGAACCAACAGTCGCGCGCCATAGGCGCGCGATGAGCATGTGCCCTCGCGGCGGGCAGATTTTTTAATCATATATTCTGTGTGAAATGTGAAGTCTTTTGAATGATAAAACTTCTCCCAAAGTAAATATTAAAATTTCTTTAATTTTTAGATTTTAAATTAAAAAAATCAATTTAATAGTTAAATTAAATTTACACCTCGCAGCTCCGTCATAACTGAAGTTAATAATGCTATTTGTTTTTGCTTTCGCCTCTGGCTTTGTTGTGACATTTTTATTCAATTAGGAAGTTCGTCTTGTAGGTTTTTTTCGGCGAATTAAAAATTCCCATAGGTGAGATGAACATTGCAACATCACTTTGAAGTCTCCTTTTCTTTGAAGTCGAACAAAATTTGCTTAAGCAGCAATCATCCGTTTCTGAAGAATATGGTACTATAATTATTCTAAAACAATGTTGAAATAAAAACCATGTTAAGATAAGTGTATGGAAATAGTAAGATACGCGTAGACATTTCCCTCGCAGTCTTAGAATTATTACCCATTTCTGAAAAGTATTTTAAAGCAACTTGAATATTGTTATCTTCATACAGTATTCTGTGAATGAAAAGCTTTCTATGACTCTTGACATTAAATGGGAAAAAAATCACAGTCTTATTTCGATAATTATCTACTGGTTGTTTCAAAAGCTTGCAAAACTTTAAGCTCATATATTACTTACACTGAGGTATTTTTTGTTTGGAAGTGATTTTGAAAGACATGGAAACGAGTGGATAGCTTCGAAAAGCACTTTATATCAGAAATTACTACCAGGGCATGCAACTCTACGTTTTTGGCAATCACTAATTCCTTATTACTGAATTCAATATACTCTTTAATATTTTGGCAGAAGTTTTTCAAGATTTTTCAAGAGCGTTTTTAAGATTAAACACCCAGTTTCGTTTAATGCAAATACTTCATTATAAATATCGTTTTTCCCGGTTTCTTTTATTTATTTAAAAATAAGCACTTTTTCCTTATCGTACTTGTTAAACGTGACTCACATCTTTCATCCTTTTCCTCGCCTTTCCTGTCCTTTCTTTACAGACAGAAACTACGCAATTCACCATTTTAAGGGGCCATCCATAAATTACATAACACTTTGGAGGGGCGGGGGGCTCTAGCCTAGTGTTACACAATTGTGAAAAACCACAGGGAAAAATCGGGAAGAGCGTTACATAGTGGGGGAGGGGGGTCAAAATGGTCGGGAAATTGCGTTACGTAATTTATGGATGACCCCTAACTAATATCAACTTATCAATCTTAAAATTGTGCAAATTCCGAAATTCAAAAAAATAAACATGAGGATGACTAATAATATCCCAGAGCAGCGTATACCCAAAGATATTTATTTGGTACAATGTACAACATACAACATAATTAACAATTATTCATCCACTCTAGCCTATGTGTCTGTTCGAATTGATCATGATTTTGTAATTATTTTGATACAATATTCATGTATATTTGTTGTATTAAATAACTTGCGGGACAAATTTCAGGTTTTGAAGTGGTCTTTAACCTCTACAGCAGAGCTTGGTTTGTTTTGCTTAAAGAGCTTACGTACATAATATTTGTTGTAAAAATAATATTTTTTAACAATTGTTTACAATTCCCTCATAAACTTGACACCAAATACATATATGTTTCTTATGTAAAAAAAGTCTGCTAAGAAATGTAATGATTCTAACACGAAGTAGTATAAGGAGACCCCACTCTCGGAAAATTTGGACGCGTGGATTCGGATTTAGTTAGTTTGCATTGCTCGTAGCGCCAAGTGAACTGCAATGTTCACGAAACGTCGGCAAGTTCCGTAGTTTTGCACACGATTGAAACCCGAAAAAGCTTTAAAATTTAAATTTATCGTTGTGTTTTTTTGTTTATTTTGATGTGTGATGTTTTTTTGTTTTAAGCAATTGTAAATAACAAACTAAGAAAATAGTACAAATTAATATTTAATAAAAGCACATCAATTTTAGTTGTGTTTCGAGGAGCCTTTTCGAAATGATATTTTTAGGATTAAGGTATGTAAAAATTCTGCACTTTTCTGTAATCGCAAGTCAGGTTATATTGTATGAAGATTAAACATCTCGTACCAATCGTACCAATCTCACGGAATATCAGAGATAAAAAAAATGTCAATAATTTAAACTTTTATGATTTTTGTAAAATAATCATAGTTTTAACTATTATTTACTCAATAAGCTGATTTTAATTTTAAGTATATTAATGATAAATTATAATTATCCAGAATTGAGTATTTTGTCTTGCCTAGGAGTGATACCAGAAACGATTATCTATTGATGGACGAAGGTGTCAAAATCGTACTCCTGACCAGGTGTAATAAAAATGTTTGATACAGCTAATTGAATAATTCCGTGATATTTTTTCCATGAGAATACTATATGAAATAATTTTTGAGTGGAAATATTTTAAGTATTAGTTAGAATTAGTCAAAGCTTTGTTTATGTTCTCGCGTATGGAATGTGGCGCTCTAATTATCTCCTTCCAGCCAGAGTTTTTCTTCATTCTTTACATATAGAAATTTTAAAACGATGGACCTATAACAAAACTTTTTCGAATCAGACAATGAAATCTTTTGTTCTTTTGTCCTCTTCGGCTCAGGTTCCTATTATTGCTACTTCTTCAGGCGGATAAGTATGTGAAAATTGGTTCCATAAGACAATTTTTTTGTGTGAAAATTACTGCCAAGTTCATTTTGATACTTGCTGTTTTCTGTTACGGAATTGAATATTATAATGAGATTGTGTATTTTCAAAAGCAGTTTTACCTTGCGTTTAGCAAGAAAGGTTCGCCATTGTCAAGAGGGAAAAATAAAAATATTTTGTATGCTACACATTTTGTTTAATAAACGTGATGTTATGCATACTTAAAAAGAGGTAATGACATTATTATAATATTTCTAGAGGAACAATGGAAGCTTCCAGCTTTAGCAATCAAACCACACAGATGGATAAGAGAAGGAAATGAAAGGAGAATAGTCGGATAAAGTTCCGAATAGCTGTATTTTCCGATTTCATTGAAACTTCGTATACTTATGTATGTTGACGCGCTGATTACGCACATGATAGTATCAATTGGCGACAAAGCGATTTTCATGGTGAAAACCATAAAAAACTGCATAAAAATCATGTTTTTTGTTTATCTCAGTAAATACGCAGAATATCGAAAAACGTTTCAAACAAAAGTTCTAGCTAGTATGAAAATACATGTTTTTTATAAAATACAATTTTTGCCTAAACCATTATTTTTTCAGAAAAAAAGGATTGCGTTGTAAAAACAAGGAAAAGACGAAGAAAGTTACGGAAATGTGTTCGGTCACATTTTTTGCGTTTATTTAAACCAATACGCACAATATTATCAAATGTCAGAAACAAAAGTTGTGTCTTTCATGTGTGCATTCATTATTTTCGAAGGTTTCTTCTCTCGAGTTCTAACCAAGATGAATGAAACATATAATATTATCAGTCTGAGTATGATTCTTCAAAAAAGAGAGAAAACATTTCAGTGGTTGAGACAAATGGAACTCATTCCAACTGAACGATTTTGCTCAAAACATAAGAAGGAAATGACTCTTTTAGAGTCTGAAATGACTTGCGGCCAGTTCTTGTGTTACAAAGCAGGTAAGTGTCGTCACACAAATACCGTTGCGGAAGATACGTGGTTTCAGAGGTGTCACATTTCCGCAGCGGCATGTATGTTTATTTCATATTGTTTCACTGTAGGCTTCCATTTCGAACAAAACCATCCGGAAGAGTAGCATTGTCGAAGGTCAGTCGATTTCGCGAGAAACTATTGCAGACCGCTTCTCTTTTTGTCGGGAGATCTGCATGGTTGCTCTTGACAGTCACTTCGAAGAGGAAGGTCGCATTATGTCAGATTCGTGTTCAGCGCCCCAAAATACGTATGGGTACCATACTCTGATCTCTCGCACAACCCACTTTTTTGTGGGCCTGTGTTATTTAAACAATTTTCATAAACAAATTCAGAGTTTGTCTATTTTTTAGCGAATAGGCTCTATTTTTTACAGAATTAACTAAGAATATTTTTTCAATGAATCGTTGTTATACCGCTCTGTTAACTCACAAAAATTATTTATTACTTTAACAATTTATATAAACAAATTCCGAGTTTAACTATTTTTTCATCGAGTGCGCTCAATTTTTTCAAGGAATCAACTGAGAATGTCTAGGATTACTCTTTTCTATGCTCCTTTGCAAATTCACAAGAATTATTAATTATTTAAAAATTTGCATAAACAAATTGAGAGTTTAGCTATTTTCAAAGGAATAGACTAAATTTTTGTTAACGAAATTGAATAAGAATGTCTTTGCGATGACTCTTCACTATGATACTTTTCATTTTGGCAACGATCCTTGTCAATTTTTTGTCAAAAAAATGGTTTGTTGCGTTATAAACACATTGATGAACAAACGTTATTTTTGGGACAGGGAATGTTTAGTTCATTGAAATTCAGAGTTTTTGTATAAGACGTGAGAAAAAAAAAGTTTTACCACTATTATTTGAAAAGAGGTGCTATTTGGCAATTGTTTAAACACTTTTTATAAACAAATTCATAGTTTGGATATTCTATAACGAATAGGCTCAATACGCCAATGTTATACTTACACACAGTCACTAAAGAAAAAAGCGTTACATGAAAGGGGCTAAATGTCAGGAAAAAGCGTTACGTATTTTTTGAACGGCCCCTTATTATTCAAACAATTTTCATTTTCAAAAACCGAGGTTGGCTATTTTTCAATAAAAACACTCCATTTTTTTACCTTCAGCTGCCGAGATTCTGAAAGGACGATTTGACCAATTAGTAACGGTTCCTGGTATACTACAATACCACGCTTTCATTCCTACTGAGTATGAAAAACTTTAATCGAAGAAGTTTTCATCCGCGAAAAAAAAAACTGCTGAAACGAACAAAATCACCAAGAAAACAGTCTGGGTGATTTACTCCGAGGATTGCCGGGAACGAAACGGCCGAATCTGAAGGTTTTTTTGGGGCAAAATCTTGAAGTTGTTCAGTCAAACAAATTGCTCATTTTATTATACATATAAGAAATTAAATATTACGAAAACTGTTCGTTATTCAAAATTATTTTTATTCCACTTTAAAAAAATTTGCTATGATATAAAATCAAATTTATGTACTATAAGGCTAACTAATTATTGTTTATTTTACATTTCGTCAAATAGTTAAAGGCTTTGGATAAAGATTTAAATTTAAGAATCTTAAATTAGATTAAAATCAAATTCAAAATCCCATTTAACGTCCAACACTTAAGTCAATTCTTGTTTTATTTTCAGGAATTCTATACACTGGATAAAGATGTTCTGGATGAATGTTCAACATAAAATGCGAACTTTAAAACCTGAAGAAAACCATGAAAAATTATAAAATCGCGTTGAGAAGATATTAGATGTCTGATTTCAGCTAATTTATTATGAGTTTCTATGAGAAAACTGCTCGCAGTATTATTGCGCAGCGCACAAAACGTGGGAAAGAGTGAATGAGTGAATTTCCATTTTTCAAATGAACGAATATCTATTTTCGCTGCTGTAAAAAAAAGCTTTTCATTGTTTTTGTTTTGTTTTGTTTACGTTTTACATTTATTGTTATAATTAATAAGATTAAACGAGTGACATCAAATTAAGGTTATAATTGACAATTCGATATTTGAGTTTCTCTTTGTTAAAAAAAAAAAAACAAGCAATACGACACAGTAATTAATTATTCATGTACTGCACGAGATTTCACAGGTTACGTTAAAAGCGAGGTGAAATATTTGTTATTTTAACGCTTTGTTTACATTTTTCTAAGAATCGAACATACCATAGCTAATGTTCGATTTTCATGTTTTACATACCTTTAGGCTCGGGTTTATAACGAATAGTCCAAGCGCTGGTGACGTTTTTCGTGAAGTGGGAGTATAAGTCCTAGTTATTGGCGAATATATCTGGGAAATGACCCTTCTTTCAGAAATACATTAAATTTTGGATTGTTTCTTTTCCTAATTGGAAAATGTAATAATCTAAATAGATTGGTTCATAATCAACTATAAATGTATTTTACTTTTTTTTGTACAAATAGAAACCTATACTACATTATGATATGAAAATTGTTTGATTTTTTTATGGGAATTCCCTATTTTCCATTGTAACGTGTTATACATTTAAAATAACAAAAAAATAATTTAACAAAGGATAGCAAGTCATCAAGGCCGTGCGATGTAGCGCAGCCTTGGGGAGCAGGCAGGCGGTATAAAACAACATATTTGTGAAGGCAGGCAACTGAAATCAAGTTTAGAATTCTTTTTTCTAGTTTATTTTGAATTTTTGGTGCGGATCGGAATGAGCACAGTTATCGTTTTCAAAATACAACTTTAACACTTTTTTATAAGCAAACACAACAGATCTGAGCAGAGAGGCATGCGATTTCATATTGTACATCAACAGGGCTATTTTCTTTAATTTTTCCAGCCGGGATGAAATCAGCCCGACCTGAGTGTCGCTGACTCTCGGCCTATAATTAAGGAATTGTGGAAAATTGAGAAATCTCTTCAAAATACATGAAATTATTTCTATTACCTTATAATACATTCATAGCAAACCCTAGTAAATAAACCCATTAATTTTCAAACATCAAAAGGACACATTTTGAATAAAATAGGTCAATTTTTAAACAAGAAGATGAATTTATAACTGACATGATGAATCTTCAACCAAATAAAAAATATAATAAGTAAAAAAGAAATTTTTTTTATTAAATAAAAAAATAACCAACAAATAAAAGACGAATTCTAGACGAAAAATGTAATAGTTAATATTTCAACCAAAAGACGAATATTTAAAAAAAAACTGAATCCTCAACGAAAATAGATTAATTATTTTTAACCAAAAAGTTGCAATTTCAACCAAAAAAGATAACATTTCTAGCAAGAGATGACTTTCAAACGAAAAACATAAATTTTTAGTCAAGAGGATAAATTTTCTACTAAAAAGGATGAATTTTCGACAAAATACATGAATTTTCAACCAAAAAGATGAACTTTCAAGCAAGAAAGATGGATTATCAAGCAACAGAGACGAATTTTCAACAAAAAAGTTAAATTTTTAAGTCAAAAAGATGATTTTTTTAAGACAGTTAAATATATTATAACAAAAATATATAACATTTTAACAAAGTAGTTGAAATTTCAGTAAAATAACCTGGAAAATTAGACTTATTTCATTTTAAATCAATAACGTTACATTTACTTAAAATCAGAAAAATGCTATATCTACTGGACAGTGTATTGTCACGTCCCGCGACTTTTATAATAATAATAATAACTAATTATATTCAATAGATTATAAATACATAACATTTATATTCAATAATAAAACAACAAGCTGAAAGATCATATCCAATATCCAATTATTATTGTCAAAATCATATTATAAACAAACCTAATATTGTTAAGATCATTCGTGAAGATCAGATTTGCAACGAACGACGCAATAGACCAAGATGAGCTATACGCTTCAACTTTCGCACAACAAACAGTCACACGTTGATCAAAAAGACATACATTAATCAACATGGCAACCAGAAAAGCTAACTGCATTTTTAATCTCATACGCTTACATAATGCTGGTACCTATAGCACTTACACAGCGCAGTAAACGAAAATGAGCGATACTCGTATATCCTCGCATAACTAACACAACAAACGTGCACACGACAATCAAAGGGCCATAAATTGAACAGCATGGTAACCATTAAAGCTAGCCACATTTTCAATCCTATACGTTTACAAATGCTGGTACCTATAGCACATATACAGCACAGTAGACTAAAATGAGTGGCCTACATACAATTTTCAGAACTAACACAGCAAGGAGACAGACATTAATTGAAGAGCTATAAATTAATCAGCCAGCCAACTCTAAGAACAGACCAGATTTTCAGTCCCCTACGTTTACAAAATTCTGGTACCTACACTAGTCATCTACATGATTTAAACGCCCAGATAACACTCTGTTAGCACACTGATGGCGTATGCGCACGCAGATCTGCGGATCGACGCGCAGATTGTGCTCTCACCTGATGAGACCATTCGATTTGATTGTGGGACCTTTGGGTGGCTCGTGTGTTATAGCAGACACCTTTTGATTAGCGCCGATGTCGTCTTGAACAGTGTTCACCTGACTTTTCCCCATGTAGGCTAACATTTTGGTCAGCAACGCATTTGTAGTGACGAGTTTTGACTGAACCGCCTTCAATTCCTCTTTTGTCTCCTTGTTCGCGACGAGAAGCTTCGTCACCGTCGCCTGAGTAGACAATGATGGGGGTGGCTCAACGGCTGGTCGATTCTTGGACCTCAAAGGCAGTTCCTTGTTGCCCAAAACTTTCTGGAATAGCCATCCCACTTCAGCCAGATCCAAGGTACCTTCGTCTGAGAAAGAACCAGTCATAATTAATATGACACCTTTGATTTTATAGTTGGAGGCTTTGTGCTACTAAACATCATGCTTGATGACAAGTTGATGTTTGTAACGAACATTGCATCCAGCTTATCCAATTACTTCAAAGCTTTCTGCAAATGCCCTAGTCAAGTATCGTTTCACTACATGGATGACCTGTAGCGAATGTCGATATTGACCCTCGCAACTGAGCCTTTGGGCTTGCTCAATGCAAAAGCACCCTTCCTGAAAACATCCATAACCGTAAGGTATTGGATGCGAGTGCACTGTCCTTTTGAAAACTGAGATTTTTTTATTTTTCACCTTTAATACATATTCAAAAATATGCATCTTACCTATTTTGAGTATTTGCTTGTTGGTGAATGCCAAGCAAAATCCTGGAGGAGTTGACGTTTGCATCAAGTAAATGCCCTCTGTCGGGTGTAAAGCTGATAGCTTGTAGCGCGCCCACAGCTTTTCCTTGATAGCCTCGAGTGTTTTTGCTGATTAACAAAATATTATATAGTTAGCCTTTTTTATTATTTTCCTTTCTTCTTTGTATAATTTTAAAATAATAAATTTATTTATTAACTGTCCTTTAATTAATTTTTAAACTAGCGAATTATTGTTGCAATATTTTTCAATATATAAAACCGTTATCACGTTTATTTTTCAGTAATTAACCAATTATTTTTATTCACATTCTAACTATTTTGAGGCACCGCACTGCCTGATTCAGTTCAATTCTAGTCGTTAAGGCAATGCGTAGTTTTGCTTACGCGTTTGTGCAAGTGCGCAAAGTACCTAACCTTTCTATTTTCGCGCGGTTACGTTCCGAGATTGCAAGTCGGCTGCGGAACTCTTCAAGCTTCCGCTCCTTCGCATACGCGCGCGCGGCGCCTGCGGAACGCTCCGTCTTTTCATTCCTCTACGTGCGGTTGCCGCGCAACTGCGATTCCACGAGTCAACAGGTCGGCGCCTGTCGCGTGCCCGGCGTTTTTCGATTGCGTCATTCGCCGTAACTTTTGAAATCTTGCGATTTTCAACGGGATCTTCGACGAAAACTAAATTTTCTAGTTGACCGAGTTTCAACGACACTCCCGAATAAAACTAGATTTTCGTTTCGTCGGCATTTCTACGGCACTCCCGGAGAAAACTATTGTTTTGCGATGCGATCTTTTTATGAATTTTAGGTACTTACTTTCAGCCTCCTGTGCTTTGTTCTCCTCTCTCGGCGATGGAGTCTCCTTGTTTTCGTCCTGCATGATTTATGTCGCGTTTTAACCTCGTCGCGACACAGAGATGTAAGTTCGTGCACGAGGCACTGCAGTCCCTTTTTTCCTTTCCTCTCTGTGCACTCGTAATCGAGTACACGACCTTTTTCTACACTGACACACGCGCCTTGTATGTGCCAGCAGCACTCGCCTTTGTTTCACGAAAATCACTTCCCGCCTTTTTCACTTTTTTTTTATATTCACAATACCCGTGCGGTGTAAGCGTGCTGGCTGCCTACTACCTGAAGGAATGATGGGAGCAGAGCAAGTGAATAAAGTAGATTATGTAGAACAAAGAACCTTTTATTGAGAGAATCACAACAGAGGCGTGCGAACGCCTCGAACGACCGACTCGGAATCCCCGGGAAGGGCGCCGGGAGCGACGCCTCACACGCACACACGCATGCGTAGAGCATTCCACATACATACATACACCTGTATCATTCCAACACTCCCTCCTGTTATGCTCGCTACAATTATGCAAGTAACTTAATTAGTTATTTTTGTTAAATTTCGATTAAGATTTAATTTTTCTTCTATGCACTCTAAAGCAATATCCAATGGAATACTATAAAACATTGCAACAACATCTAAGGAGACTAAAGAATGTGTTGATGGTACTTTAACATTATTAAGCAATACTTTTAAATCCCAACTATTTTCTAAAAATTTATTAAAAATGTATTCCTACTGAAAAAATTGATGATTTCTCCAGTACTTTTAACAGTATAGAAGACTCTATAAAATTTACACATAAAATTGAAATCAACAATACCATTAATTATCTTGACTTGCATATTATATAAACACAAACTGGTGATTTAATAACAAATTGTTTCAAAAAGCCTTCTTGGTCTGGTAGATAAAATGGAGGTTAATTGCTTCCACAGTAGGGTCTCCTACTTATAATTTGGCCAGATTCATCTCAAATGTTTTAAAACCTGTATCAGGTGAAACCAATACATTTTTAAAAAATAGTTGGGATTTAACAGTGTTGCTTAATAATGTTAAAGTATCATTAACAAATTCTTTATTCTTCTTAGATGTTGTTGCAATGTTCGACAGTATTCCATTGGCTATTGCTTTAGAGTGCATAGAAGAAAAATTAAATCTCAATCGAAATTTAATAAAAATAACTGAAAATGTATTTCTTACAGCTACTCGAATAGTTTTCAACAATATGGTTTTTTCGTTCAATAATAAATATGATAAACAACTATCAGGTTGCCCAATGGGCTCCCAATTATCTCCAATAGTATCGAATTTAGTTTTAGAAGATATAGAACAAAGGGTTTTCTTACAGAAGGTATGTTGACGACATCTTGACTATTATTCCTACTGAAAAAATTTATGGTTTCTCAAGTACTTTTAACAGTATAGAAGACTCTATAAAATTCACACATGAAATTGAACTCACTAATATCATTAATTATCTTGATTTGCATGTTATAAAAACACAAAGTGGTGATTTAATGAAAAATTGGTTCAAAAAGCCTTCTTGGTCTGGAAGATACATGAATTACAATTCCCATAACCGTTTCTGTGATAAAATTGGTTTAATTAAAGGATTAACCGACAGATCTGTTAAATTAAGCGATATAAAATTCAGAGAAGATAATTTAAATCAAATAAAAATTCCTTTATTAAATAACAATCATCCGCTTTCTTTGATAAATAATGTCATCAAAGAAAGAATTCATGAAATTTATAATACATCCAGTAAAAAAAATAAATGGTTTGATACTTACAATAATTCCGATTATAAACTTACTTTACCTTATGTTCAAAGTCTCTCTGAACGATCGAGAAGTTCTCTAAAAGAATTTAATATTTATGTTTATTTAAAAAATAATAACACACTTGATCGATATTTGTTAAGTAAGGAGGATAAATTGATCACAAAGCCCATAGATTGAGTGAGAGTGGCTTGCATCAAAATATTTAAATTTTCATTAGCCAGGGTGAAATAAGAATCGAAATCATTAAGTTAATAATATATGTTTCATTCTTCTTAAAAATCATTATAAACAGAATTGCAACAATAAACATTTGAATCTAAAAAGACCTATACTTCTTATTAAGTATATGATTTTGATTCAGAATAATAAATTAATAATTTAAGTTAGCTGCATGCATAGCCACAGTGCACGTGTGCATTCCAAGTGTCTTAGTTGCAACAATTTTCCAAAATCAGCAGTGAGTGGTCACGTAAAGTGCATCCGGCCGGGACGGAGGTCTCACGCTCGAGGTGCGGACTCAGCTAAAAACCCTACCAAAATCATACATGCTTTAATGGACAAGGCAAATCACGTTTCGACAACTTTAGCATCCAACGCCGACTTTTCTCCGACTTCGGAAGTAAGGTACGCGATCAGAACCCTTGGGTTCCATGCTTCGTCTCGTCTTTTACCCGCGCGTCACTTCGCGATTGCCGTCCGAATATTAATATTTCAAGTACACAATAGACCGGGTTTTTTTTATCGAATCGTTAATGGAGTGAAAATTAAAATTGCTTTGTACACCCGGAGATAAGTGGATTCGCGAATTAAGTGAATACAAAGAACTGGAAAGTCAGAAGACTTGGTGTGTGTTGGTCTCCCCTACTGAGACCACTAAAACCATGTAAACAAAATGAAACGGAACATTTTGTTTCCAAATTCGAAAATGCTCTTATTTTTTGAATTTTGATCAAATCAAAAGATTTGATAAGAAGAGTTTCATAATATATTTTATATCTAGTGAAAATTTTGATAGACATTTTTTCATCAATCAGAAAAATATTTTTTTTCTCTACTTTTTTTTAAATTTTCAAAATGTTGAAAAGCATATAACTTTTTGAATATTTATTGAGCTGAAAAATTTCATTGGAATAATTTTCAAGACTCTCTCCCATCTAAAATAAACTTGGACAAAAATTTCTGAAACTTGAAAAAAAAAATTTTGTCAAATTTTGAAAATTCTCTAAAATTTTAAATTTTGGTCGGAAATATCTTGTTAAAGAACTTACCCTTCATTTTGGCCCTTAAAAATTTTATGAAAGGCTGACTTGATTCGACAAATCCTTCAAAAGTTAGCGTGGCTACAACATTTAGGTAACCATACATACAGACAGGCATACAGACAGATGCCGACAAAATTTTATGATTTCCAGAATCTGTGAGTGTCAAAACGTAAAAATCCGTTAAAAATCAGAGATCGCAAATTTGGACAATTACATTACACTCTCATGAATAAGAATGTAAAAATATTTCCACTGGTTATGGCTGCAATTTATGTCACGAGCACCAGAAAAAAGTTTCATCCCTCTAAATAATGTGGAACCCAACCGAAATTGAGGTATATTGTTACGAAATTTCAGACAGTTCATGGAAAAACAAAACTTTTATGTCATTACAAACTCTTCATGCAACGACCCGTCTTCAAGTCAGAGCCCTACAAACAATTGAATTTGCACTAAAATTGACATATTTGCGGCTGCAGATCAATGCAGTGTGAAAAATGGTCCACTTTTAACAACTACGTGTACAATTTCTTAAACTATCTGATAAAAGACTATGTGTACATTCTACAAGGTCGAGGCTATAACTTTTGTGAAAAATCTTGAGGAAATTACCTTAATTACAAATACTTTTGTTTCTTTGCAAAAATGTTAATATTTTCCTTTTGTTAATAACTTTTTGTTAATACTTTGTCTCTTAAAGGTCTTTTAATTTAGATCATTTGTTAATTATCACCTCATAAACAATTAATTGCAACATAATGTTTGGTCTGTCCCAGCTGCAATTTTATAGTTAAGAATATCGAATTTTTGGAAAATTATTTATCTGGTATGATTCCTCATAATCTTTCTCCCTGTGACCACTGTGATATAATCGTTCTTTTGTTAATAACAATTTTTATCAACAAAATCCTAGATTTACCGAATCTGATAATGTTTCGTCTGTCTCAGCTGCAATTTTACAATTACGATTTCCGCTTTTTCTCCGTTACTTTTTTTGGTAGCATCCTGACAATCTTTCTCTCTGTGAGGTTACCGTAAAAGACTGTTCTTTTGCATGATATTTGATATTATTCTACGTGCCGGAGTGATATTTGACATGTCGAAAAAGTGATATCTGGGCAGAAAAAAAGTAAATGGAGGAAAAAGTGGCAATATATTCTATAATATAATATATACATATATATACATAATGTATGACTTTTTCCTATTACAAGTACCTGTCATTTGTGTATGAAGTTTGAATATTTGATTTGTGATGAATTTAAAAATAATAATCATTTTTTAAATAATTGATAAATTGAAGTCCTTCAATTTCTCATCTTTTACGGGTAGGTAGTGTGTCATTGGAATCGCAACAGTCCGTGGATGCTGATAATACTATTTTTAAATTGCTAGTTTAGAGACTAGAGTTTCGAGCAATAGGAAAAAGAGAAGCGGAGGGTCCCTGAACGTACCAGGGGCCCTATGACTTCAGCCCTCCCCTCCTCCTGTACACCGGAAGCGATCAAAGGAAATTGCATGACGGGGGATGGGGCGATGAGAGACGATGCGACATGGCACGCACATGACGCGGCACAACGCGTTACGATGGTGGTGGGGGTGCGTGATAGTGTATTTGAGTGCGGTCGGCTACTTCTGTGTCAACTCGTGTCACGGGGGGTTGGTGGGCTCGAGGGGGGGGGGGGTCCTGTGCTGGGACCGACACGCTGTGACTCGATTTGATGGTGGGGGCAAATTGTCGTACGCCAACAAAAACACTAACGCCAACAAAGACTAGCGGACCGCGACTTTTTCAACTGCGCAATAATAAGCCGGATATCCCATCGCCAGAACCGTTTCCATAATATTGCACAATATATGTACTCGACAGAGTACTGGCGCACTCGGCCCTTCCGAGGCGAGAGTCGCAACCGTCTCTCACCCTACGCGCTGAGAAACTGCGTGCGCCAGCAGTTCTAGAAATGTCGAGTATATTTGTTTGTATTATTATTGATTTCAAATCACCCGCGCTTTTCGGCTGAAAAAGTAGCGACCGGTGGCGCATCGATATAAGGACGGGGCAGCCAATAAGCCTCGTCGATAAAAATAAACTGCCCACTCACGGTAAGGGTGGGACCCCCTCCAGCTTAGAAATAAAAGAATCGTTTCCAATCGTTTCCTTTGAAGGTCTGGAAAAAGGGGAGTTTTTACTGTACTTACATTTATGTGTGCATATACTTCTATTTATTTTCATCGCACTCAAAATTACAATTATTCTTCAGTCTAAAAATACATATTGTCAATTAATAAAATACGATACATGATAATATTTCTCTCACCCTCACTAATTTGTTTCAGGTGAAAAGTAACAATCTCTAAGAACAGAATGTCTATACTGGAAGACTTTAAATAGTAATCACTTTTCTCTTTATCTAGCAGAATTCTCAAAAATTTAGAATAATTTTTCTTCACAAAACATTCTTTACATTACATTCTTTACAAACAGTCACTTTTCAGACACACTATTTCTCCAATAGTTTTAACAACAAAAGTTCTTACTATCTTGTAGTGGTAATGATAATAACTCTTCAAGATGTATATTAATGCATGGAACCAATTCCATCAGAACAGCAAAAGTTGATGAAGATAAAACATTTGGCAGTTTATTATCCGTGAATTCATTTGATTATTGGAATAAAGCTTAATTTCTCTGAAGAATCTGTTTAAGAGCTCCCACTCTTCACAATGTAGAGAAATAGATGCTCGTGGATGACTACTCATTAGTTTTACTCTTGCAGCTAAATTACCATTTTTATCTAATTCAGCACAAACTGTTACTTGTTTTGTGAAGGATGCATTCAAGTTATATGTAGAAAACTGCATAATTTGGTTTCTTGGTACGTAGGGCATGTTGATTTTTTTCTAATTTTATGAAGGTGACGAATGAAATTCAAATTCATTATATTGTCCACCCAGATATTTTGAGCGTACCTTTATAAATGAGAATTAAAAATATAAATTAATTATTTTTTTAATAGAATCTTAAATATAAATGAAAAAATAATAAACCTGAAATTCTGAACGTTTAAATGAACGAAATATTCATCTGCTTCTAACACTCTCACCATTCGTTGTGGTAAGAAAATTACAAAACTGTTTTGAATGTCTGGAGCAATTTTTTGCCCATACTTGGTATTTACCTTCCGCAAATCCGCAACAGTGTAAAATTCACCAATTTTTAAGTCTTTTAGGGGTTTGATTGGTAGAACACCAGCAGCTCTATTTAATTTCTTGAAATCCATTGTTGAAAGTTATACTTTCAAATTTTTTCGATAACACTTGAGTTTCTGATCTTACCCATGTGGAAATTGCCAAACGTTTGCCCACTTACAAGTTTGGCCCCAACTTGGGAAATTATTTTATGGCTACAGCAGGGTTAATATCTTAAATCTAGTTCAAACCAACTCTGTTTCACAGCTCTTGATTGCAGCGCCATCAACTTGGCTGTGCATCTGTTTTCATTCGGGCTCCATCTTGAACCTCTTGAACACAAGTAGGTTGGTTTGAGGTTATGTTGGGGAGTGCTTTTGTGATTTCGTCTGTATTCATTATTAAAGTGTGATCCAAATGATAAAAAATGCTGACCAGTTAATTGATCCTTTAAAGTTCAAAAATGAAAAAAATTAATCTATAAAATGTAGATTACCTAAAAATGAAATTTCACATAATTAAATATTTTATTAATGAAATAATTGGAAATAATTTTATTTTAAATTAAGTTTACCAGTTCTGCCACGATCGTGTTTTTCACTTTATATTATCGAATCATTTAAATTTTCAAAACGTCTACACCGTCTGGCTCCATTGCTTAAATTTTTTATTGTTTCTTTTCCTAATTGGAAAATGTAATAATCTAAATAGATTGGTTCATAATCAACCATAAATCTACCAAATTCTCGCGCAGAAATGCAGGTGTACTTCAAAATGCTCGTTTACAATGATTTTAGAACTCAAATTTACAAAACTGACGTTCCATTTCAAGTGCTCGGAGAAGATTTCTTCGTTTAAGCCGTTCGACATACCTTTGGTTGATCCAAGGTTAAAATATGTGCAAAAATGTATAATTTAAAATTCTTTTTTGTTTTATAATTTTGTATATATAAGTGAAAGTTTAACAAAAGATAATCGAGGAGAACTGAAAAAAGAGAAATTAAGGAGATTTTAACATTTCCGGGATCATCTAACGAAACAAATATTTCGTACGCGAATGCGAGACTATATGATTACCATATTATATTTATTGCTAAGCATTATAAGAAAAGTTTTCTTATTGCAATCTTTTTTTAATTAATAAATTTAGTAAGCATATTGTAAAAAATTAGTATTTCTCCAAAAACGTCAAATATAGTTGCATACTAAAAATGTTAGATTGATGTTATGAACATTATATAATATTGCATTTTTATTATTATGCATGATGGTTCTTTTTGTGCAATTTTAAATTTATCTAATTGAATTTCTTTTTCCTGAACTTCAGAAGTGATTTCGAGGCAGAAATAAGAAAGAAATTACATTTTTGAGCGATCGCTTTCGCGCACTTTTATAAAAAGGCCATTTTTGAGCGCCGTTTCTTCGATTCTCCTCATATTTTCTGCGTAATATTTATTCTAACATTTGATGCATTTATTTTATACAATTCATTTCTCACAAATTCTTCTAAAGTATTTTTAAAATCATTTATTAACATTGGTAATGGTATTCTATCATATCAAAGACCGACACTTGACAAAAATGACAAAAAAGTATAATTAAAATGAAAAGGTCTACTGTCGAATAACAATTCCATATGCAGTTGCAGTCAATCAAGTTCAATTGAATCTTTTTTTGCAGGGTAAATACGCGTTTGTTTCTTTTATCCAAAATTCGTTACAATAATTAATTTATTATCAATATAGGCTTTCTTGGCGATTAAGAACATCTTTAAATTTGACCAATTTTGAATGAATCATAATATGCATTTATATTATAATGTAAACTTTCAATAATATAAATTTGAAATTAATACTTTTATGGTCGTGTTCAGTTTAAACTTTCACTATTTTGAACTTGTTTGAAATTTCACAATTTTGAACTTGTTCGAAACTGTTCCATTCATAATGTTTCTATGTGGAATATCTCATATGAGCTTTTTCAATTATAAGGCTTATAAATTAAAATACTAAATGTTTTAATGCTCTATATTAAAAACGAAGGTAAACCACTATCAATTTTAAAGTTCACCTCAAAGTGAAGTATATAATTTGAGAGAAGAATATAAGTGTAACATTTTTTACACACTTGAATATGTAATTGCTTATTAGAAATAAGGTATTTGATGTTTCCGATTTTGTCGACTTATTAACATTTCTTTTTTTTCTTGATACTTAATAAGACGAATTCAGTATTTGAATTTCAGAATTTAATCATAGTCTTTCTTAAATTCAGATCAACTTTACTTGAATTCATATAAATGTTTGCTTAATTCAAGTTCATCTCTGAATTTAAATACATTTCTCAATTTAAGATGTAACATTTTTATTCATTTTTTTTTCTTGTTCTCCTCATTTTTATAGTACCAAAGTTTTTTTGTTTCAAAATTTTAATATCATAGGACATTCTGATTATAAACTTGTTGAATGTTAGAATTCTCTTTCTTAAATAAACTTTCATTTAAAGTGATTTTTCCAAAACTACTTTAATATTTCTCTTCCCTGAATAAATAAAAATTATATTCGAAGACGATTTAAAGACACATTTATTCTCTGAAGAATCTTTAATGAGTTATTTTGAAAACAACTCCAGGGATTAATTATGGCTTCAAAGTTTCCTACAATAAGTTTCAAAGGCTATTCGAAAATAAATTTTGTAGTAAGAGAAGTTTTAGGCTCCGGAAGATACGATCATGGTTCCTTAAAGCAACCAATCCCGACGCAACTGGAACGTGTACGATTTTGGGTTCCTTTTCAGCAAGAGAGGTTCCTTTTTGTTGCAGCTCCTTTGGAACCAAAAATTGGTTCCAATAGAAGCCCCAGTTTTTTCTGTGTGCACCTTATTTATTCATACATAATTTATTTGAATGCTATAATAGCTTTAATTATTATTCAATAATGGGTACACTTATTAATTTCAGAGTATTTTCCGCATAATTCAAATATTGTATTTGCAAATGTCCTATAGTTAAAGAGAAAAGGGGAAAAAGGGTGAAGTTTTTTGAGAATAGGGGAAAAAAGGAGAATTTCGAGAAAAAAGGGAAAACTAAGAAAAAAAGAGGAAAACTGTGCACCCTGCATTTCCAATGGGAAGGTGCAATGAGAAGAAAAACATTTAAATATAGTGCTTTGCGAAAATTCCCACTTGAAATAGGAAATTCAGTGCCGAATGACGTCCTATGTGCCGAGGTTCATGAGGATGATCAAATTCCTAAATCTTATAATTTGTTTTGTGACGGGAAAATATCTCTGTTCTGCTGCCCGGAGACTCGTATTCGATTCCCGCCAGGGGTGATTTCTTCTAACACGATGTTTTATCTTTCAGCTTAGAATAAAATATTAATATCTATTTGTATTTCGCCCTTTCGACCATGGCAGTTTTTCCTATTTTCTATGGGAAAAATCGGAAATACGTAGAATCAACATAGGAGGAATGTCTTTACTATTGTGTTTTATAAACTTCACTGTCTCTCCTAGGGATTATAGAAACTTTCTTTTGTTATAAGTAAAATCATTTATTCATGTATTATTATATTCTAATAAACTTCGTAACTTCATAGTTTCATGTTCACAATAGTAATTCTTGAAATAGTGACGCTGTATCCTGGCTTGCTATTGTCTTATTGTAAAAATAAATATTATGATATGAAATTTTACAACCGAAAGTTTCTCCATGTATGTTATATAATATACTCAATGAATTAAATGGGTTTATATTAACTTCACTCATATTGTCCTACTATTTATATTGTGAGGACAAATATAGATTACATATTTTACATTTAAATTAATAAACCAAAATAATTTTTCAATCCCTCGAAATTTTCAGTTACAGTAACTGAAAATTACTAAATTGTAACAGAATGTTTTGAAACATATGACTAAAGCTTTATGCAGTTACCGTTGCTTAATTTAGAAACGGTTTCTGCATAAGTCTTTAGTAACGCGTCTCGGAAAATTCCTACAGAAATTTCTAACAGTGTACTTCCATACACGTTGCTGAGTTCTTCATATTAAAATACGTCAAGATTTTTTGCACGAACATTGAAGATCATCATAAAGTAATAACAAGAAAATTTTTCGAAATATCGAGGGAATAGAACTAGTTGGTTCCGACGCACTTTTTATAGAAAATGAGATGATAGCAATATTTTTGTTTACGATTTTTATATGTAACATTACACTGAATAAAATGGTGCATAGGTTTTGCAGCTTTAAATATATTGCTAACTAGATTTGGCCAAGTTTGCAATACAGTTTAAGTAAAACTGCAGAACTTATATGTTAAATCTATTATTGTTTAGCAATAGAAATTTGAGAATAAGAGTTATATGTTTTGATTAGTGCATCTATATTTTCCCTGCTATCTATTCAACACAGCTAACTATTTAGGAAGACGAAATCCAGCAATACTTCTTAGCTAGTATATAGCAAGAATACACTAATACTGCCAATACACCTGAACATCTTTTGCAGTGTAATTATAATCCTAGATGCGAATATTTATGGACGTATATTTGAATCCGACAACGCGGTAAGAGTTAAAATCCAGTTGGCATAACAATTGTTTTTGTCAAACTGGCAGGCTTCTATCATAAAATTAAATAATTTATCATAAGGTAGCTTTTATAGTATTCAATTTTTTGCCAGTACTTCAATTATTTTATTTGAAATCAGATAAAAAAGTTTCTTTTCAGTTTCTGTTAATCTCTTCATGAAACAAAAAATGCATTTTTCAATAGCCTCTTCTGTAAAGTTCTCAAAAACCAGCATGGAACACTTTTATTCTAGGCCCACAGAATTCCAATCTAAATAATATAATTATTATATATAATATATATATATAATATTAATATTAAAATCGAGTGCGAAGCACGAGACACGTGATGAGAATGTGTTCGTTAAAGCCGAAGGAGCTTTAACAAAAGAGAATTTACAATCACCAAATTACAGTTATTGATCCTTTGACCGTTGATTTTAAAAGTGGGGGAAATACCAAGAACGAGCACGTAGCGTGAGGTACATATGTTATCGAGCGCGAGAACCAACAGTCGCGCGCCCTAAGCGCGCTCAAACTTGCGAGCCTCGCGCATAGCGCGCGAAGAAAATGTGCCCGCACGGCAAGCAGATTTTTTTTATTTTGTTCTTCAGATGATGGCTTTACTATTGTGTTTTGTAAACCGCTTCATTACTGAAAAAAAGAAAAGAAAAATTTACATTCATTTCTCGGTGTACAAAAATAGGTATTCTAAGCAAATTTCAACGTACGTGTCCGTCTGTTCCTTTCGATTGTTCTTGGACTTGTTCGAATTCTTCAGTTTATTTCTGATCGTGCCTTCGATTATGCCGTTTGCGCCTCTAATCTCGGGGAATCGACGTCTTGCGTAAGCTGCAATACATTTTAATAATAATACAGTAAGAAAAAAAATATATATCAGTGTCAATTCAGTAATGAAAAAATAAATAAATAATAGCAATTCTTCATACTCATTCATTATTGCATCAACTTTATCTGCATTTAGTTTTGCTTTAGGCAATTTGTTTTTGTGAACATTGCATCCTTTCCCCGTCAAGGATGAAGTCTTTAATGTGTCTCGGTCAAAGAAGAACATCATCATATCGCTGTCCAGTGACCTGATTGTCCTATCATTCCACTTTTGAGCTGCCTTCGTGGGAATTGTGATGTTGTTAGTTAATCTAATGGATTCTGCTTTGGAGTTTCCGCTGTTATTCCAATAACTAAATGGTTTAGCCACTGTAGCCTGCTTCGTAGGTGCACCTACCTTCTTCTTCTTCAAAGGTTCTTTCTTGGACTCTGCTACCTGTTTGGATTAAAAAATTGAACACTTTTCTTAATAAATATTCAACATTTCCAGTAGGAGTGGCAAATTGTGTTAAGGAGAAAAAAAGTGAATTACCTGCAACGGGCCATTTTCTTTTACTTGCTCAGTTTCCACGGAGCAAGTAGGCACAGTAAACGAGATATTACAATCATCGACTGTCAGACATTCCCTCAATGTTTCTTCGGAGCGAATAATACTCTAAGAAAAAACATTATAGGTTAATAATAATTTGAAAATATAATATAAATATTAGTCTAATTCATCCTGGTTGAATACGGTCTTGCACGTATTGCTTACTTTTGGCATGATGTTTCTTTGGACGTAATTGTGTACATAGTCGCTACAAACATTCATGTATACGTCTCCAGAGTTGGTCTGCGGCACTTTCTACGAGGATATATTATATTAGAAAAAGCATGCTTTAATGATTGAACCTATAAATAAGCTAATCATGGGCCATTTACATTTTTTCGTTCATTATTATTACTCACTACATTTTCCGTCTGTGCTGCTTTCATGATGAGGGTTTGTCTGCATAATTCCGCCTTTTGGAAGTCTGCTTTGTCAATTTTTTAAATTTCTTTTGTTGACATTTGACTTTCTTCAGCTGACGGCTTCTTACTGCCCCTCTTGAAGTCGGTGACGAACTCATCGTCGAATACCTTCTACGTCACAACTTTCCGAGTTTCTTTCGTGCTCCCGGCAACTCCACGCTTGTAATATTGCTTGCAAGCATGAGTCATCTGTGTCCCTTCTGTAAATTTTTATTTTATGATTTTTCCTGCCAAGTTATGCAATATCTAATTTTATATATTTTATTGTGGACGAAATTAGAAAAAATAATTACTACTTTCTTACCTCCAACATCTAGAACGCTTACTAAGCGGCATCTCTCATCTGCCTGTGTTTGCGAAAAATTTTTCCGCATAGCGTTTGGCGGACAAATCGGTATATTTTCCGGCCACCTGATTACGACCGGTATTTTTCGATCGATTCGATCTTTCGTATCACTTTCTGTCAAGGTATGCAGCAACCACGATGAATAGTCAACAAAAGGTTTTGCCTCCTTCTCATTCAGGGGCATGCAAACAATGCATTCATCGCCTGTTTCCTACAAGACAGTTTTAATAATTTCCAGTACCGCCCCAGTACCGACAGACAACTCCCAGCCGAGTGACATTTTGTACTAATGCCAGTACCGCGCCAGTAACGATATCCGAGCGGCGGTACTGGCGCGGTACCAAGTCAGTTGTAAATTTCCACTTGGGACGCATTGTTTCGATTTGAGAAGAAAAAAAATGTCCACGAAATTACGAGTACCTATTTGAGTGTTGACGTATATTCAACAAAAATACCAATTTCAACCAAATGAATGTTTTTTCAATTCCATCATAATGGTCTTTTTGGAGGGTTTTGAAAATTAAAGGGAAATAGCAGATACATATATATGGTAGAAATCAGATCAGTGTCACATGTCTCATACTGTCCTTAATTCAGATTTATATTAAAAGTGAATACAAATTTTACAAACAATGATTTCTCATTTCTCGTATCGCACTTTTTCGAATATAAAAGACTAAAAAATAAATTGACATAATTTTCTTATCATCACAATGAGATGCCATAGCATCGTCAGAGGCGTTTAATTGCGTCGCGAAGAATTTATTTATTTCTTTTTAATGGGTCAGAAATGTTGATTGAATTGTGAAATAACTGTAACAGGGATCTTTAAAACTCAAGTGAATAATGCGTCGAATTTCTCTGTAATTATATAACATAATTCTCAAATTAAATTTCCCGTTTTGTGATTTAACCCAGAATTTCAATAAGTATCAATTTCTTGTAATAATGAGAATGCTCGGCTTTTTGACTATAAATTAATAAGAAACTACTGACAAAACAGTTGCAATTCATCTAATCTTTCTAAATTTAAATCAGGGGAATTACACTGAGAATCAGTGAACCTTTTTTCAAGATTCCAAAAAGTGAATATCCATTGAGAATCAGTGATAATTCACTGAACTTTCATGGTTTCTAGTGATTCTTCAGTAAAAAGACGATTGGAATTTTCAGTGGATTTTTGATGGTTGAAATCTTGCAAAAAGTGATTCACTGTTTTTCATTCAGTAAAATTCCACTGATTCAAACTTAGAGAGTAATTAGTAAAAGCTAATGGATTTAAAGTGAAAAATTGTTATTTATACTGTTTTAAAATACATTTTTTTACTACATTGGCTGACATTTTTAGTAAAAAATATTAATAATTAGGCAAAAACTTTAATAAAGTGAAGGGCCCATAATGTCAACGTAATTTTGACTGTTTGGTTGGAACGATAAGAAGTCATCAGATTCATTTAATCCATTCCAGTTCCACGAGCTGGACTTTTTATTTAACAAAAAGACATGATCAGTATGTGTTGTAAAATTAACAGTGATAAATGGTGCCTACGACCACAACTGAGTAATATAGAGTCCCATTTATTTCAGACATTTTTTGTGACTTAAATTGTATTTAAATAAGTATCAATTTCTGAAATGCCAAATGAAAGGATAGGGGCCTAATGAGAGTTTAAGCGACACGTTTTAGAGGGATGCTCGACAATGGGCTTGACTTTCAACCCTCGACGACCCTTGCCTCGTCCTTCTAGATACGTTGACTGATGGAACACCGTACCAACAGGTTCCACTGACTTCTGACAGCTTCAAGAGGTCGTTAACAAGCTACTGTCAAGCCTTCTTCAAACCTATCGACAGCAGCAAAAAGGATTGAGGTTAATTTGTAATACAAAATGCATTTCTTGCGATTTACATTAGAAAAATTGGTGCTGATATTCTGTGAACTCTGATATTCCAGAAAAAAATATGGGATTTTCCGACTGATTAGGGTAGTCTATAATCCCACGGTCATTCTAAGACAAAAAAAAATATATAATTAAACATTTTTTTCAAATAAGCTTTTATTAAAATGTATCAAAAGAAATGAAACAATTCCCACTGAAAAGGAGGCTTGTAATAATAATAATTAATATAACATAATAATAATAATGTGACTCAAAATAAAAGCGCGCGACCGAAATATTGAATATTACGTTTACATGAGAAATACATTTTTATATTTTCAGTTACATTATAGAGAAGTTGTAGGCTCCGGAAGCTACAATCATGGTTCCTTGAAGCAACCAATCCCGACGCAACTAGAACGTGTACGTCATCCACTTCTGCTCCTTCTGTCCTAGAAGGTAAGCAAGAGATATTAATATTTCGTTGAGTTTAAAGCAATATAACCAATAAGAAATTTAAGTAGCACCAGAAGACAAGTTTGGATTCCTGTATTTGGGCCTCATAAAGTTAAAAAAAGAGTTTCTTTTCTTGTCTACATTATAGGCATATCATCATATCTTTAAAAAATAATGATTTTCTAACTGGATGCTTTTATTTCCTTTTACTTTAATATAATAACGCATTTGAGGAACAACATAAAAGAAGTCATTATACCCAATTTATATCCAAATGATGAATTATTATCGTCATAGACCTTTTCATTTAAGAAAACGATGCTGCGCAACCGCGAAAAATATATAGCACTTCCTTGAGTTTCGTACAATTTTCCTCAGAAACATATGTGACAATAGTAAATATTAGCGAAAAAAAATGTTTCGAGCAATTAGAAGCTAGAAAACTTCCCACAACAAAATTTCTGATTTACCAGGATAAAATCGATTAAGACGAGGAAAAGTTGGTGCAACCAAGAAGTGCTGTTTTAGAAATAGTAAAAGTGACAGTCGCTGCGCAAGTCATACTTGGGATATAACTATTATTTTATTTCCTTTCCAAAACCCTGTTTAATATTTCGAAAGGGTCAAATTCCCGATGATGCACGTGCATCATTGGGAATACTTGAAATGCATATTCAAAATTGCGCGGAATGCAGTAAAAGTGATATGTGGGTGAGGTTATGTGCGTGCAGGGAAGGGTCTTTGTTTACATTCTTTAAGCACAAAAAATACTTGTCGACAAGTATTTTTCCAACATAAATAATGTAAACAAAGATACTTATATTTGCCCATTGCATTTTGTGGGAGAAAGTGGTCCATCTAAAAAGTTTCCCAACCCCGTTAAAAGTAAGAGCCAGCAAGAAAATTGTAAGGTAAAAATAAAAAATTAATTATTTATTCAAGGACTGTGGAAGGTGAAATTTTAAATGTCGCATATCAAAAGCATGCCTAGTGTATTTTAGTTGTTAGAAAAAATGCCACTTTTTGTAATAGAATATTTTGTGTTTTGTATTTGTAGTCTTATTTAGTATTTTTCGAGCTACCTGAATTTCAAAACTAACAACCCACTTATAATGACAGCTATTAATTAATTTTTAACTGCATTTCTTTGAAAATGTTTCATCAACCTCTTTTATATTTTTTTCATTAGAGATAATTTTAAATTTATGTAAAACACTATTTTTCTACTATTCCAAATATACGACTATATAACACCTAAAAGATGTAAACATAACCTGCATTCTACATACCGGTCAACAAGTCCTTGCTTTTTCTCGTTGGTATATTTTCTTCTGCACTTCAACCATCTTATTTTCAACTGGCAAATGGTGTTTTCGTCCACATTTTTATGCTGTAATTCAGCATCTGACATATCTTTTTCATTCAATTTTACATTAAAAGTTGGTATCACAGTGTATATTTTAACGAAAGTATGTCCGAAACCTTTAAATGCTCGCTCAGTATCATGACGGCACCTAAGCTTCCGCTCTTAAATGAACAGGTCTATAAGAAGACCGATCTTCGTACATGCGATTTGTTAGGAGCAACGGCACCGTATGTGCCAGGCACGAAGGAGAGACCAAACTGTCATGGGAAACTTTTTTGGATCTGCTAGGAGCAACGGAACCGTAAGTGCCAGGCCTGTAAGTCGTAATCACTCTTCTGCGAGTGCGCAAGTGCAACGTGTCTTCTTCTCACGCACAAAAAAAAAGCGAGTGAGACAGCATTTGGAAGTAAACAGAATAAAGTATGTTTAGCAGGTTATGAGAGTTTGTTTTCTTTTTGCAACCGGTAATATTTTTCGCGTCGTGAAAAAAAATTATACTTCTAAAAAAGTTACTTATACTCACTTATATAAAGAGTTTTTTAAGATTGCAAAAGGAGTGCATCATAAAAGTGGTAAGTATAGCATTATGTACGGAGTTCATTATGTTTAACTATTTACAATTGTCACTGCTCATTAAATTATACTTGCTTCTAAATATGTATTTACTAATGTTATTTAAATATTTGTGCAATAATTATATCTTTTAATAATAATTTTCAGCATGATCAATATTCAATTATCTTACGATTACGCTCCGAAAAACATAATATAATTTTAATTCTACAAAATAATTTTGTAACATTTGCAAGATTTCAGAAGGCTTTGTGATTGAGCGACTCAAAAGCAATCATAAATCTCACAGCATGCCTCTGTCAATGAAATAAACCATGTACAAAATTTGCACGAATCTTGAAAAATACCAACAGATTCCTAAGAGGTCTTATTACATCCAGTGGATCACAGTGAGAGATTTGGAATCTTATATCGATATAGCTCAGATGCAAGATTACTGTAAATCAAACTTCGAAAAATGATACAATGATCTAGTGATATCATGAACATCTACTTTCTGAAACTCTTAAATCGGCATTTAGTGATATAGAAATTTATCTAAATAATACTAAAAATGCTGAGTGAAGTATCGATTACGTATATTAAAATCAGCTATTATATATAACAGTTGAAAATCTTGTTTTTTCTTGGAGCCAACTTTTTTTTCAAATTGTAGTTAAATAAATCCATTTAAAAGAAACAGGATTTCTGGTTAACAGAATAATGGACATACAATTGATTCAACTGTTCCAACTTCGTGGACGAAACTTTTTTTCACTAAAACGGGAAGCTGGGTTACCAAAAATTATCATATAGTGCGCCACCATCGCATACGCTGCTTTTTCTTGTTGTTGTAATCACGTCTTTCCCTCTTGAATCTTGAATTATTCTAAATCAAGTTAAATAAACTATTAAAATGTATGTGGAAAAACGAGAAAAAGTAGAGGACGAGGAGGAGGATACGATAAATATTACAGTTAAGTCAAGTCGCTACTGAAAATATTAGATTCAATGATTATATGCTCTAAATTGTTGTTAAATTGTCTATCAGAGGTTTTAAAAGCTGTGTTGAGATTCCTACAATTTTTTTCTTCAAAATTTTTTGTGTACGTGTGGCATTTAGATGTAAAAATGAAGGAGCACATCGCCTTCCAAATAACCAAAAAAAGGAAACTGTAGGTATAATGCCTTGTTCCTGCATACGAGATCTATCGACACTCTCGGTGCTGCCCTCTGCGCTGAGCTTGATAAATCGGCTTTCTCATATAATATAGACTTTATGCCCTTGATGCTTCTTTGCCTTGACTGGATTCCTACTTTTCTATGGTATATTCATCATTTTTATTTTTTACGTGTGATATAATAAGAGTAAAATATTGTTTAAATGAGTTCCTTCTCCTTTTTTCATTCACGGAAAGCAATATATGCATTTGTAGTCATAAAACAGAATTCTCTACTATACATATACGTATTACCATCTGCTGATCGAACAAACCACTGTTATTTTAATAATTACTTTAATTCAACTGTCTTTCAGTAGTGGCAATTGAGCAAACTCTCTCAATAAGCCGAACACATATTAAATAATTATGCATTATTGTATATCCTCAGATTATTATTATCAAGCAACATTTAGAATCTTTTGGAAACTTTTTCTAGAAACGTGTAGAAAAGTTGCTTAGACAAATTTGGCTTTTAAAATTGCGCCATATTATTTTTGTGATAGCTGTGGAATAGTTTTGATGTCGGCGAAGTAGAGATGCATCTTCCTCTGGTAAAAGTGACTCACTCAGTAGCCCTCTTGTATTAGTGGTCCAGTATCCCACATCTAAATACATGGATTTGGCTTAGCAGCTCTCTTGTAAAAGTGGTTCAGTCCCCCTGGTCCAGAAACCCCCTCTTGTATCAATGTTGGTAAGGTAGGAATTCAGGATGTCATCAAAATAATTTAAAAACTTAGCACGGACATGAACCACTTTAACTGTCGAATGTTCTCTAATAATATATATGCCACTTTATCCTGAAGTTCCAGAAGTTTCTAGACTGCAGAATGTTTCTCGCGAGTTAAATGCGTGTTAAATAAATAAGCACTAGGATTTTAGTCAGGGACTTATCTTCGAGGAAGCAATAAATCAAATTTTTATATAGACAAAATAGGATGTCATACATAGCCCTCTACCAAATTTCTGGGAGACTTTTACGAAATATTGTCAGACATTGCATCATATGATGCAACAAAGTTCTACATGATAATAGACACGTTTAGGATATAATTTTTTTGCATCGCAAAATGTAATGCGTCATGAAAAATGACCTTGAACTTGTTTACCAAATTCTATTTTACGATTCCAGAAAAAATTGAGATGAAAGTTGATTTATATTAATTTTTATAATTGTATTATAATTTATCTATAGAGAAAATTTATCACAAACTTAAAAAAATATATACACGAGACAATAAGAATTCAAGTTGTAATTATATTTAATTATTTAGAAACATCATTAATTTAATTCCAAATTGTACCATATGAGGAAAGAGGTATATATGTTACAAGCAAAAAAAGATTTCACACTAGACTGTTTTTCTTTTTTTTTCTAATTAATTAACTAATTTTCTGGTAAGTGAGTCAAAATCAAATACACGGCATGCGCAATCTCCCACCTCATCTCTGGTTCTGTGCCGCTAGCTACGGCCGTCAGAAGTGGAATAGGGAATAGAAGGAAAGGGAATGTCGAGAAAGTTGATCTGTCTTTTTCTAAGGATGATGATTGCTTTTACTCATCTTCCATCTACTTTCACAGAAAAGGATCAATCCACCAATCGCCATCCTTAGAAAAGGACAGGTCGACTCTCGATTTCCCCTGTCTTTCTATTCCCTATTCCACTTGCGATGGCCGTAGCTAGCGGTCCAGTACCATATGTCGATGTAATAATTAATGAACATCGATGGCCAATATTTTTAACTAATAGTGACCGGATTTCTAATTATATATATACTCTTTTTTCAAGAGTTTCTGTCCTACCTTGTCCTCTTTTCAAAAATCAATTATGATCACCCTAGACATTGGGGGACAAGGAAATAGGCTTGCCGGAGAGAGAGGGAGAGAGTGAGTGAGAACACATTTGAGAGGTAGTGCTTTCTCTGTCGAGAAAAAGCTGATTGGTCGAGAGTATTTTCGATGGGTGGAGCTGGATCCTGGAATAGAAAGAGGCAGATCTACCTACAAAGTGTTCTCTCCTCCCCTCTCTCCCCCCTCTCTCACTAGATATGTCTAGATATGTGTAGATATATCTCTGGGGAACTTCCATAAAGGATGTCACAGTTTTAGGGGAGGGGGTAGCCGAATTGTGACTGTCTATGACAGAGGACATTGAACCCCATTGACCAAATGTGACAATGGGGGGTAGGGGGTCGAAAATTCGCCTAAAAACTGTGACATCCTTTATGGAAGCTCCCCTAAATATGTCGATAATCGCACCCACTTTTATGATTTTCTTAGCGTTCGGCCGGTGAACTTATCTAAAAGATTGCGCTGCTGAATTATATTTTTTACTTTGCCATTTTTATTAAATAATGTTAACCATTTTACAGTTTTGTAATTATTGTACATTACATACCTTGTTATTGTTGTATAATTTTTATCCAAATCATGCATAAATAATAGTTAATTTTTCAATGATCCTATGACATTGTTCAAACCAAACTTCCTTAAATATAAGAATTTGTATGTATTTTTTGTAATTTTGTGATTTCTATAGTACTTTTCTTAAAATTATATTCCTATAATTGCCGTGCGTTATAGGAAATTTATTATAGACCTATGATGATTTTCCCACAATCCTTCTTCCTTTTGGGAAGCTTCTTCAGAATATATGCTTCATCGCATGAATATGTCATTAGAAAACATCGACAATTACAACACACTTTTTAATGAATTCGTCGCATCAGTTTTTTTTGTAATGTTGTAATTGGACAGCGGAGAACCCCGGAAGGGCTGCTGTCTGACGCGTCAGATTCTACGCATTTCTTTATTCATGCATGTACCATTATTCACAAGTAAATAAATCATTATGAAAAAAAAAGTTATATTAATATTAAAACTTTTTTAACAATGATTAATGATTTCCAGTGGAATTGTTCCAAATTATAAAAATTCATTTTGAATTGTGCAACCTAGAAATTTAATGATTTCGAAATCAAAATTTCAAAAATAAAATAACTTCAAAACGTTAAAAATGGAACATTTCCAGATTAGAATTTTCAAAAATTCATAATTTGAAATGAAATGGAGTCAAAGCTTCTGAAATTCTATAAATTTTTATTTTATTATTATTCGAATTTATTTATTTTTAATGAAAAACGCAATTCACTTTAATTTTCAACGTTCAAAATGGAAAAAATTTTTAACTAAGAACATTTATAATGGAATTATTGTGCAAAACGTTTAAAATGTAACAATAGGCTGCGCGAAGAAAACCAAAATTGGTCGTTCTTCAGGACCTTCTCTCGGGGAACAGAGTATAGACACTCATTCAAATCTTTGGATATCCTACCAAATTCTTGGGAATAGCTTTAATTTTTTTTCAACACGTGGACTCCTTGGGAATTTCTTAAAATTTCCGGAAACGCTTGCAATCCTTTAAAGACTTCTGAAATCCTCATAAGACTTTCGAAATCTCAATAAATTCCTTGAAATGAGTGCAAATATTTTGGAGTTTTTAAAAAAACGATAAAATACTTGAGAATTAGTTGAAATGTTCAAAATTTCCATAAAATCCCACGAAATTCCTTGAAATCTTTTCAATCTATTAATGTATTTAAAATCTTTCAACTCTTTTGAAATTCTGCAATTCGCTTTCAGATTCTCTATTTTTTGCATCAATTCTTACAATATATTTACATAATTAATTTCTATACACTCAACTCTCAAAATAAGCATGGTTTCGCATATCTCCGAGAAATCCAAACTTAAAGTTAGTAGCGTGTGAACAATTTCCTAATGTTACGCAATATACGCGTGTAAGCACCCGCGCACTGCTTCTTTGTACATACGCTGCTCGCGTTTCACGCATGGCTGAGCAGTCAGTGAGCACCACCTCCGTTGCTCCGCACATCGGGACATTCCGAGGCCATACGAAGCCAGCAATTCTAGCAATAGCATATTTTGAAGATGCTTATATCTAGAGTTCAGTGAACTTATTTTTTTATAATGATTTTACAAGAATCGTGAAAAAAAATTATATGAAATTTATTATAGACCTATACTGAAATGTCTATAATATTTTTTCGTGAAAGGAGGATTACAAGGGAATTCACGAGATTGCATAATATTGCATACAGAGTCTTCATCAGATTGCATAAATAATAATTAGCTCCTCGTTAAGATGCATTAAATCCTGATTTTTCTAATCTTTTGAAATTCTTGGCAATCTTGAAAATCCGACGTGTGATAACACTTCGGTGATAGGCTCATCGATTTTATCTGTAATAAAATATAAAAGTGATTTAATGCGATTGCATTTCAGTTTACTTCAATCAAGTTTTGGAATTAATATACTTTGGTCCAGGATTCATCATAAAACGTATATAAACTGAAATTTTGCGTTTCATTGTTTGAACGAAAAACGATCAACTTCATGATGTGTAAAAATATCCGTATATATGTCAAAATAATTCCTGGTGGGACTGCGTTAAAAATAACAAATAAAATAGGCCGAGTTTAAACATTCGAACAGTTCGTACGTTTATGTACGTTTATAACACGGTCGAGTCTAAACGTACGGACCTTTCAAGGAGAAGGGGGAGCTGGGAAAGAAAAGGGCACTGAGTTGTGGCCGGACGTATAGACAGTGCCAATAAAATAAGTTAGACATGTTCGCTATCATAGGGTGTTGTAAAATGATCATGACTGTTTGCAGTTTGCATATAATTATTTATTTTTTATAAAATTGACTTCTGAAAACTACATTGGAGGAAAATACTCAGCATATCATAGCTCAATTCTGTAAAGTTACCGGAACCTATAGTTCACAAAAAATTTTAGGCTTCCTCTGACCCTGAAAGTGAAAATATGTTCTATTATTACCTTGTTTGGAACTATTATTAAAAAATATTCAAATTCTGATAACCTCGTCTCAATTTTTTATCCGAAACCACCATATTTATAAGCCTATTACGCCCCAGAAAAGTAAGCGTTTACATAGTCCTTTACCGAACAATATCAGCTGCTGACAGTTTATTAGTTTGGAACGCCGCCATACTGACGGTTTATTAGTTCTACAAATAGCCACTGAATAACGCACAATGAATTTGATCAGATTTCATAAACTTACTATATATATATATACCTGGGCGTGCCTCAAAGTTGCATTCAGGACGTAACATCAGTGAAGGAGTCTCTCCGAAGCAGACACAACCACCTTCTTCGACAGATTTGGTCATTCAATCTGTCGGTGTTGAACAAGGTATCCGCGACTAACATGCTTGCCATCCCGGTTCCACTCTACTCGTTTGGGGTGGTTCAATGGACGAAGAACGAATTTAAGGCCCTTGATGTCACCACACGTTCTGTTCATAGCCATGCCCAGCTGTCTAGCCGCGAAACGAAGGAATCGGTTCTGAATGCGTTCGAGTCTGATCTTATAAACGGCATATTTCGGAGACCAGATGACTGATGCATATTCTATAAGTGGTCTTACTAGCGAGAAGTAGAGAACCTTTAGCGCAAATGGATTTCTGAGTTGAGATGCATTTCTAGTAACGAAACCCAGATCTAAGGGATTTGTTTGCAGCCGCAGAAACCTGATCATCGAAAGATAATGTCTCGTCAAGGAGTATTCCAATGTCACGCACACGTGTGACCCTGTCTAGCACCTCCCCTCGATGAGATAGTTGTACTTAGGAAAGTGTATTTTCCTAGAAAATGATATGACTACACATTTCTTAATATTAAGTTGCATCCCATTTAGAGTGCACCAATCTTGCAGCCGATCAAGGTCGTCCTGTAGGTCGATACAATCTAGATGGGGGTTTATTTCTTTGTGTAATTTGAGGTTATCAGCGAAAAGCAAAAAGAAGCAAAATTTAACAAATGTGCCGATGTCGTTGACGTGAAGGAGGAACAAAAGAGGTCCCAGATGCGAGCCTTGTGGTACACCAGACGAGGCGAGAAACATTTCAGGAAATTTCCCATTAAGACGTACTGATTGAAATCTACCACTCAAATAGCTAGTAAGCCATGCGAGTAAGTTTGAAGTAATCCCAAAAGCCGTGAAAAAACAGAATCCCAAAAGCTACTGAAGGGGCTTAGCCACTAGAATGCCGTGGTCAACTGTGTCAAGCGCCTTAGAAAAATCAGTATATACTGCGTCGACTTGAGAGCCCAATTCAAGCTTGTGTGATAAGCAATGCGTGTAAATACAAAGATTAGTTACCGTAGATTTCTTTCGCATGAAGCCGTGCTGCTCCTCTATAATGGTGTTACTGGAAGCAAGGTGAAGATGGTCAAAAATAATTCTCTCAAAAGTTTTAGCCATGGAATTGTGTATAGTTATCGGTCTATGGACCGTGTTACACCGACAAGCCTACAGTAGGCCGGCTTACTATAAGCTACCTTCAGTGAGAGAGCCCGAATTCGCGTCGGCGCAGAAGCCGCATGGCCTCCACGTGTGTGACAGACAGCCTTCTTCTTCTTCTTCTTCTTTAATAACAGCTAATGGCTGATCTACGTTGACATCATACTTGCTTCAGCAGCCTTATATATACGGTCATGAACTAGTGTTGGAATTTTATATTACCCAGTGGTATAATCTGAAACGAACGCAAAGGTTATCTCCCATCGGAGAGAGAAAAGCAATGGCCCATGCACAGTGGCGCCCAGGGGCGGGCATCTCGAGCACGCTACATGCGCAACTGGTGACACCCGTGCCCCGACACCACTGCTCATGTACTAGTGTACGCGGGCGCAAATTGACAATTTTTTAAAGAAAGAAAATGTTATTTAATCGGTTTTCAAAATTATTTATTCTGTCAAATTTTTAGGTTTGCATTTTTTAGAAATTTAAACACGTGTGAGACAAATCGCAGGTAGGGATTAGCTAAAACCTGGTAACTACTGAAGGGGGGAGAACATTTTAAGGCTTTAGAGAGACCTGTGATGAGGGTGTCACGTATGTTATCGAACCGGGGGCAGGCCCACAGAATGTGATCCAAATCTTCATCAATATCAGGATTGCAAGTATACTGGCATGAATTTACAATGTTTTTTCGGGCTAAACTAGCTTTAAGCGAATAGTGATTGCTCCTCATGCGACAGAGAGAGACTGTCCACTCTCTTGGTGCAATGAAGGAGGCAAACCAAGGTTTTTGCGAATGCTAGTAGAAGCGTTGATTGTAGTGCACGCCCTTGTTTTCTCCAACCTTAGTGTAATAATCCCTTCAGCTATCTAGAAGAGATTTTCGAGCGGAACCAAAGAAGTCAGAACTGGGTAAAGAAACGCGAAGAAGAGCGCTGTCAGCAGCCGATGACTTAGCGGCCAGGTCGGCATGCTTATTTCCTCAAATTCCCTTGTGTCCAAGGATGCAAACTAGCATTATTGTGCGATTGAACTTGGCCAGAGTCGCCAGTCTATTTCTGATTACAAAAATGATGCAAGATTTGATTTTGTTGGGGCACGCAGCTGCCATTGTAGAGCCCCGCGTGCAAGGATAAGGCTGCATACTCTGAGAGGTCGCCCGGTATCCCAGAGTCACCGTTTAAGACGCCTCACCCAGGTGTCATCGTTTCCTTGAACTTTTTTACATTTATTGTTTTTATTAACATCTTTATCTAATATGCTTAATTGTTGACCTCTTATTTTAGATTTTGCCAATTCTGTTTCCCATTCACGTTTCCCATTCGTGGCATTAATTTTTCAAATAGCTGCTTAATTTCTATTACAAACGCGTGAATATCTTGTTCTTTTTTCTGATTACAACATTTATTTCAATTTTTAATGATTTCGGAGTATCTTTGGTTTAAATACGCGTCTTTTAAATCCTCGATAAATTGGTCCAAATTTCGCCAATTATCTCTATTAACCTGCAACCAACTTAATGCTCCCTCTTCGAAAAAAACGTATAATTTTCTAAAATATCCGTTTCGTTAATTTTATAACCTCGTTTGAAGCTAAGTAAACTATTCAAAAAATTAGTGGGACTATTTTCCGTTTTTAAATTTCATTTGCCATTACGATATTATCGCTTCTATTTTCTTTAAAATGAATTACTTTTTCTGCACCATTCAAAAATCCAGCGTTGTTTCCTAAGAACGAATCAATTTCAAAAGTTCGATTATCAAGTTTTTCGTTTTCTTTCCTTTCTAAGAATTTTTTCTCTTTCTGAATTACTTCATTCTAAACGTTTTTTTGTCTCTTTCTAAGTTTTCGAGCTATTTTCTCTTTGCCTTGATTTCATTATCTATTTTACTCATTTCTAATTCCCCATATTTGAACGTCATACTATTCTCATTATGTATTCACCAATTACCTAATGTATTCTCGGTATTGGGAGACAGAAAACCAATTGCTTGTATGTGTGGGGTATGGTCTTGTCTGTGTCGGTTTGGCGTACTTGCCGTCGTACCTCCTGTATGCGTTTGTTTTTGTACTGTCGTTCTTGGGATTGTACCTGTCGCTTGATTTGTCTGTACCGCCCCCCATTCTAATTCTCTATTTCGTACTGTTACGAATTCTAAATTTCTTTCTATTTCCTCTCCTCTACTTTCGTTTTCGACCGATTGACTATCCCTGTCTTCGTTTCCTCAATTATTCAAATTTGCCTGTGCGTTGTTTTCTTCGATTACAATTTCTGGAGTTACATTTTTCTCTCCATTTTTTTTTATATTTTCTACCGGGTTTGCCATTTTCGGATTATGTTTCATTTTCCCCGATCTAAGATTCATTCGATTTTTTCCTATTTTGTCCTAATCTTTTCTATCTACAGCCTAGCTCATGAGTTTCTTCTGGCTGATTAAAAGCGGCATGTTCACTGAGGTAAGCGTCTCGGTTTTTACTACTGGGGGTTGCGCGTGGCCTGACCACGTAGCGGAAGTATCCGCTGAGGGCGGGAAGGCGTGGCAATGTTTGTTGCACGTCACTCAAACTATCTTTTCGCGCGCCAATATCTGTGACTGACACCGCTTTATTTTTCTAACTTTCGTTCTTTTTCTTAAAAATTCTTCTAATTTTTCCCACTAGTAAATTCTGTTATTACGCTTTTATTCTTCCAAGTTCATTTCTGTTTTTACCTATCCATATAATTGTTATTTTTTGGTTCAGTTGTTTTTTTTAAACCCCTCACTTGTGCAATACGTCTACGTGTAGTACACACAAGGCATTTATATTTTCGGGGTAATTTTCATTTTGTTGAAGATGGCAGAGCTTTCGAACACGCGAAGTATACCAACTTTTTTTAACGTCATTTATGTACCCGCACTGTTTCGAAATAATATGCACAATTCTACCAGCACATTTTTAAAATGCCAATAGAAATAAATTGCACACAAAATCAATTTCGATAACATTTTCTCAAACAATTTTCAATATTTAAGTATTTTCCATCTACAAAATTTTAATTTAAGATTCTCTCCTCTAATGGCACACGTGCATCCAATTTTGATTTTTTTTATCTTCATCATTTTAAGACTTTCATTCTCGACCTGGAGGATTATTTAACCCTCTACGTGGCCATTTGACCGTTATCGTCAAAAATCGTCAAATGAGGCATGTAGAAAGGGAACAACCAATAGTAGTGCTCATTTACGTTTTGAAGATTTAGATGAATATTTGCAGATAAAAGATATTCCAACAGAGTGTGAACCTATGATAATCAAAGCATCTTTAAAGCAGAGAGCGAAATCATGGTTTTATGTTAATAATTGCAGCTTTAAAGACTAAAAGAATTTCAAATTTAAATTTTCAGAAGAATTTCATTCTCTGGAATCGAGAGCAGAAGAAGGAAATGCATGGAGAAATAGAATTTATACGAGGCAAGATGGTACGTTAGTCAGTTATTTTCATGATCAAGTGCGACAGGCAAAATACCTTGACCCCCCTCTTTCAGAATACATGCGAAATTACACGATAATTAGACAGCTACCAAGACATATTCAAGACAATTTAGCCACAGTTGGGTTGAATTATACAGCCAAAGTTATGAAAACAATAGCATGGTTAGATGGTACGAAAAGAGATGGTAGAAGTCAAAACCGAAAGCAAAATTCGTGGCAGGAAAATAATAGGTGGGGTAAAAATGCGTATGAGAGAGATGAACGATTAAAAGGGTATAATGATGACAGAAATGAGGATAAAAAAGATTGGTATAGAGGAATGAATAATTATAAACGAAGAGGCGAGGATAGACGCGAATCATGGATTATGCAAGATATAGATGATAAATACGAAGAACGGGATTATCATAAGCGCGATAATAAGGATACATATGAATCTAGAACAGATAACATCGATAGGAAAGATCTTGGAAAAGTCAGAGATTAAAAAAAAAGATAAGATTGGAGACAGGAACATAGGAACAAAGAGATGAGAGGAAACAGGTATGGAGAAAACAAAGATGGGCGACGCGATGAAAATAAAAGTAAGCAAAATGAGAGGTGGGAAAAATCAAGGGATTATAATGAAAGAGTTGCTGCGATAAGAAAAGAAATAGATGAGAATGTAAGAGACTGGGATAACAGGGATGACAGAAGGGATAATAGTAGAGACGACAGTAGGGATGATAGTTATAAAGATAATAGCTATAGAGATGATAACTATAAGGATGAAATAGAAGAAATATCAGATCGCGGAAATTCAAACTGAGTGTCGACAGTAACGTGGGTTCAATTACATTTCCATGGGTAGGTAGCATTATTGATGACGTAGCATATGACCTTAAAGGCCAGATAAGTGAAAGTAAATTACGCGCATTCACAATTTGTGAACATAAATGTCCTTTTATATCAATCCAAGCAGCGGACGATAGCAGCGAAGCAATTATTGACACAGGAGCCAAAGTAGATTGTATATCAGAGGAAAAGCTTAAGAATTTAAATTGAAATATAATGGAGGAATGACCAGTCAGTGATATAACTTTATACGGTGGTTTTAACTGAAAACCTTGTTCGGTTGAGAAGCAAGTTTCACTCAAAATTAATATCGGAAGTCAGGAAATCAATTCAATCTTTCTAGTAGTTCCAAACTTAGTTTTGACATCATTCCTGGTACAAACTGGTGTGGACAAATCCAAGTTCATATAAAAAATTCTAACAGAACAGTAATGATAAACGGAGAAGTTTTGGGCAAACGAGTCGTAACTATTATTGATGAATCAAAAAGAAACAGTTTGAATCCGTACAAAAATGATCCGGAAAGGGGAAAGACAGATACGTTTGCGAAAATCAAAAAGGATAGAAATGGTAATTCGCCGATTAAACTTAGACAAAAGACTAGAATCAAGCCTGTGAATAGCGATACAATTTGAAATAAATAACAAACATGGTTCGTTTCTCCTAAGTCGAGAAGAACTACGTCAGGCCTCGAGTGCGCAACAGAAACAATTGTTGAGAATATGAAGTTCCAGTATATAAAAAAAATAAATGACGACGAATAAGTAAAAAGGACATTTCGGGAAAAGGATGACGCAAATTCAAATAAAGAGGGTAATAACGTCAAAAATAAAGGAGAAGACAACGCAAAGAACAAATATAAATCCGAGAGATTCATAGGCTTGGTAAATGATAAAACAAACATAATTATATATTATGAAGAAGAAAACCTAATCCAAGCAAATTCAGCAGAAACAAGAAACAACCAAGATTCATTTTGCGAAATGAGGGATAGCGCATTCAAAAAATCTAAGGATTTCAATTCATCATCGGACAAAGAGATGATATTTCTTATGGCCTACTTTTACCTTTTCGTTCATTGTTGTCACTTTAACTTATTAGATAACTGTAATTATTATAATAATTAATATCGTTATAATCATTATAACAATATTATAATAATATTTATCATAATTTTTCGCATAATTATCATAATAATATTATAATAATATTTATTATAATGTTTTGCATAATTTAGAATGTTCCGGAAATGTGCAAAGAACGTGTTTTCTTTTTAACCATAAATGATAAATTTTCAACCAAAAACTAAATAGTTTAATTTTCAGTTAAAAACGAATTTCCAAATGAAATGATTAATCTTCAACTAAGGAAATCAATTTTCACCGAGCAGTTGAATTTTCAACCAGAAAAGTTGATCATCTTATACTGAAAAAAAAATTAATAATAATAATTTTCTTTTTATCCAAAAAATTTTTTTCTCAGCTTATGTAGTTTATGCAAAAATGTAATCTTTTTATTTTCAATATTGCTCCTTACGAATAAAATAAAAACTAGGCTTCCTTTAAAAAAGTGATTGAAAAAATTTGTAAATGTTTTTTGGGTGCACAATTCTTTTTATTTATCTTTTTTCGTATCTTGCATAGTTTGACCGAAAAATAAAATTTTTTATTTTCAATTATTTTTCGGCAATCAAAATTGGAATTTTCGATTTTTGTACAGGTCCCTCCAGTGTCACGATGTCTAATGACACTTATATTCAGAAGCTCCGGGTCCTTGGGAACGCCAACAATCTTTCTTTTCTTCAGATGAATTTTGGCCCATTTATGTAATCCAAAGTCCATCCCAATCTCTCCTGTGTACTCCTTGACAATATTTAAAGAACTCTGAAGATTGGTTTTACCAAAAGCATAAATCTTCCAGTCATCCATATAAAATACATGAGTGACCTTATGCTCGCGCTTGTTAGTGTAGCCACAGAGGTACCCAGAAGAATTTCGTAGTGCGAGAGATAGAGGCAGAAGTGTGATGCAAAAAAGCAAAGGGCTCATGGTATCGCCCTGAAAGACACCTCTCTGGAAGATGACGTTGTTCGTTGTCACACGATAATTTCCAGATCAGATAGTAAATCTGGTTGTCCAAAGAGGCGTCAATCTCTCTATGCATCTCACCATGTGTGGATGTACCTTCAAGCTTTTCAATAGACAGATGATAAGTGTCTATGAGAGGTTGAATCGAAAGCTTTGCGGTAGTCAATCCAGGCTATTGACAGGACGCGTTGATGGGCTGCAGCGTCTTTACAGACACACCTATCAATTAACAGGTTCTCACGACAGCCTGCTACACCTTTTTTGAGTCACGTTGTTCGTACATCTCAGGCCACACAGGCTCAATTTGCCGAACAATCCTGTTATTTAAGACAGCTGTAAAGATTTTATACGGTGTGTTCGAACAAGTTATTGGCCTGTAATTCTCTGGGTTGGACAAGTTGCCTTTTTTCATTCTCATCTAGAGAAGGTATTAGATTTGTGTAAAATTTGACCCCCCGCCCACGTTTTTTGTCAAATGTTCACGTTTTGAGACCCCCTGAACGCAAAAAAACAGGTTTTCACGAATGTGTCTGTCTGTATGTATGCATGTATGAATGTATGTATGTATGTATGTATGTCTGTCTCTGTGCACGATAACTTCCGAAAGAATTGACCTATTGAATTGGCCTTTGATATACTCTTTTAATCTCGTAAACGAAAGGTCAAGTTTGTTAGCCAGCCATTTTGGATGAAAATTCAAAAAGTCAGCGCATTATGCAAATTGTTGAGGCCATGTTTTTTCAGAATTTAAAAATTATATGTACAGGTGTTCATAGTACTAAAAAATTTAAACAATTTATTTTCGTGAATTTTTTCGATAAAATAAAAAGTTTCAGACTTACAGCTTTTGCAATATCCAAAAGAGGAAACGAAAATTAACATTTTCAGTCAAACAACGCACGACACGAAAAAAAGTCAAGGCAAAAAAAGTGTTTCTTTTTGCACGCCCTACAGGATTATTGTCACGACTCCTTAAATTTTTTTGAAAAATCAAAAATTCTCATTTTTATTGCACAAAAAATAATGAAAAATCCAAAATTTAATTCCACGGTCAAACTATGCAAGATACGAGGTAGGGGTAGTTCTTGAGGGTTGCTGGATATTTCTGTGGTTATAAGGATATTTAATACAGTCTTGGAAATGCGTGCCTTGTGATTATTATCAATTAAATTTTTTTTGCGATTTTAGATGAAGGCAATATAAACGGGGTTCGTTAAATGAAGTAGGGGTAGTTCTTGAGGGTTGATGAATACTTCTGTGGTTACAAGGGTATTTAATACAGTCTTGGATGTGCGAGTCTTGTGATTCTTATCAATTAAATTTTTTTTTGCGATTTCAGATGCAGGCAATTTAAACGGGGTTCGTTAAATGAGGTATGGGTAGTTCTTGAGGGTTGCTGGAAATTTCTGTGGTTATAAGGATATTTAATACAGTCTTGGAAATACGTGTCTTGCGATTATTATCAATTAAATTTTTTTTTGCGATTTCAGATGAATGCAATTTAAACGGGGTTCGTTAAATGAGGTAGGGGTAGTTCTTGAGGGTTGATGGATATTTCTGTGGTTATGAGTACATTAGGTACAGTCTTGGAAATGCGTGTCTTGTGATTATTATCAATTAAATTTTTTTTGCGATTTTAGATGAAGACAATTTAAACGGGGTTCGTGAAATGAAATAGGGGTAGTTCTTGAGGGTTGATGGATATTTCTGTAATTATAAGGATATTTAATACAGTCTTGGATGTGCGTGTCTTGTGATGATTATCAATTAAATTTTTTTTTGTGATTTCAGATGAAGGCAATTTAAACGGGGTTCGTTAAATGAGGTAGGGCTAGTTTTTGAGGGTTGCTGGATATTTCTGTGGTTATAAGGATATTTAATGCAGTCTTGAAAATGCGTGTCTTGTGATTATTATCAATTAAATTATTTTTTTTGCAATTTTAGATGAAGGCAATGTCAACGGGGTTCGTTAAATGAGGTAGGGGTAGTTCTTGAGGGTTGATGGATATTTCTGTGGTTATAAGGAGATTAAGTACAGTATTGGAAATGCGTGTCTTGTGATTATTAAGAATTAAATTTTTTTTGGGATTTTAGATAAAGGCAATTTAAACGGGGTTCGTTAAATGAAATAGGGGTAGTTCTTGAGGGTTGATGGCTATTTCTGTGATTTTAAGGATATTTAATACAGTCTTGGAAATGCGTGTCCTGTGATTATTATCAATTCAATTTTTTTTTTGCAATTTAGATCAAGGAAATTTTAGCGGGGTTCGTTAAATGAGGCAGGGGTAGTTCTTGTGGGTTGCTGGATATTTCTGTGGTTATAAGGATATTAAATACAGTCTTGGAAATGCGTATCTTGTGATTATTATCAATTAAATTTTTTTGGCGATTTTAGATGAAGGCAATTTAAACGGGGTTTGTTAAATGAGGTTGGGGTAGTTCTTGAGGGTTGCTGGATATTTTTGTGGTTATAAGGATATTTAATAAAGTCTTGGAAATGCGTGTCTTATGATTATTATCAATTTATTTTTTTTTGCGATTTTATATGAAGGCAGTCGAGACGGGGTTCGTTAAATGACGTAGGGGTAGTTCTTGAGGGTCGCTGGATATTTCTGTGATTATAAGGATATTTAATACAGTCTTGGAAATGCGTGTATTGTGATTATTATCAATTGAAATTTTATTTGGCGATTTTAGATGAAGGCGGTCGAGACGGGGTTCACTAAATGAGGTAGAGGTAGTTTTTGAGGGTTGTTTGCTATTTCTGTGGTTATAATGATATTCACTACTGTTCTGAAAATGCGTGTCTTGTGATTGTTATTTTTCTGAAGTTTTAGTTGAAGGCACCGTAGACGGTGTTCTTTAAATGTGCACAGATAGGGGTAGTTTTGGAAATCGGAATAATACGTATTGCCTAGTTTCCTCTAAGAAAAAGAATGTTTCATCTCCTTGAGATACTGCGACTTGACGAGTACAATCTGATTGATTTGAAATGAATTCTATAACAACTAATTTGTTTAATATTCGTCTTTTTTCATTGAATCCAACTGGTTAATCATTCATTTTTGTGTTGTTGAAAACTAGTTTTTTTTATGTGAAAATGTAACTATTTTTTTTAGTTGAAAATTTAACTATTTGGTTACAAATTTATGAATTTACTGAAAATTTGTCTTGCGGTAAAAACTTCAATTCCTCTAAATTCATTCCAATTTTACGAAAGTCAATGGAATTTTTTTGGATTTAAAAAAAATTTGTCAATTCCTTTGAATTCTTTTGAATTTAACTTGAATTGTTTTGAAATCTTATGAATTTATCCTAAATTGTTTACCCCTTGAGCGCGAAAAAAATCCCCTATAAGCGTGACAAAAATTATTCTTTGGTTTAAGTTTGTTTAGCTATTAATAAAAATTGCGAATTTTCTGCACCATCAATTTTGTAAATCAAAATTTCGAAATCAATAATTTCAAAAAAGTATCCTCGAAAATAAATTAAAAAAAGTATTCAAAAAGTATCCTTTAAAATCAGTCAAAAATTTCTTTTTAAATTACAAAGTGTAAAGAATAATTTAAACTAAATAAAAGAACCTATGTATTTAAAAGGAAAGTTTCTTTCATAATTTTCTGTATGTAATGCGCTCAATATTGCATCTAATGGAAAAGAAATTATCTAAAATTTGCGCTAAAAGATTTTATTCAAAAAACTTGTGTGAATGTGATATATGTATATTATATATGAGTGATTTTCCCGAAATTATCACTATTTTGTTACTATTTTGAAAAAAAATGACAGTAGAGAGACTAAACCTAAACCTAAAAAGATATTTCAAATAAAAAAACAAAGTTTCAACCAAATAGTTATATTTTCTACAAAATTATTGAATTTTCGAGCTGAAAATACGAATTTTCTACAAAAATGCCGAATTTACAACGAAAAACATACGTTTTTAACAAAATAGTTGAATTGTCAACTAAAAGGATTAATTTTTTACAAGAAAATACGAATTTTCAACAAAATGCCGAATCTTTCAACCAAATAGTTGAATTTTCAACCAAGAAGATTTATTTTCTACCAAAATAGACGAATTTGAAACAAATTTCATACATCTTCAACTAAATAGTTGAATTTTAAAACTTAAAAAGATCCATATTTAAGCAAAAATTGATTATATCAATTTTCATTTTTAAGATAATTAATTTTCATTGAAAAAAAAACGAATTTTCTACAAAACTGTTAAATTTTTAACCCGAGAATATGAATTTTTAACAAAAAAGTTCATTCTCAACCAATCAGTTGAAATTTCAACAAAATATTTCTTTTATCAGTAAAAAAAATTGAACTTTCAAGAAGGTAGTTCTTTTTTCAACTTTCAACCTAAAAAGCTGAATTTTTAATGAAAAATGTAATAGTTAATATTTCAGGAACAATAATATTTGAATATAAACTAAAAAACAGTTGGATTCAACCAACAAAAACTAATTTTCAACAAAATACTTGGATCCTCAACTAAAACAGATTAATTTTCAACCAAGAAGTTGCATTTTTATTTCAAAAAATTGATTTTCCACCAATAGAGACGAATTTTCAACGAAATATATAAATTTTCAACCAAATTGTCACATTTTCTACAAAATTGTTGAATTTTCGAGCCGAAAATATGAATTTTCTACAAAACAGTTGAATTTTCAACAAAAAAAGTTCATTTTCAGCCGAAGCAGATTAATTTTTAACCATGAAGTTGCTTTGTTAACCAAAAAAGGCTAAATTTTTACAGAAATAGAGGAATTTTCAACGTAAAAGAATTTTTTAGTCAAAAAAGAAAAAATTGTCAATCAAATGGTTGCATTTTTAACCAAAAAATTGATTTCCTACCATGAAAGACGAATTTTCATTAAAACAGTTGAACATTCAACCAGAAAAACCAGACTTTTAAAGAAAATTGTTGAATTTTCAACAAAAGATTTCAATTTTTAACCAAAAAATACGAATTTTCAACTAAATGGTTAAATTTTCTACTAAATTGTTGAATTTTCGAGCCAAAATTACGATTTTTCTACAAAACAGTTGCATTTTCAACAAAAAAGTTAATTTTCAACAGAAACACATTAATTTTTAACCAGACAGTTGCTTTTTTAACAATCTCCTTTTTTCTTAGTTTCCCCTTTTTTCTTGAAATTCCCCTTTTCCCCCCTATTTTCAAAAATCTTCCCCTTTTCTCATTAAATATACGATATTTTTGAATATACAATAAAAAATTAGTCATTTTGATGATTTCCATTCGAAATTTCTTCAATTTGGACGATTTAGAATATTGCCCCTCGCAATTTAAGCAGACCGGTTCTTGAAAAAAAAGGTTATTTAAATAGTTATTTAAGTTGAAAACCTTCAAAAAAACGTAATTTTTTATATTTTTGCTACAGGCTTTCCTTTATTTATTAATATTATTCATAAAGGTATGAAATTATTGTATTTACATTCGCTATACAGATTTTTATTTGGCATATGAAGTTCCTTTGCCTAATTAATTAGTATAAACAAATTGATACAAAAAATTTATTTTTGTTGTACTTTTAAGCCTGGAAGTATTTTTCATCTCGACTTTCTCATTGAATCATGTAAACCAATTGTCTTATTACGACCGAACACTGAAAGATAACATTTTTGATTGTTATAAACAATTGTCATAAATAAATTCATGAACTAAGCGCTTCTGTATATAGAAAATTCGTTTTCTCAGGGCAATCGTTTATTCTACCGGCAAAAATAATACTTCAGCTGAATGTATTGACACTTATTAATATTTTTCATTATTATAAACAATTGTGATGAACAAATTCAATAAATAGACACTGCTAGATACAGTAAATGCGTTTCTTAAAGGGTTTTTCTTCTTTCATCGTCAATAATAATACTTCAAACGAATTTATTGACACCCAACAACATTTTAAATTGTTATAAACAATTATTAGAAAAAATTCATAAACTGGTTACTTAATTATTATTATCCTTTATAATAAAATTAATTAAGCAAATAATTACCCGAATAAAATTTTTACTTTATTGATTTCTTTGAGCTTTTAGTTTTTGTATAATATTTTCAGGGGCTGACTGAGATTTGATATTATTTCAAAGACTTTAAGATGTTTTAAGAAATTGAAAAAAATCGTATTGGAAAGAATTTCCCAAACTTTATAAGAATTTTGATAGATATTATAGGATTTAAAAGGTTTTAGGGTAGTTTTAATGATGGGAAGGGACATCACAAAATATCAAAGGATTTTTATCTAATTTCAATAGATATCAAAGATTTTTAAACATTTTTCGATATTTCTATAAATTTTAAAGAATTTTACAAGAACTAGGGATTTTCGTAGAATTTCAAAGATTTTATGAAATTTTTAAATGTTTCAAAAAACTTCACAGGATTTAAAAAATTCTATGCGATTTTAAAGAATTTCGAAAGATTTAAAGACTTAGGATATTTTAAAAGATTTAGAGGAATTTTAGAAAATTGGAAACATTCCGAAATTTCCTAATATTTTGAAGTACTTCTAAGACAACCAGTGAATTTTCAAGAACTTCGAAAAAATTTGAAGAAAATATTTCAAATATTTTTGGGTATTTTCAAACATTTTACGAAATTTTCAAGGAATTAAATAATTTCAAGGTTTTTTGAAACAAATTTGCGCTTTTTAAAAATTACATAGAATTTCGGAATATTTGGAACGATTTTATAGGAAATTTGAAACTTCGATTGAAACTTCATAAACAATTCTTCATTTTAACCTGATTTGAAAATTATAGACTTATAATTGAACGCTCTTATTTAATTCCAAATCCTATTTAAATATTGTTTCATTTATAAAATATTCCATTTTTAAACATTCAGTTAAAACTTTTTTAATTAAGTATGACATATTTTTGAATATTCAGCAATTTTGAAACAATTTGAGTTAGTTTAAAAGATATTTACAAGTTTGAAGAAAATCCACACTTAATTTAAAATTGGAAAAGATTTCAAAAAATAAAAAACTAAACTAAGATTTTTGGAGGTTTCGAAATAAAATTTTGAAGCTTTTCAAGGTTCTTCAAAGATTTAATTAAATTTTTTTTTTCAGTTTTAAGAATTTATTTTAAGAGGATGTTTAAAAAGATTTCAAACAATTTTTTTTTATGAATAAATTACAATTTAACAGTTATTCATTTGACAACAACATTTATTCAAACTCAAACATAATAATTCAAACACAACATTTATAAGCTTTTCAAGCATTTCAAAAGGTTCTGAATGAATGAAAAATTTGTATCCAAATCCATGGAAAAACTAACAATCTTTTTTTTTTTTGAAAAATTAATTTTGAAAGAATATTTCAAGAAATTTCAAAATTTTCAAAAACGAATCTGGATATTTTCAAGGTAGCTTTTTTTAGATTTTCGTTTGTAATAGGAAATTACGATATTTGTTCCAAAATTATTATGCTTATTAAAAAATTTGGATAAACTTATTTTTCTTTCATAAATTGTTATTTAAGAATTATTATTTATTTTAATTATTCCTTATTTGTTGAAAATTCCTTTGCTTGGTTAGAAAATTCATCATTATAGTTTAAAATTCATATCTTTGGTTGAAAATTGGACTTTATTAGTAACAATTTAACAATTTTGTTGGAAATTCATATTTTTCAGTAGAAACTGCATTTTCTTGCTTGGAAATTCACCTTCATGGTTAAAAATTAATTTTTTTAATTGACAATTTAACTAATTAATTTTTTGGTGAAAAGTTCTAACTGTTTTGTTGAAAATTTGTCTTTGTTAGTAGAAAATGAATCTTCCTGCTTAAAAATTCATCATTCTGTTAAAAAATTAATTTTTTTAATTGAAAATTTAATTATTTAATTTTCGATGAAAAATTGAACTCTTTTGTTGAAAATTCGTCTTTTTTGGTAGAAAATTAAACTATTTGGTTAAAAAATCATGTTTTTGATTGAAAATTGAAATTCTAATTTGAAAATTCAACTATGAAATTTTTGGTGAAAGAGATTGTTTTTTTACTTTAAGATTCATGTATTTTGTTAAATTTTCGTTTTTTATAGAAAATTAAGATATTTGTTTAAAAATTATTATACTTATTTAAAAATTCATCTCCTTGGAAAATTCATGTCTTTGGTTGAAAATTGGACTATTTTGATGAAAATTCGTTTTTTTGTTGAAATTTACATTTTTGTATTGTAAATTTAATTTTTTCATTTCGGATTATAAATTTATCTTTTTTAGTCAAGAAATCAACTATTTGGTTGAAATTTCATGTATTTTTTTTATAAGTCTTGTTCTTGCCAAAGAAAATGATTTTGTTGGTTAAAAAATCCTGTTTTTGGTTGAAAGTTCAACTATTTGTGAAAAAGTAATCTACTTTCTTGAAAATTAAACAATTTTGTTAAAAAATATTATGTTTGGTTGAAAAATCAACTGTTTTGTAGAAAACTTGTCTTTCTGGTTGAAAATTCAACTCTTTTGTTAATTTTTTGTTAAATATCAACCATTACATTTTTTATTCAGAATTCATCTGCTTCAGTTAAAAATTAATTTCTCTGTAGATTTTGTTAAAAAGTTACTTTTTTTTGGTTTAAGATTCATCATTTTAGTTGAGAAGTCCTATCTTTGGCAGGAAATTTAATTTTGTTATTATTTGGTTGAAAATTAATTTTTTCACTAGAAGTTCAATTATTCCAGCTGGAGAATTATTATTTTAGTTAAAACTCTTTTTTTTGTAGAATTTTTTTTTAGTTGAAAATTCAACTATTTGGTTAAAAATGTATATTTTTGAGTTGAAAATGCAACTGCTTCGTTGAAAATTCAAGTAATTTTTTTTATGATTTTTCTTTTTCTGTAGAAAATTAATCTTCTGAGTTGAAAATTTAGATATTTCGTTAAAATTCGACCTATTTTGTTGAAAATTCCACAATTTTGTTAAAAAATATTCTTTTTGGTTGAAAAACAAATGTTTTGTGGAAAACTTGTATTTTTGGTTGAAGATTCAACTATTTTGTTCATTTTTTTTCTTCAAATATCAGCTATTGAATTTTTTGTTCAGAATTTATCTGCTTCAGTGAGAAATTTATTTCTTTGCAGATTTGGTTAAAAAGCCTTTTTTGGTTTAAGATTCATCATTTTAGTTAAAAAGTCCTATCTTTGGTTCGAAAATTGATTTTGTTTTCGTTTGGTGCAGGATTAATTTTTTAACTAAAAGTTAATCTATTCCAGTTGGAGAATTATTATTTTAGTTGAAACTCTTTTTTTTGTAGAAAATTTATCTTTTTTAGTTAAAAATTCAACTATTTGGTTAAAAAATTATATTTTTGAGTTGAAAATGCAACTGCTTCGTTGAAAATTCAAGTAATTTGTTTATGATTTTTCTTTTTCTGTACAAAATTAATCTTCTAAGTTGAAAATTTAGATATTTCGTTAAAATTTGACCTATTTTGTTGAAAATTCCACAATTTTGTTAAAAAATATTCTTTTTGGTTGAAAAACAAATGTTTTGTGGAAAACGGCATTTTGTATTATTCTGAAATTTTATTATTCGGGAATTTTCCAATTCCGGGAATATTATAAACTGTTCGGGAATTTTCCAATTCGGGAATTTTATTATTGGGAAATTTTATTTTTTGGGAATTTTTCAATTCGTTTAATATTAATAACTGATCGAAAATTTTACTATTCGGGAATTTTATTATTTGGAATTTTTCATTTTTTATTATTTATTTATTATTCGGGAATTTTCAAATGCGGGAATTTTCCAATTCGAAAATTTTATTATTCGGCAATTTTCCTATTCGGCATTTTGTATTATTCTGAAATTTTATTATTCGGGAATTTTATTATTTGGGATTTTCCAATTCGGGAATTTTATTATTTTTAAATTTTATTTTTCGGGGATTTTCCAATTCGCGAATTTTATTTTTCGGGAATTTTCCAATTCGCGAATTTTATTATTCGGGAATTTTATTTTTCGGGAATGTTTCAATTCGGTAATATTATTAACTGTTCGGGAATTCTACTATTCGCGAATTTTATTATTTGGAAATTTTATTTTTCGGGAATTTTAAAATTCGTGAGTTTTATTATTCGTGAATTTTCAAATGCGGGAATTTTCCAATTCGGGATTTTATTATTCGGAAATTTTATTTTTCGGGAATTTTCCAATTTTCCAATTTTATTATTCGGGAATTTTATTATTTGGCAATTTTCCTATTCGGCATTTTGTATTATTCTGAAATTTTATTATTCGGGAATTTCCAATTTGGGAATTTTACATTGTTGGGAATTCTATTTTTCGGGATTTTTCAGTAATTTTTCGTGAATTTTATTATTCGGGAATTTTATTTTTTGGGAATTTTACAATTCGCGAATTTTATTATTCGGGAACTTTCCAATTCAGAATTTTACTATTCGGAAATTTTCCAATTTGAGAATTTTATTATTTGGCAATTTTCCTATTCGGCATTTTGTATTACTCGGGAAATTTTTCGGAATTCTTCAGTCAATTTTACAATTCGAGAATTTCATCATTAGAAAATTTTATTTTTCGGGAATTTTCCAGTTTGGGAATGTTATTATTTGGGAATTTTAATATTCGGGAATTTTATTATTCGGGAATTTTCAAATAGAGGGATTTTCCAATTTGTGAATTTTCCAATTCGGAAATTTAATTTTTCGGGAATTTTCCAATTTTTGAATTTTATTATTCGGGAATTTTAATATTCGGGAATTTTAATATTCGGGAATTTTATTATTCGGGAATTTTAATATTCGGGAATTTTATTATTCGGGAAGTTTATTATTTGAGAATTTTCCAATTCGGGAATTTTACAGTGTTGGGAATTTTATTTTTCAGGATTTTTCAGTCAATTTTACAATTCGGGAATTTTATTATACTGGAATTTTCCAATTTGGGAATTTTATTATAATGGAATTTTTCAATTTGGGAATTTAATTATTCCGAAATTTTATTATTCGGGAATTTAACAGTGTCGGGAATTTTATTTTTCAGGATATTTTAGTCGTCCCGGGAATTTTCCAATTCGGGAATTTAATTATTTTGAAATTTAATTATTTGGGAATTTTACAGTGTCGGGAATTTGATTTTTCGGGATATTTCAGTCATCCCGGGAGTTTTATTATTCGGGAATTTTCTAATTCCGGAATTTAATTATTCCGAAATGTTATTATTCGGGAATTTTATTAATCGGGAATTTCCGAATTCGGGAATTTTACAGTGTCGCGAATTTTATTTTTTGTGATATTTCAGTCATCCCGGGAATTTTATTATTCGGGAATCGTTAAAGTCGGTAGTATTAAAAACTGTTGGGAATTTTACATGGTCGGGAATGTTATTTTTCCGGATTTTCCAGTCATCCCGGGAATTTTATTATTCAGGAATTTTATTAATCAGGAATTTTCCAATTCATGAATTTTATTTTTAGGGATATTTCAGTCATCCCGGGAATATTATTATTCGTGAATTTTCAAATTCGTTAGTATTAAAAACTGCCGGGAATTTTATTATTCGGGAATTTTACAGGGTCGTGAATTTTATTTTTCGGGATTTTCCAGTTATCCGGGGAATTTTATTATTCAGGAATTTTCAAACTCGGTAGTATTCAAGACTTCAGATTCGAATTCAGCGACCGTTAAAACATGTAAAAGTCCAATTTTGGAACAGTGACACCTTTTTCTTCCGATCTTACTTTGATATGACCTTGATCTGACCTTGAACTTGGCATCCTGGATTCAAATGAGTCTCAGATTCAGACGCAGCGACCCCCACAACATATTAGTATGCTAGTCTAGTCCGATGTAGCCCATTTACCCATATGAGTCATCTATATATTTAAATTAAATGACCTTGAAATTACCTGAGAGGTCGTCATAAAGAAATCAAATCATACATATCTGAACATAAAATCTTCAGTTCTTTCAGAATCTGCAGTCAGAAATTCGTTTCTTGTGGAATAAACAAAATTGACCTTGAACTGACCTTGACTTTGACTCGCTGAGCTCAAATCGACCCCGGATTCGGATTCAGCCACCCAAAAACATAAATTATAGTAGTTATCTTCACATAAATGACTTTTATGTCTATTGAACCTTCAAATGCCCTCGACCCGGATGTGCTGAGGTCAAACGGACCACGGATTCATGCCCAACGGGTCAAAATATATGGGAATATATGTGTCGCATCTGTGGAACAGAAAAGTGTTTTTTTTTGTTTGCCGTTGTAATTCATCAAATCGCATTTCTTCCTCTCATGGTTCGTCACTGCACTGTCTGGCTGACTCGTACGTTCTCTTAATAGCTTCTGTCTGCAACACCAGTTTGTGTTGTTCTTGATATGTGGTAATTACCACCATGCACTGCAAAGCCTAACAAAGATCGCGAGACTGCCACGTCACTGTTTTTTGTTTTTCTCAACTCTCGCGTCGCTATAAGCTACCAGTTATCTTGGCCTATTAGTATTTCGACCTGTAGATTTCTATAAAGTTCGATCTTTAAATCTTTTTCGATTTTGTTGAAATTGAAAATAAAATTGTTACCAATTGATTGCGTTTCAGTTTTTAATTTTTTACAGCTATCGCACAGTTAACTTCAAATCTTCCAAAAGAACCGATCATATTAAAATTTACTTTTTCTGAATCAATTATAATTATCTTCTCACTATTTACACCTTGTGGAGATGAATTTACTTTTACACCACGGGCTCCTATGTCTTTTGTTAATTTTCCATCAATCAAAGTAATAGTCGAACCTTCTTTTTATAACGCAAAAGTTTTTATAGATGTTTTTGAACCTTTCACATAAATAGACAGAATTCCTAATAAAACACCCAGTTCGTCTAGTCATTTTCGCGACTCATTTTCATCGGACTCCGTGTTCAGGGAACACAATGCTTTTACATTTCCCGGCACAGATTGTGAAGGTCTTCCTTTGTAGGTAGTATCGCTTGAACTTTTTGGGTTATGCAGTAATGAATTATGACGTCTTTTACAATGAGCGCATCTATTTGGCTCACTACAATTTTTTCTCACGTGATTTTTCGTAAAGCAATTGAAACACAAACCAGTGTTTTTTGCCATTGCTCATCGTCTATGCAAGGAGTCTTTGCCAAATTTCTTACACTTCCACAAGCGATGATCTTCAGCATCACAATAAACGCATGACTTAATAATATCAAAACTATCATCTGCCCGCTCAGTATTTCTGTGTTCGCTTACATCGTGCGTCGCTGTATACACATTGCCTGTTTTCGCGTTGCGCGCTGATGACGTATTCGTAAATGATTTTTGCGATTTTGATGTTTCAGTGGCTTCTACATCAAACACACCTCTTGACACAGCCAGTTCTGTTTCGTCATACAAAAATTCAGCGAGTTTTTCTAACTCTGATTTTTCGATACTCGCGTTCGCGGCATGCCTATTATACGCTAATTTTAATGCAGAAGGCAGCTCATTTTCAATGAATCTAACTAAATCGGGTTTCTGTAGATAGCCAGTCAAAGGAAGATTTTCAAGTGCTATCGTAGCATTTCTAAGTTTTGTTGCGAATCTAGTTAAACTTATTTTGCCGGACTCTATCGTGGGTAAATTTTTTAAATCGTTCACGATTTTTTGGGCAACGGTTCTTGTATTTCGGTAATGAAGTTCTAACGTACGCATTATTCGACTCGAGTCGCAACTGTTTGCGAGAAGAACACTAACAGCTTCACGTGCTTCACCCTTCAATGCGTCGCTTATATATGTGTATATATATATATATTATATTTATTTTTATTTATTCATTATAATATTTCTAATTTTTTGAATAATCTAATCTGATTATAAAAATTAATTTTGTTAATTGAAAATGTATCTATTCCATTTTTGGTTGAAAATTGATATTTTTAATTTGCAAAATCAACCATGTAGTTGACAATTCAGTTATTTTGTTGAAAATTAATCTTTTTTGAAAAAAAAATAATCTTATTGAAGTAAAATACATTTTTTAGGTTGAAAATTCAACAAGTTGGTTGAAAGTTAAACTACTTTATTAAAATTTTATTCTTTTGGTTAAAAATTTATAATTTTGGTTGCAAATTCATCTTTTTGGTTGAAAATTAATCTTTTTTATTTCTTAACATTATTTTTATTCAATAATAATAATAAAAATAATATTAATAATCTTTTTTATTCAAATATTCTACTTTTTGTTTGAAAATTCTTTTATTATCTTAAAAATTCGTCTTTTTGGCAGAAAATTAATCTTCTCTTTGGTTAACTATTTAACTATTAGGTTGCAATTTTTTAAATAATTTCATTGTTAGAAAATTTAACTTTTCTATTTTTGGGTGAAAATTGACACTTTAATTGAAAATTCAACAGATTGGGTCATTTAAGTTGACTGGTTTCATCTGTGATTGAAATTGACTGATTTGAAAATTCACTTTTTAAATAATTTATCAATCGTCGAATCCCCATTATTTGAATCAGTAAAAAATTGACTTCGAATCAGTTCATTTTGACTGATTCAAAATAAGACTTTAGTAAAATTATACTTTGATGTGTAATTCTTGTATCGTTGATCAAAAATTCTGAGATGGACAATTTTTCTGGTTAATAACTATCAATTATTCCAATTTGTTAAACATTTCTTATCTCCTTCGTGCATTTGAAAACTAGGCTGAATCGCTTATTACTTTTCATGTACCATAAAATGAATTTCCTGTCTTTCTTGCTCCACTGATTACGAAAATGAGAAATTATTAGACATTTCTATTTAAAATTACTATGAATCACGGATTTCAAACGAATTAATGTTTGACTCAACGCTGTCTATTTTTGTCACTGAATAATAGGGTGGATCGAAAAAAGTAAATAAAAAACAGAAAAGTTTAGGCACTGAAAAGTTTAATTTTGGGGCTAAAACGAGGCTGAAATAAATTTAAAAAATTTGTAATTCTCAGTTTTGCAAAAATCGCTAATATTTTTTTAGTAACCAATATAATATGCCCGATTTTCAAAAAATTTCAAAAATCTGAATTAGCGTATTGGAGAATTAATTCAGGGTCTGGAAATTTATTTTCCAAAATCTTCTCTTTTTTTAAGTTACGATTTTTTTAATCTTCAATTAATGCAGGTTCTGATAATGTTAATTGCTAAAATCTTATAATTTTCAAGGTAAATTTTAAGTGCGATAAAGTTTCTACATGCTCGAAATTTTTAAAATTTTAAAGTACAAATTCTTAAATTTTGATGATTTGGAAGATCAAAAATCAAATTTTCAATTTTAAATCTTCTAAATTAAAGAAATTTCGGATGTAAATTATCCAAATTACAGCACTTATTATTATAAAACTTGAAATTTGCATACATTTTAATTGTAAATTTTCAAAATTAAAAATCTTCAATTTTAAAGATGTATAAATAAAAAATCTTAAACTCGAAATTTTTGATGATTTTGATCATGAAAATTTGAGTTTTCATTTACAAATCTTCCAAATTGAAGAAATTTCGAATGAAAATCATAGAAATTACAGAATTTTGAATGTTGAAACTGAAAATTTGCATAGTTTTTTATGGTCAGTTAAAAATTAAAAAACTTTTCAATTTTAAAGATTTATAAATAAAAATTCTTAAACTTTGATGATTTGGAACATTAAAAGTCAAATTTTCAATTTTAAATCTTCTAAATTGAAAACATTTCGGATGAAAATATCAAAATCACAGAATTTTTTAATTGTAAAACCTAAAATTTACATACATTTCAATTGTAAAATTTAAAAATTAAAAATCTTTCATTATAAATTTTTTAAATTAAAAATCTTCCATTGTAAATTTGTAAAATTAAAAACCTACAATTTTAAAGATGTATAACATTGATATCTTTTGAAATCTTCTCAAATTTGTTGAAACTTTTTGAAATCGTTTAAAATCTTTGAAATGTTTTGAAATCTTTTAAATTCTTGAAATCTTTTGAAATCCTCATGAATTCTTTAAAATATTTGTGAAATATTTGTGAAATCTTTCCGAAATCTTTTTGAAATCTTTCCGAAATCTTTTTGAAATCTTCTAAAAAATTTTGAAATCTTCTAAAAAATGTTGAAAACGTTTAAAATCTTTCAAATGTTTGGAAATTTTTTAAATCTGATGTACTGCACCCATGTTGAAATCTTTTGAGATCCTTGCAAATTCTTTGAAATATTTCTAAAATCTGTTGTATTCGTTTGAAATCATTGAAATACTTAAAATTTTTTGAAATCTTTATGAAAACTTTGAAATATTTGTTAAATCTTTCTTTAATTTTTGTTTTTGAAATCTTTAGGGTACGTTTGACATCATTGATATCTTTTGAAATCTTCTCAAATTTGTTGAAACTTTTTGAAATCGTTTAAAATCTTCGAAATGCTTTCAAATTCTTGAAATATTTTGAAATCCTCATGAATTCTTTGAAATATTTCTGAAATATTTCTGAAATCTTCTACAAATCTTTGAAAACGTTTGAAATCTTTGAAATTTTAAAATGTTAATTACACATTTTTTATACCCATTTTGAAATTCTTGAAATTCTAGTATTCTTTTGAAATCTTTAGGAAATTGTTATGAAATCTTTGCAATTCTTGAAATCTTTTGAAATCCTTGTGAAATCTTTGTGAAATCTACCTGAAATTTTTTGCATTCGTTTCAAATCATTGAAATATTTAAAATTTTGTGAAATCTTTTGAAATCTTCTGAAAAATTTTGCAATCGTTTCAAATCTTCAAAATGTTTCGAAATCTTTGAAATCAGGTGTACTATGCCCATTTTGAAATTTTGGAAATTCTAGTATTCTTTTGAAATATTTAAGAAATTTTTATGATATCTTGTTGAAATCTTTAAAATTCTTGAAATCTTTTGACATCCTGATGAAATCTTTGAAATATTTGTTAAATCTTCCTGCAATTTTTGGTATTCATTTGAAATCATTGAAATATTTCGAATCTTTGTGAAATTTTTTTAAATCTTCTAAAAAAATTTGAAATTGTTTGACATTCTTTGACACATTTGAAATCTAGTGTACTACGCTCTTTTTAAATCTTTGAAATTTTTGTATTCTTTTGAAATCTTTCTGAAATTTTTATGAAATCTTTGTGAAATATTTCTGAAATCTTTTGTAATAATTTGAAATCATTAAAATCTTTTGAAATCTTTGTTAATTCGTTGAAATCTTTTGAAGTATTTAAAATCTTTGTGCAATCTTTGAGAAATCTCTTAGAATTTTTCAAAATTTTTGTAAAATCTTTGACATTTTTTTAATTTTTCTGACATTTTTATGAAAACTTGGAAATATTTGTGAAATCTTTCTGAAATCTTTGTGAAATCTCCTAACAAATTTTGAAAACGTTTAAAATCTTTGAAATGTTTGGAAATCTTTTAAATCTGATGTGCTGCACCCATGTTGAAATCTTTTGAAATCCTTATGAATTCTTTGAAATATTTCTAAAATCTGTTGTATTCGTTTGAAATCGTTGAAATATTTAACATTTTGTGAAATCTTTTGAAACCTTCTACAAAATTTTGTAATGGTTTCAAATCTTTGAAATGTTTTGAAATCTTTGAAATTAGGTGTACTATACCCATTTTGAAGTTTTTGAAATTCCAGTATTCTTTTGACCTCTTTAAGAAATTTTTATGAAATCTTGCTGAAATCTTTGAAATTATTGAAATCCTTGTGAATTCTTTGAAATATTTGTGAAATCTTCCTGAAATGTTTTGTATTCGTTTCAAATCTTTGAAATGTTTTGAAATCTTTGAAATCAGGTGTACTATACCCATTTTGTAATTTTTGAAATTCTAGTATTCTTTTGAAATCTTTAAGAAATTTTTATGAAATCTTGTTGAAACCTTTGAAGTTCTTGAAATCTTTTGACATCCTGATGAATTCTTTGAAATATTTGTGAAATCTTCCTGAAATTTGTTGTATTCGTTTGAAGTTATTGAAATATTTAAAATTTTGTTGAAGTATTTTAGGGTATTTTAAAAAATTCGAGGTTTTTTTAAGACCTTTCAAAATTGTCAATGGATTTCAGAAGATTTCATTTAATTTGCTTTATAAGAAGAATAAAATTGTCTTTTTTTACGTCTTGGGAAATTTATAATTTATAATTTCGGGTAAGAGAACCTAAAAATTAAAAAAAAAACTAAAAAGAACTAAAAAACTATTAGTCTGGAAGATGTCGTATTTATTAGGTTCTCCTACCTAAGATGATTAACAATTAATTCGCAATGTCTTAGGGTATTTTTAAAAATTCCTTGGAATTTTCCAGAGCCTTAAAAAATGCAATGGATTTCAAAACATTTCAATTCATTTTAAATATTTTAAGCTATTTTTTTTTAATTCGAAGGAATTTTCATTTGATTTTAGTAACTTAATTCGATTTGAAACAGGAATTTCAAAGAATTGTAAAGGTTTTAGGGTAACTTTAAAATTTCCAAGGAATTTTAAAATGTTTCAAAAATTTCAGTGGATTTAAAAAAATTCCATTTATTTGAAGTATTTTAGGGTATTTTTAAAAATTCGAGGAATTTTTAAGACCTTTCAAAATTGTCATTGGATTTCCAAAGATTTAAATTGATTTGCTTTATAAGAATAATAAAATTTTCTTTTTTCACGTCTGGGCAAATTTATAATTAATAATTTTAGGTAAGAGAACCTAATAATTAAAAAAAAAACTAAAAAACCTGGAAGATGTCGTATTTATTAGATTCTTTTACCTAAAATTATAAACAATTAATTTGCAATATTTTAGAGTATTTTTGAAAATTCCTTGTATTTTTTAAAATTCGAAGGAATTTTAAGACGTTTCAAAATTATGAATGGATTTCAGAATATTTTAATCAATTTGCTTTATAAGAAAAATAAAATTTTATTTTTTTACGTCTGGAATTTGAAAAAGTTTGAATCATTTTATGGTATTTTAAAGGATTGCAAAGAATTTTCAATTGGTTTTAGTAATTTAATGTGATTTTATAAATGGATTTCAAAGAATTTGAAAGATTTTAGGGTAACTTTAAAAATTCCAAGGAATTTTAAGACGTTTCAAAATTTATAATGGATTTCAGAAGATTTCAATTAATTTGGAATATTTTGAGGTATTTTAAAAGGTTCCCAGGCATTTTCAACAAGAAGTTTTCAAGGGATTTGAGGATTTACAATTTTATAAATATATTTTAAAAGATTCCTAAAAATTTGCCATTAATTTTAATAATTTTAAATTTTTAATTATAAAAAAGTTTTATTTTAAAAAGTTTTAAGGAAACTTTTCACATTATTTCCAGGTTTGTTTATTTTAATAGTCGAGAAAAAAGTTCGTTTTTTTTATACTAAAAAGAATCTCTTTGGCCTCTGAAAATAATTATCTAAAATGTTTGAGTTGAAACTTTCTAATTTTTAAAATTGATCAAATTTGAGAAATTTGATCGCTAATATGCTAAAATATTGAATTTTTAACATAACATAGTGGATAATCTTTATAAACTAGTTTAAATATTGAAAATGTAATTTTTAATTTTAATCCAGTTTATAAAACACATATTATTCGTAGCTAAGTCAACGTCACAAATTTATAAACATTTTTAAAAATTGGACCTTTTATATGGTTAATATGCCATTTTTTTTAAGATTGTTATTAATTCGTTTTTTTTTTTCGTTTGAAATTAATTTTTCTAATGGGAAATTTAACTGATATTCATCTCTTTACTGGAACATTAATATTTTCAACTAAAAATTTAACTGCTCAATTTTGTTGTTAAAAAATTACCTTTTTTAGTTGAAAATTCCTCTATTTTAGTAGAATTTAATCTCCTTGTTTGAAAATTAATCATTCCATTTGAGAATTCAATTATTCTAGTCAAAGATTGATCATTTCAGTTAAAAAATTCATCTTTTTGGTTTACAATTTTAACTATTCCAATTGAAGATTTGTCATTTCAAATGAAATATCACTTTGCTTGAAAATGTAACTATTGCCTTCAAAATTATTATTATTTTTTTTGTTGTTAAAAATTATTATTTTTTTAGCTGAAAATGTAACTATTGAAATTGAATCTTCCATAATTTTAATTGAAAATGTATCGAGTAGATAAATTTTCAATCAAGTGGTTGAATTTGCAATAATAAAATAAAAATTCTCAACGAAAAATATATTAGTTGGTATTTCAACCAAAAAAGATTTCAAGTAAAAATAAAAACCAAAAAAGATGAATTCTTAAAGATTTTAATAAAAAATAAGAAATAGTTGAATTCGCCCAAAAAATACGAATTTTCAAACAAATAATTGTATTGTCAATCTAAAATATGAATTTTTGACCAAATAGTTGAATTTTCATACTTTGAACTTCAAGTCAAGCATCTGATATTTGTTATTGATAAAAAGAAAAAATTGCAAAAAAATTAGTGTTGCGCTAAATTACATTACCACATATTCACTCTTGAGTTTTGAAAATTTTTTATTCTCTTGTTCCGCCTTTTCGATCCAAGCTTCTCTTATTTTTTTTTCTTCTTTTAGTTTTTCAATTTTACTACTTTTGCTTTCTATATCACGTTTGATATTCTGCAGCATTGCTTGCTTTTCGCTTAAATTTTGTTTGTTATTTGTCACCATGACATTAAAACGACCTAAAAAAATATTTAGTTATAAGAACATTTATTTTTCTGAATTAGTTTTTTTACCCAAAAATATGAATTTTCAACAAAAATGTTCATTTTGAGCCATAAAAAACGAATTAAAAAAAATGTGTGTGGCAGTAGTGGGGATATTGAAGAAGAGTCCTTAGAACAATGGCGAATCGCCGCACAAAAGGGGGACGCGATTACAGAGATTCCAGAAAAATGGAATTTTCTACTAAAATAAATCAAATTTTCCAACAAAAATAGAATAACTACATTTTCAACAAAAGAAACGAATTTTCAACAAAATAGTTAAATTTTTAGGCTAAGAAATTACTTTTTAACTAAAATAATGAATCTTTAACAAAGAAAAAAAAAATGCATTTTTAACCCAATAGTTGAATTCATTTTAACCCAATAGTTGAAAGAAAGAAATTTTCGAACAAGTTTTGAATTTTTAAAGGAATTTTAACCAAATAGTTAAATTTTCAACAAAAATGAATTTTCTATCAAAAAGGTGAATTATTCCCAAGAAAATTAATATTCCACCACAAAAAGACAAAGTTTTCAATAAAAAAAAAGAATTTTCAATAAAATATAAAAATTTTTTGAGCAAAGAAATTAATTTTTAACTCAAATAATAAATCCTTAACAAAAAAACTGGCAACCAATTAGTTTAATTTTCCATAAAAAAGACAAATTTTGTATGGAACAGTTGGATTTTTTAACAAGAAAATATGAATTTTCAACAGAAAAGTTCATTTTGAGCCATAAAAAACGAATTAAAAAAAAATTGTATTGCAGTAGTGGGGATATTAGAGACAGAGACTTTCTTTCGTACGCTTGGTCGTTTTTTTCGATTCACTCCCGTCGCAAAAGAAGTTTCACTTCAAAAATTTCATTTTCAACCAAAAAAAGACGATTTTTTTTACCAAGAAAGATTTTTCAGTCAGGAAGGAGAAAAATATCTACGAAATTGTTGAATATTCAAGACAAGAAGTCAAATTTTTCAGAAAATAGCTGAATTTTTAACCCGAAAGTATGAACTTTCAACAAAAAAATTCATTCTGAGCCATAAAGAACGAATTAAGAAAAATGTATCTGGTAGCAGTGGGGATATTAGAGGCAGAGACTTTCGTTCATACGCTCGGTGGTTTTTTCAATTCACTCCCGTCCCAAAAGAAGTTTCACTTCAAAAATTTCATTGTTGAATTTTTCACCGAAGTATTATAATTTTCGATCCAGAAAAATGGAATTTACAACTATAATAAATCACATTTTCTAACAAAAATAAAATAACTACATTTTCAACAAAAAAAACGATTTTCAACAATATATTTTAATTTTTAAACGAAGAAATTATTTTTTAAATAAAATAATGAATTTTTAACCAAACAAAAAAAAATACATTTTTGACATAATAGTTTAATTCTCAACCAAAAAAAAATTTTCCATTCAAAAAAAGACAATTTTTCAACAAAATAGATAAATTTTCAACAAAATAGTTAAATTTTCAACCAAATAGATGATTTTTCAACCAAAAAGTTTAAATATCTATAAAAAAAACCTTTGACAGAAAATCAAATGGAGATAGACCTATTTTGTTAAAAATTCGTTATTTTTGTTCAAACTTAATTTTTTGAAGTGAAAAATTAACTAATCTATTACTTGTTAATAAATAATTGATCGTTTCAGTTAAAAATACAACTAATAAATTTTTCATTGACAATTTCTTCTTTTTGGATAAAAATTATTTTTTTTTTAACTGAAAATCTAACTATTCCATTATTTGTTCAAAATTAATTAATTTTAGTTAAAAATGTAAGTATTTTGTTCTAGACTCAACTTTTTTGGTAAAAAATTAATTTTCGCAATTAAAAATTCTACTACTTGATTAAACTTGAACTACTTTGTTAAAAAAATCATTTTAATAGTTGAAGATTCATCTCTTTGGTTAGAATTTTAACTATTTTGTTAAACATTCATTTTATTCACTGAAGATTGAAATATTTTGTTGAAAATTTGTTCATTTTTTAATGATAATTAATTTTTTAACTGAAAATTCAACTATTCCATCATTAGTTAAAAAATTATCGATGTGGTTTGAAAATTTATGTATTATATTATTAAATCGTTTTATTTCAGACAATTAATTTTCTGTATTGAAAATTCAACTACTTCGTTAAAAATTGAACTACTTTGTTAGAATATCATTTTATCGGTTGAAGATTTATTCATTTTTTGAAAATTACACTTTTTCGGTTGAAGAAAACTGTTTTTAATTTAAAGTAAAAATCATTTTTGGTTAAAATATGAAATATTCCAGGTTTTTTTAATCATTCATTTTTTTAACAATAAACTACTTAGTTTAAAGTTGAACTACTTTGTTAAAAATGCAACTGTATTTAATTTGAAATAAAAATATTTTTTGGTAGATGTATTAACTATTACATTTTTTGTTGAGAATTCATCTTTATTGGTTAAAAATTCCACTACGTGGTTGCAATTTGAACTACTTTGTAAAAAATTCATTTTATTTCGGTTGAAGATTCATCATTTAAGTTGAAGAATTATATTTTCGGATTGAAAATTCAACTATTTTCTCGATAGTTTGCCTTTTTCTCTTCAAAATTCAACAACTTTGTTGAAAATTGATGTATTTTGTTGAGAATTCGTCTTTTTCGTAGAAAATTAAACTTCCTGGTGGAAGAATCCATCTTTTAGGTTGAAAATTTAACTAATTGGTTAGAAATTGGTCTTTTTTTATCACTTTTTTTTGTTAGAAATTAATTTTTTTATTTGAAAATTAACTATTCCACGTTTGGTTGGAAAATTATACTTTATAAGTTGAAAATTCAACTACTGGGTATAACTACTTTCTTAAAAATTTTTGTTTAAGATTCACCTCTTTGATTGAAAATTGAACCTTTTTATTAAAAATTCGTTTTTATTTTTGGTTAAAAATTAATTTTTCTATCTGAAGATTTACCTATTCCATGTTTGATTGGAAAGTTATACTTCATAAGTTGAAAATGCAACTATTTGGTAGAAAATTCTTGTATTTTTATGACAATTCGTCTTTTGGGTTAGAAAATTAATCTTATTTATTGAAAATTCATCTTTTCGGTTGAGAATTGAACTATTTTGTTACAAAAAATTTTTTTAATTCAACTGGTTGATAATTCGTCTTTTGGTAAGAAGAGAGTCATCTTTCAACTGTCTTCTAAAAAATTCGTCTTCTCGTCTTGAAAATGTAACTGTTTTTGATTTAATTTTAATCCTTTCTCTTGAAAGATTCGACCACTTGGTTGAAAATGCATCTTTTTAGGTCGAAAAGTCAACTACTTTGATGAAGTTGTCTTTTTAGGTCGAAAACTGAACCATTTTGTAAAAAATTCGTCCTTTTAGATGGAAAATTCATCTATTTATTATATTATGGTAAAAAAGTAATTTTTCTTCGTTGAAAATAAACTTTTCTGTTTAAAATGTAACTTTCTTCAAAAAAATTTGTATTTTTGGCTTAAAACTGTAACTATTTAAAACTGTCTTTTGCGTAGAAAATGAACTTTTTGGGTTGAAAAATCATCTCTTTGGCAGAAAATCTTGAAATATTACTCTCTGAATCCAGATTAGTAGAAATTTTACTAATGCAATTAGTAGCATTGTATCTGACTGTTAAATTAGTAATTTTATCAGTTTCTACTAAACATCCTTGTGGAGGCGGTAAATAGGTACTCTGAAGCGATTGACATGAGCTTCGGATAAAACACGTGTGCCTGCGTCCACCTACACCAAGAAAAACTAGAAACTACATCATCGCGTGACGATCAGGATGTTCAACTCATAGGCGGAAATATCATTCAAAATCTTGGTAATTGAGAAACATATCTTGGAATCCCGCAAGAGGACACCCAAAATATGCATCGGTTAAAAATGGCCCTCGAAAAAAGGGTTTGGTGCAGTAAAATCGAACGTTGATGAGTTGTAGCAACTAGACCGAAGGACACGCAAAAAGATGACAATCCATCGAAGTCATCGTGCTAGATCTTTCATACGTCGAATGTACCTCCCTCTAGATAAAAGAGGTAGACGCTTGCTAAGCTTGGAGAGTCTCCATCGTTGCACGGTTCTGAATACAGCCTGCTTGATTCTAAATAGCACATATTTCCTCATGTGACTCGTGCATCAACATTAAGTCGTTAATGCTGCGGCATTTCTATACCGTGCCACAGATAGGGCCGCAGAGAAGTTTGGCCTCCCATTTGAGAGCGACACTACATATGGCCTAGCATCACTAACACCTTTAGTGCTCACAAGTCGTGCACGAGAAGCAAAACATACGCCTCTACCAAGAGAACATGCTGACAAGCCCCTTAATTGTAAGTTCTACAGCATCGTACGTACAGGAGAGCTCTTGATGGTTCTATTCAACATGTTCCTGAAGTCTGCTGGATTAAGATCGGAGACTAAGGGATTTATTTGAGTCTGTAAAGGCGGCGTTATAGATACCTTACTTCACCGCGAGCGCATAATGAATGCACCTGTAGGCGATACCAATTGCCGAGCGTGCAAGCAAGATCCAGAAGCACTTGGACAGGTTCTCAGTGGCCGCTTAAAGTATGCACAATACGGGTACATAGAAAGACACAATACGGCTCTAAAAGTGTCATATTACCATCTTAGAAATTCCTGTGGTGTTGATATATCGCTCGTCTTGCCATACGCCCTGGGGGGAATTGAGTCGGTTGCGGAAAATGATCAGTGTAAAATCTAGTGGAATTTTTCATTCTCTACCACTCAACGTATTAGTGCTACAAGGCCTGATATTGTCCTTCAAGATATTAAAACGAAGGTCATTGACGGGATTGAATTCTCGGCACCTGCCGATAGTAATATCACGGCAAAGGAGGAAGAAAAACGGGCGAAATATCAGGCACTTCTTTCCGAGCTGAGTAGGCTGTACGAAGGCTACAAAGTCTATTTGCATTTCTTCTGATGAGTTCTTTGGATGTATAAAAGCTTTATTTCTTAGCTAACTCAACAAAATTTCAGCTTGCCAGCGTCAGGCTCATTCCATCGCGAACCGGATGCAAAAAGCTGTTCTTTTCGAATCGCTGCATCTGGTCCAACAACACTCATCATAACATTCGCTCTCTCCTCATAAAATGACATAACATAACAAATATCTCTCTCCTCATAACATTCTACAAAGATTGCCAGCTCCAAAAAAGTATCCGGAGGCGAAACCTTCTTCTGCAACTGTCCCGTCAGCCACGTAAGGTCATCCGCGGCTAGAGGGCTGACTTCAAGGAACAGTATTGAATGATGTTATCTTGCGTAAATTTTCCGCTCTTGCTTACCTTCTAGGACAGAAGGAGCAGAGGTGGATGACGTACACGTTCCAGTGGCGTCGGGATTGGCTACCTAAAGAAATTATCATCGTAGCTTCTGGAGCTTACAACTTCTGTAATACAAATGAACATCTGTTACTAAAATTTGATTTTTTCTGGTGAAAAATTCAACTATTTGGTTAAAAATTCATGCATTTTGTTAAAAGTACGACTTTCTTGGTTGAAGATTTATGATTCTATTCACAAATCTATGTGACCTTGGCTTTGCACTGTTTAATAATAGTTCTTCTAGATTTGGCCATCTATTTCACTAGATTTAACGAGAGAGTAAACAGTGAGTATTTTATGATTAAACTATTAAGTAAATTATCCTTCGGGGTGAGCGTAACTCAGTTCTAGCCTCGTTGTACTGCCTTGGACAAAAAAATTAACTTTTAAGAGTGGAAAAGGGATGTGTAGAAGAAGTTGTGATAGAAGATTTATCATTTTATTTAAAAATTCGTCTTGTTTGGTAAAAAATTAATATTTTTGGTTGAAAATTTGTCTTTTTTGGGTTAAAAATTCAACTATTTTCGTAGAAATTAAACTATTTAGTTAAACTAAATTTTTTCTCGTCAGTTCACATTTTAAGGGTTGAAAATTCAATCCTTTTTTAGAAAATTCAACTACTTGTTTAAAAGTTGAACTATTTTGTCAAAATTTAATTTTTTATTTGTTGAAGATTCATACTTTTATTTGAATATTCATCATTTTGTGTAAAAATTTAATTTTTTTGGTTGAAGATTCATTATTTTATTTAAGAATTCGTCCTTTTTGGTAAAAAATTAATATTTTTGATTAAAAATTCTTCTTGTTGGGGTTAAAAATTCAACTATTTTCGTAGAAATTAAACCATTTAGTTAAACTAACATTTTTGTTGACATTTCATATTTTAAGGGTTGAAAATTCAATCGCTTTATAGAAAATTCAACTACTTGTTTAAAAGTTGAACTTTTTTGTCAAAATTTAATTTTGTTGGTTGAAGATTCGTTTTATTTAAAAATTCGTTTTTTTTTTTGGTAAAAAATTAATATTTTTGATTTAAAATTCATCTTTTTGGACTTAAAAATTTAACTATTTAGATAGAAAATTAAACTATTCAATTGAATTAACTTTTTCCTCGATAATTCATATTTTAAGGGTCGAAAATTGAATTGTTTTTTAGAAAATTCGTCGTTTTGCTTGCAAATTAAAATACTTGTTTAAAAGTCGAATTATATACATTTTTATAATTCATAGGATAGCAAACAGTAAGATTTTACCTCCCGCCCCCCTGTACGGTCTTGCGTTATTTTTGCATGCTATATATAATACATACATCATTAATTTTTTTGTCTTGAATTTAAATGAATGAATTAATTAAAATTCACGAAAAAAAAATTAATTCATCAAAAATTACGTAAGATAATTGGTTGGTGGTTGGGGGGAGGGGGTTAAAAACTTAGTCCCAAAATGGGGGCCGCTAATGTGTCTATAACATTAAAAAACGAAAAAAATTCTACGTAATTTCTTGAGGGTCCCTTGGGGTGTAAAAAGTGTGAATGAAGAAGTGAAATCGGGGGGCGACTGGGGGGCGCGAAAAGTCAGTCGATAAAAGCCGTCTTTTTGGTCGATCGATTCGAGTTGGTCGAGTTGCAATATCGACAGAGTGAGTTGGGGCTGGCCGGAGATAGTATTTTTGAACGAGTCGGGAGAAACGCAGGCGCCGCAACGATCAATAAATACACGAAGTCGAGGGCAAGATAACAGTAGCTTACAGGTTCGCAGGTGCATAGGAAGCCTATTTTCTAAATAAAAAGCAGCCACCGGCCCCACTCGTGTGGCTGCGAAGCAGCTCCTGCAGCATGCAACCGCCTCCAAGAAAAGTAAGTGCGACACCACTCCCAATTCTCCAACTGTCTATTTATCTACCTCTCCAACTGTCCCATCCAAGAAATCACTCTTCCTATTCCTTTTTAAACCCCATTTCTCGCCTTTTTTCCTCAATTGCGTTTTAAATTACCATTTTTTGTCATTCATTTTACACTATTTTCATGGAAACTCGATTATTTTCTTGAAAATTAATTAGTTTGGTGAAAAAGGCGTTTTTTTTGGTTTAGAAGTGACTGTCAGTGAAAAGCCTCTTTTCCGGATTCCTCGTTTCGTAATTCCGTGTATTTAGGAGTTGCCTTTTGCTGATTTGATTTGGATTTTTGACAATTTTTGATCCGGAAGGGACGATCAATTCCGGTTGTCACGATCTCACACGAAGGATTTGGGCCACCAGTCGTCCTTTTCCCGAGGACCATCGGCCGCCTTTCAAATTGCCCTATTTAACAGAGACCTAGATTTCGATCGGAAATTCATCCCGGAAGTGGGTGCATTACTCTAATTGGAAATTATTTTTCGTTTGGTACTGGAATGAGTGGGGATTTTGAGAATGGAAGATTGAGATTGAATTGTTGATGATTTTGAGGGGGGTGTTTTTTTGGGGGGAAATATTACCTTTTAACCTTTAGCCTTTGGTGGACTAGAGACCATCGATTTCCTTATGCTACTGACTTTTCAGTTTATCCAATAAAAATTTTGTAATTTTCATACACGTTTTAACACTTTGATAGAATGTTGGTCACGGGAAAAATTCATTTAACCATACTTCCAAGATTTGCAATACTACTGACATTGTTTAGGAGGAAAAAATATTATTTTCAATACAAGACTTTGAAAATTACACAAATAATGTGCAGCAAAACTTTTATTTTTGAAGCAATATTAATTAGTGTCAATTATTGTTATCTTTGTATTACTTGGCTTTCAGAAATCACCCGTTGATAGTTTTATGAATTGGAAATTAATGTTTTTGAATTGAATGCAGCAGAATTGTAGTGATTTCTTTAAAAAAAAGAGCTTCGACGTATTTGATGGAATTGTATTATCTCATTGATAACAACAAAACGATAAGAATCAAGAGTTTGGTCAAAGATAACATTTCTTCAGTGAATACAATTTTTTTATGTTTTGAATTTTTTCATCGAAAATGGCATAGTTCACTGCCTTTGTTGCGGCTCAATTTATTTGAATGCACATATTTTTTGAAAAGCTTTGTTTATTCAACTCTACGATAGAAAGCGAAAGATATCCATGTGGTCTAGTGCCATGAACAAACTATTTAACAATACCTAGATGTTTTGGGTGTTTTAAAATAATACAAATCTGGGGTGGGTGAGGTGAACAATATTCTGTATTTATCGAAATTACGTATGCATGCAAAGTTTTATGTAGATTATATATGTGGAAGTTTGATCGAAAAAATTCAATTTTAGAATTTTTTGGACGGAGTAAGATTAGGATAAGGCAAAATTTGATGGCAAGGCAATTTTATTATTCAAGAGTGAGAATTTTGCGTAATTCTTTATTACGGTTTCAGAATCTACTTTAGACATAGAAACGCGTTTATTCGAAGGTCGTTAATTGACCACGTGTACCTACATTGTAATCAGATAAAAGAAAAATGTATATGAGGGACTTCATACTTAATAGCTGCATTATTAGCAGGGTCATATTTGGAAAAAATGAAATTAATAAATGGTACCGTAAGATACTGTTTATATCAGTTAATGTCACACCAGAATATTAATTGAAAACAGTGTTGACTGAATTATTAATCAACGCATTAATTGTATTTTCCCATAGTTGGAAAAAATGGGGATCGTTTTCACACTGCTTTTCATCCTAACGGTCATCCTCAACATTATTGGTGAATATAACAATCTGAAGTATAACATGTACAATATATAATTTTGAAGACATTTCCGAAGCTTTCCGCAAACAAAAATTTGTCCGACGTAATCTGCATCCGTCCCAATTACCATTTTTTTCCAAACTCTAAGTTTGTCCGGAATAAGCACATATTTAATCGGAATTTATTTCAAAGAAATTCTATAGGCCTGATCCGCTGAATTCATGATCTTGGATCCCGACAGTTGTTGCCCGAACAACTTCGTGTGATTGTCGTTTGTTTAACGGCTCAGTTTTAGTCCCTGTTGACTCAAAAATGCTGCGTGTCAATAAGGGTTAATATCCTATTCAAAATGAGCTTGGATTTCGTCTGTTTAGTTCTTTGCTCTTTTTGAACCCCTTAATGATCCTGGTTCGACAAAGTTTTGACCGGTTGACGCCATCGGCCATTCGGTGACACTGAGGTCACCCTTACAAAACTCCAGGTGAAGTTCTGAATGTGAAAAGAATATTCATCAACCCTTGGAATCCACTGCTAGATGTTCAAAGAAAACATTCCAAAGGTCTGTAAGTAAAGAATCTACACAACTTTTTTGTTTAAAAAAATTACTGACACCACCTTCACAAAACTCTCGCTTAAGTTTGAAAACTGAACGCAATATTTAACAACTACCAGAATCCATCCTTAGTTATTTTAAAGAAAAAAATCCAAACATCTCCAAGTAAAAAAGCCAAAAAATTTTTTAAGTGAGAATAATCCCTCGGATTACTTTCACAAAACTCTTGCTCGAGTCCTAAAACTAAAATTAATTTATAACAACCCCTTGTATCCACTTCTACTTGTTACAAAGAAAACATTTCAAAGGCCTTCAATTGAGAAAGCCAGAAAACTTTTAAAGTGAAAATAACCACTCAGGCTACCTTCATAAAATTTCAGGATAAGTTTCAAACCCTAAGTTAAAGATGTTCCAAAATTATATAATAAACAAAAAATGTTTCCATAAACAAATTATTTGTTGGAAGAATTTTTTCTACGATTTTCCATAATTTTACGTTTTTAATCTATATTGCAAGAAATTTTGACAAAAAAAATTTGATGATGAAGAAATTTCTTCTTGAGATTAGTATTGTTAATATTATAAACAAATTTAATAAACAAAGGCATTAATCAGGAATTTTTCGATAGAAAAATTCGTTTTTTTTTCGATGTCAATTTTTTTAATTAGGAACTTCATGATAATTTCAGCAAAATTCATAATTTGTCGATTTTGATTAATCTTATGATTTTTTTAAACAAATATAATAAAAAAATGCATTATTGTGGAATCTGTCGACGGAAAAATTATTATTTTTTTCGATGACAGACTTTTTAATTAAGATCTTCATAAGAAATTCAGAAACATTCATGATCAGTTGATACATTTTATGATTTTTTAAAACAAATTTAGCAAATAAATGCATTATTCGTGAATCTGTCGATGGAAAAATTGTTTTTTTTTTTTCATGCCAGTCTTTTTAATTGGTAACTTGATGATAATTTCATTAACACTCATACTTGGTTGATAAATTTTATGATGTTTTAAACAAATTCAATTTTTCCGTCCACAGATGCCCGAATAATGCATTGGTTTGTTAAACTTGTTTAAAAAAATCTTAAAATTTATCAACTAATCCTGAATATTGCTGAATTTTTTATGAGGTTCCCAATTAAAAAGTCTGACATCGAAAAAAAACGGATTTTTCCGTCCTCAGATGCCCCAATAATGCATTTGTTTATTATATTTGTTAAAAAAAATTATAAAATTATCAAAGAATTATGAATGTTCCTGAAATTGTCATGAACTCCACAACTGAAAGTACTGGCATGAAAAAAAACGAATTTTTCTGCCGACAAGTGCCCGAATAATGCATTTGTTTAATCAATTTGTTTATAATATCAACAATAATAATCTCAAGAAGAAATTTCTTCATCATCATATTGTTTTTATCAAAATTTCTTGCAATATAACTTAAAAATACGTAAAATTATGGAAAATCGTAGAAAAAATTCTTTCAACAAATAATTTGTTTATGACAAAATTTTTTGTTTATTATATAATTTTGGAACATCTTCAACTAACGTTAGTCTATGAAACTTAGGTGTCTCGAACAATTGTCCTGTTATTGACGAACACCGGGAACGTCAAATAGAAAAAATGGCCATTTTTTTCTTCATATTTGTTTATTTATAAAAAACTTAAAAGCCTAATTCAAAAGACAGGCTCGACAACTCTCTACGAAATCTTATCAACTTTTTAAAAAGAAAAAAAACATCCAAATCGGAAAATCATCTTAAATCAACTCAAGAGTACTTCCAGAAAACAAATAATTTGATTATTGTACGTTTTATTTATTATAAACAAATTAAATTAACAAATAGCCAGATATCGTAATTTTAGTTGAAAAATGTTTGTTCTTATCTAAAAATGTTTTAAATTATTGTAAGAGTGATTGTTAGTCAGAATATCTATAAATTATTAATAATTAGAATTGTTATAAACCATTTTTTGCAAAAATTTGGAATTTTTGGTTTTTCTATTACGGTTTTCCTTATATCATCTGAATTGATGCAGATATTCTTAAAAAATATATTTTTTCAATTATGTTTGTAAAAATACAACAATTGTTGATTTTTGAAACAAATGAAATAAATATAAAACTTTGGCACTTTGGCCTGGAAAATCATTTTTTGACCAAAACTGCTTTAGATTTTTGTAAAAGAGGTTTAAAGAGATTTTCTGTGTAAAATTAACAATAAGAAATTGTTATTATTTCATTTCAAATATCACGAAATTTTCATATATTTAAAACATATTGTAATTTTTGTTACAACAAAATTTGTCTTACCTGGAAATACTTAAAATTATTGTGAAAGTGATCTCGGTAACAATTTCTATAAAACATTCACAATTATAATATTTATAAGCCATTTTTGTTGAAAATGTTCGAATTAATGGTTTTTCAATTTCGGATTTTCCTTCATCATCTGAATTGATGCAGATATTCCTGAAAATAACATAGGTTCAATTATATTTCTGCAAAGAAAGTACACATGATAACTGGAAATAGTTATTTGTCATTAATTATACATTCTTCGACTGCCAAAATTAGCGTTTGAAAAAAACTATTCCTACACTAGCGTCTCTGCAAAAAAGTCACTATCAAATGGGTGGTAAGGCTTCGGCCATTTAGATTGCCGAAAACAAAAAGAGTGAAATATGGCTTTAACCATGATTACATTGGCTAGGTCGTTTCTAATGACTTCGTGATTCGAAATCTACAAAAAAAATCGATTTTTTGAAACCTCGAGACTAGAAGACCCCCTTAAAAATACATGCACTTCACTATTTTTCCAGCCAAAAAGCACCAGTTTATGTAAAAAATTAATATAAAAATCAATAAACATCGTCGTTATTCATATTCTAAGCAAACTATTGTACAATATTGTAAGCAAACTCTATAAACAAGTGCACTATTTTGACATTTATTCGCAAAAATACATTCTGCTTCCACTAAAACGACTTTAAATTGATTTAGTAGTGATGTTTCGACACAAAATGTTGTCTTTCCAACATACTTAATAATGTTATAAACAAATGTATATAAACGAATGCAGTCTTCGGCCACTCCTTCACAAAAATATATTCTATTTTCACTAAAAGTACATTAAATTGACTTGACAGTCTTGCGTTGACAAAAAAATCGATCTTTGCAACATATCCGTTGTGGTTTTAAACAAACTGTATCAACGTATACACTGTTCGCATCTGAATATCTGCTTATATAATTTCTTTAAAACATTATTACAAATAATTGAAACGGTTCAAAAGAGGACAGGTCGGATTAGGCAGGGCTAAAGTAAGTCCTCTTTGGAATTTGCCTCAAAGGACAGTGATTCATGTACAAGAACCAAATAAAATTTTCATTTATGTGGGCTGGCTGAAGCCTTTTGCAAGGCAGAATGTACTCATCTGGATTTATTGGGAAAATTGTAAAAAAGGCAAGACCTTGAAATTAACCGCGATTGACAGACAGAGCCTAAAAGCCTGACATCGCTATTGAATAGGAAATGAAAGAATGCATCCCAGCAAAAAAGAAAGAATTGGTACGGATTGGAGCGAATTAACATTTTTTAAATGTGCGTGAATCCCGTTTTTTGATTGGTTTGAACGAAATTTGGTCAATTTGAAAAAAATAATTCATAAAAAGTGCATGCGTCAAGAGTTGAAACAGCGATCCCTCGTGTATCAGTCCAAAGTATCACCAGGGAGCTTCGAGACAATGTTCTGAACATTTACAATAAATTCTGTATGCCTTGAACGTTATTTTTCCTGTTACGAATTAAATTTTATAAGTAAAGAACTTGCTGAAATTTCACTTAACGAATTGGGGCGAATCCGAGTGTGTATTTTACTATTGCGAATTCAGGCGCATTGACCATTGGGTGACTTGGTCTTTTCAGTTAAATTCTTACCAATACTTTGTTTTTTACTGGGATGCATGGAAATGAATCCAAGTTTTGTTTTTGACCAAAAAGAAAATACATTGTTTTCAAACGTACTTGAGGATTTTTAAAAGAAAGACGAATAATGAAGGAATCAATCTTGCATGATTATTGTATGAAAAATGTGATTTACCTTCCAGTTAAACCCATTACAATTGCGTTGCCTGTGTAAACATAACCTATACTGCTTTTCAACCGAAATATAAATTGACAAAAATAATGTTGGTCAAACCCATACTCTTTCCTAACGTATCATGTGGACCTATGTTTTTGATCGCAGCATATCAGAAAGTACGTATATTGCTTGAGCGTCGATGTACTGATATTTCGATCATCCAAATTAAGATTCCAGCAATATTCAGTCATAGAATTAATGCTCCAGTTGCCCTGATATTTTTTTCAATTTGAGCAATGCCTTGATGGAATCTTCCTCCTGGTTCGTCACTGACTAATCCTAAATGATTAGGAAAGAAGTGCAGATGCGAATTCATAAAATGAATTTTGAAGGACATATTTACTCTCATTCTTTCAAAGTCGTTTAGCAAATCATCTATGAATCGCTTATGGTGTCAGTTAGGCAATTGTTGAATTCTTTGTCGATCATAATTTCGCGAATTTGGGACCCTACAAACACACCTTCTTTGATCATCATGTCGAGAGTTCACTACCAGTTGTGCATTCCGAGTTACATACATAGTTACATACCAGAACCGAGGTGTACCGACAAAGAACGGATTCATTCCTCTCTCCTCCTATCCTCCCCTCTCCTCTCCTCTCCTCTCCTCTCTATCATCGCAGTTGGATTTCACAACAATTAATACAACTTTCAGCCTTATTTTTCATTTCAATTTCGTTAATTAAGTGGTTCAAACCTCCCACTCCTATAATTTCCCTCCCCTACTCCTACTTCCACTACTTCTCCTCTCCTTCTACTCCCCCTACCATCACGTCACCCATCTCTTCCACACCTTTCTCCAATTTCTTCTTCTACTACTTCCGCCTCTCTTGACTTCCCCAGATGATTCTCATCTTCTCCTAATTCTCTTCCCTACCCCTCACTTATCCTCTCCTACTCATCCGCACTGCCCTTCTAGCCCTCACCTCACTTTCCCTCATTACCTGCCCTTACTTACCCTCATTACCCGCCCTGACTTCCCCTCATTACCCGACCTCACTTCCCCTCATTACCCGACCTCACTTCCACTCACTTAGCCTACTTCCCCACATCTCATTTTCCCTCATTTTCCCATGCTTCATTACCCTTCACTTCCGCTGCTTACCCTCCCCTCATTTCCCGTCACTAACCTTTAACCTTTAACATCTCTTTCCCTCTTACACCACTTCTTGCTATTCTATCCTTCCTATCCGATCCTATCTTATCGTCTCCTGCCCTCACTTGCCATCATCGCCCTACTCTCCTTTACTCTCCTCACTTCCACTCACGCCCACTCCCACTTACTCGTTCCATCTATCTAGTGATGCTAACAGACCGCGACTTTTTCAACTGCGCAGGCGTTCCGTAAAGAAGGAGTGACAAAGAGAACATCAGTTTTCTTCCTTACTCCACCATTGTGCGACGCCTGCGCAGTTGAAAAAGTCGCGGTCCGTTAGCACCACTGCACCTATCTCTACTTCTTTCCTCCTCGCACTAATTCCCACACCTTTCCTCCTTCTACTCCCCCACTCCACATTTCTTCTATATGACCTCCTCGCATTCCCCTCTGCCCTCCTACCATCCTCACAAACCACTTTTCCAATCCAATCCTACTTATCCAGGAAAAAAGTACGACGAACGGACGGAAACGCGTGCGAAACTAACATTTCCCTCAGATAACCTCCTCTCATTTCCCCCTCCGGTCCTATAATCCTTCACAACTACTGCTCCAATCCACTCCTACATCCCGTCTCGGAAAAAAAGTACGACGGATGGACTCCCGACCGAAACTAACGACCCTCATCCCCCTTTTAGTTCTCTCTTATTCTCCACACTTCCACTCACGCCACACTCACTTCCCTATTCCACAAATCCTTACTTCTCCCCTCCTCACATCCCTACTTCCCATACCTTACCTTCCTCTACCCCCTATTTCACATTATCTCTATATAACCTCCTCTCATTTCCTCCTCACCTTCTATAACCATCATAACCACTTCCCCAATCGAATCCTACTTCCCCTCCCGGGGAAAAAAGTACGACGGACGGATGAACACGCGTCCGATACTAACGAGTGTAACTAACTTCTTCCTTATTTTCCTGACTTCCACTCACGCCTCCTCCCACTTACCCATTTCACCCATCCCTACTACTCTCCTCCCAACCTTAGTTCCTACTCCTTCCATCTTTCCCCCCCACTCTATAATTCCCTCAGATAACCTCTAATTTTGCCCTCCCCTCCTATAATCCTTCACAACTACTTCTCCAATCCACTTCTACTTCCCCTCGCGGGAAAAAAGTATGACGGATGGAATCGAAACCGAAACTAACGCCCCCCATCACCCTACTTCTCTCTTATTCTCCACACTTCCACTGACGACTCTCCCACTTCCCTGTTCCACAAATCCCTACTTCTCCTCTCCTCCCATCCCTACTTCCCACACCTTACTTCCCTCTACCCCTCTACTTCACATTTTCTCTTATCCTCCTCTCATTTCTCTCTCCCCTTCTATAACCATCATAAACACATCCCCAATCGAATCCTACTTCCCCTCCCGGGGAAGAAAGTACGGCGAACTGACGGACACCCGACCGAAACTACCGACCGGGGCTACTATTGAAAATTTATGTTTTCGATTGGAAATACAGTTTTTTTGTTGAAAATGCATCTGTCTTCTAAAAAATTCGCCTTTGTGGCTTGAACATTTGACTACATTATTTTTGTTGAAAAAGCAACTGTGTGACGATCTGCGAAGAAGAAGGAGTGGGGTGGAAAAAGTGTTTAAAATAGTGTGACGCAGTTTTTTAACGGCCCCTTAGTAATTTAATTTTTCCAAATGCTTTTAAATCTCCTAAATTTCTTTTAATTTGTTTATGTGATAAGGAGAGGAAGAACTCACCCTGGAGTGTACAACCAACAGTTGGAGAACTGGGTTCCAATCAATCAATAAAACTCGAACTGATGGCATTTCTACGCGATGCAGGAAAACACTTTGATCGTCTTTTGATAAAAATTACAAACTCTAAAACAATTTCCATCACTTTAATGGCAAATGGGATTGGATCTTGCATCGTTTCGAAACCAAACATTTTTCCTACTTTTGATATGGGTCTTCTGTTCAGGTTAATTTTCTATCATAAACGAACCAAAATTTTTTCATTAAATTTTTTATTCTGAAATTTTCAAAAAGCAAAAAAAAATAGATTTTATTTATTGATAAATATCGTAAAGCAGTTGATCGAGACTTCGCTTGCTATTTCCTCTCCACTTGTAAAAATATGACTACCATATTGCACCAGTTCTCGAGAATATATTGATAGCCAGATTTAATATAAGGCAATTTAAACAAATATTTGTCTAGATTAGTAGATCAATGGATTTGATAAAGCAAAAGAACTCCTTTTATACAGTTTAAAATACAAATTTTCACTTTGTTAAATGAAAGGGTAGCCGCAGATCAGGGATAACTAGGTAATCAGGGAAAAATCACTTCATTCTTTAGTCTCTAGTCTTTAGTTTTCTTGAATTCTTTGAAGGTATTTTAGGTTTTTTGAAATATTCTAAGAAATGTGCAATAGATTTCAATAGTTTGAAGGTATTCCAAAGGATTTAAAAGATTTTAGGGTATTTTTAAAACTTCCAAGGAATTATAAAGACCTTTACAAATTTTCACGTGATTTCAAAAGATTTTAAAGGTCTAAGGCATTTTTAAGAGATTGAAAAATTTTCAAGGAATTTCGAAGGACTTGAAAGATCTTAAAGGATTTTTTTAAAACTTTGTGAGGTTTTTAAAGAAAAGCCTAGAATTTTTGAAGATATGAGATGATTTTATAGGACCTATGAGTTTGAAGATATTTTCAAACATTCGAATGAATTTTATATGACTTTCGAGGATTTCAATGATTTAAGGGATTTTAAATGCTCTCAAGGTATTTTGATCAATTTTCCAAGATTTCTGAAAATAAAAGATTTCAAGAAATTTTATAATATTTTAATGGATTTAAAACAATTTATTTACAACAATTACGATATATCGTAATATTCAAAATAGTTTCAAATATTTTAAGTAGGGGTGTGCAAAAAACTCGAAGTTCGAACGAGCCGAGTCGAGCTTATTAGCTTTCGAGTCGAGTCGAGCTGAACTCGATCCGGTTCGAGTCGAGTCGAGATCGAGCTTTCCAGAAAGCTCGAAACTTTTCGAGAACTCGAAACTTTCGAGAAACCGAATGAGTTCGAGAACTCAAACATCTTCGAGAACTTGAAACTTTCGAGTTCTCTGATGTCTTCGAGAACTCGAAACTATTGAAATTAACAAGAAATTTTTCAAACTCGATACTACGAGGTTTTTCGGATTACTAATAGCGATTTTGAAATGAAAATTAAAAATTAAAGATTTTTTATCCAAAACGATGACCGAATTTTTTAAAAATTCAATAATCTGACTTCATCCATGAATATAATAAATTTCTTCAAACTTTCGACAAAATTTATGATCAGAAGCCCGAAAAAAACTCTAGTATACTGAGTCTCATAGAAATCCGTCAGTTTATTGAATTTTTCATCTGTCAATATCTTGAAATTTTCAAAAATTTAGTCTTTGGTTTGGATAGAAAATCTCGAATTCTTCCTTTTGATTCCAAAATCACTGTTAGCAATTTGAAAAACCCCCTAGTACCGGGTTTGAAGAAATTCTTATTAATCTCAAATGCTTCGAGTACTCGAATGTCTTCGAGATTCAATTACTTGATTGAAAATTAAACTCCTTTGTTAAAAATGCGTTTTTTTTTTTTTGAAGATTCGATTTTTATAAATTAAATTTTTCAACCAAAAATTTATTTGCTTTGTTGAAAATTGTTTTTTTTTACAAATTAATTATTTTTAACTGATAATTTAAGCAATACAATTGAATATTCCACAATTTTATTTAAAAAGTCATCTCTTCCGCGGTTGAAAGTTCAACTATTCTATTTGAAGGTTCACCATTTTTGTTTAAAATTCATCACCTTGGTTTAAAATTGAACTATTTTGACGAAAAATCGTTTTTTGTTGTTGTAAAATGAATTTTTTTAACTGGATATTCAAGTATTCCATTTTTGGTTAAAAATTTATTTTTTTATTTACAAATTTACCTAGTTAGTTGAAAATTTATATTTCTTATTTAAAAATTGTAGTGTGTGTGGTCGAAAATTCGTCTTTTTGGTAGAAAATGAACGATTTTGGTTGAAAATTCAATTACTTCATTGAAAATTAAACTCCTTTGTTAAAAATTCATTTTTTTTTAAGATTAGATTATTGTAAATCAAATTTTTCAACCAAAAATGTATGTACTTTGTTGAAAATTCTTTTTTTTTTTTGTTACAATTAATTATTTTTAACTGATAATTTAAGCAATACAATTAAATATTCCACAATTTTATTTAAAAATTCATCACTTTGGTTGAAAATTTAACTGCTTTCAAGAAAATTCGTTTTTTGTCGTAAAAAAAATTTTTTAACCTGGAGATTTAACTATTCCATTTTTGGTTAAAAAAATCTTTTTTTATTTAAAAGTTTACGTAGTTGGTCGAAAAATGATCTTTTTTATTTAAAAATTCAAGTATTTCTTTGAAAATTCGTCTTTTTTTCGTAGAAAGTTAATGATTTTGGTTGAAAATTCATTTTTTACATTGAAAATTTAATTATTTAATTGAAAAAAAGTCTTTTTTCACTGTAGAAAAAAAGGTACCTGGAAAAGTCCTTGCATTTTTTTTTTAAGAAACGCTAGACACCCTGTTTTAATCCATCTATTCTTTATTTCTTAAACTTCGGATGGTACATTTTCGACTTTCTGAAGAAAAATCGGTCAAAATTGTACCATTTTAATCTTCAACTATATTGGTTAAACATTTTAAAGTCGAAAACGTCTTAAATCAATATATTTTTAATTTATCTTTAAAAAATTAATTGTATCATCAGGGTGTATATCCTACATGGAAAACCTGCAATTTTAAAAGTATCTTTATATTGTATTTAACTATTTTGTTGAAAATTCTTTTTTTTTTATGTGAAATTAATTCTTTTAACTGAAAATTTAACTATTCTATTTTTGGTTGAAAATGGTCGTTTTTAATTGAAAATTCAAGTATGTGGTTGAAAATTCGTTCTTTTTGATAGAAAGTTAATCTTCTTGGTTGAAAATTTATCCTTTTGCCTGAAAATTCAACAGTTTGTTTCCAATTTGTTCTCTTTATTGACTGAAAAATCTATCTCAGTTGAAAATTCAACTTATGTTGAAAAGTCGTATTTTTTTGGTGGAATTTAACTGTTTTGGATTAAAAGTTAAAATATTTTTTCGTTGAAATATCAACTACTTAATTTTCCGTTCAGAATATATCTTTTTTCGAACGAAAATTGAATTACTTGGTTGAAAGTTAAACTCTTGTTAAAAATTAATTGTTTTGAATAAAGTTTCGTGATTTTAATTGAAAATGCATCTCTTTTTGGCTGAACAGTGAGCTATTTTGTTGAAAATTCGATTTTTCTTGGACTGAAAATTTAACTGTTCCACTTGAAACTTGAACTATTTTGTTAACATTTTTTTGTTCTGTTTAAAATTATTTTTTTTTTAATCTGAAAATGTAATTAGTCTAGTTGAATATTCCATCATTTTAGTTAAAAATTCATCTGGGTTAAAAATTATTTTTGATCTAAAAAATTAACTATTCAATTTTTGGTTGAAATCTTGGTTGAAAATTTATCCTTTTGCCTGAAAATTCAACAGTTTGTTTCCAATTTTTTCTCTTTATTGACTGAAAAATCTATCTCAGTTGAAAATTCAACTTATGTTGAAAAGTCGTATTTTTTTGGTGGAATTTTCTTTAAACTGTTCCTTACCTTCCATTGACCAATCCCCTCTTCCTGCTCTTTTTACTTTTGCTTCCTTTTTAGCCATTTTGTTATTACTCATTTGTCCCTCTACTGTCACTATTAAGGGAAAAAAATTAACTGTAAAACAAGAACAATTGAGTAATATTTAGCCATATCTGACTGTTTATTTAAAACGAGCAATCATAAATCAAATATTCAAAAATAAACAATTAGAAACTGAATTGTTTGAAATAGAAAGCTTTAAATCATTAGAATGTCAGAGTTACATTTTAAGAATGTTTAATTTGTAATGAAAGTGTTGCATTTTTACGTATAAATAAAAATTGAACAATTTTTAATTTTGAAAGATTTAAAATTAAAATAATTTAACGGGAAAGGATTATGTATGAAAAACTTTTGAATTTCGAAATTTTTATTTTAAAGGAAAGGGGAAGAAATTTTAGTACAGTCGAACTCGGATTCAACGTTCCCGAATTTACGGATACCGAGAATTGACGCCGCGCCGCGGATAGGCTTGTCAGGAGCTGCGCGGGGTGTGCGGGGTTCACGAAGACGTGACAAAACGTAGCTAAATCCGGTTTAGTTAGGATAGGTCAGGTCCAAGGACAGCCCCAAAACCGACGTTAATTCCGAGTTCGACTGTATTTAAGTTTTTCCGAAGTGGAAGAACTTTTTTTGAAACATTTTTATTGAGTTGGAGGCGGTAATATTTTATACTTAAGCTTCTAACATGTATATCGAGTTTGAAACAAGGTTATTTTAGTTTTTAATTTTGATCGAATTGGCAGCTTTGAAGACTTAAGCAATTAAAAGCGTTTGGATTTGAAATCTTTTCATACAAAATATTTTAATTTGATTGACTGTAAATATAAATGAATTATTGATTTTTAAAACAAAAGTGTAGTTCGAATGTTAAAAATTGAACAATAATTGATTTTACAACGAATTTATTAATCTGTTCAAAATTAAACAATTTAAAGATTTTGACGTTGAAAATTGAGCTGTTTTAATTCGAAAGTCTTAGTTCGTAAGCAAATTTAAATTTCTATATTCAAATGTATATATATTAGATTGACAATTAAACGTTTTTATTCAGTTTCAAATCTTATTAAAATATTCTTTCTTTCAACAACGTACATCAATAATTTCCAGAAACAAATTCTTTCTGTCTAAAATATTCAATTTTCAAACCATTCAATAAAAAATTGTGTAACTAAAAAAAAAGAACAATTTGATAATATTTAGCCATATTGAACTTTTCATTTAAAATGAACAATCATTTTCATGCCAAAAAGGCAAATTTTCTACAAATCAGTTGAATTTTCAACAAAATTATTGAATTTCCAACCAAAAATATTGACTATATTGTTATTTATTTAAATAATTGAGTAGAATCTGTACAGTATGGTAATTATTTTAAATACTTTTCAGAATTTCCCATTTTTTTAGTCAATTCGGTGTTTTCTATTTAAATATTAGTAAAATTCCATACATATAAAGTTTTTGAAATTTAATTAAACAGGCACAATGAGACTGCGCCCTTAGAAATTGTGAACGAAATTTAGGTCCGCGCAATAAAAATCGCGAATTTTCGTTTTCGGGCATCAAGAATTAGGACATAGCGCAAAAAATCAGAAAATCAAGATAGCAAGAAAAAATTAGGACGTCTAGTCACATATCGCCCCCAAATTTATCGAATCGACAAAAAATAAATGCCTTGTTTTTTATTGAAAAAATATATATATTCAGAGGTTTCGCTAGTCGCATGAAGTTTAACACGTATTTCCCATAAGAAAAAAAGACGTTTATGTACATTTTATTCCGAATCGTCAATATTAGGTGATTAGAGTTGAAACTCAACATTTCTCTTCACAATTAGCTATAGAATACAAATGAATAAATATTTTTTAAATATCACCACCATAAGTCTTTTTTTAGGGTGGCAACTCACCCGGGAGAACCGGGAGGGATAAATCACATTTTTTAGTAAAAAAATCTATGCAGTCTTTTTGAATGTCACTTGATACTAGAATATATTATTATTATATCATTAAGCCGTTTCCCTTTCGGGGTAGGCGTGAATTGCTCGGTGGTAAAGTAGTGATTTAACTTCTTATTGTTTGAATTTGCATTTTTTTCTAAAGTAATTTTCGTGAATGAAAATGTAATCATTCCATTTTTTGTTGAAAATTCAAATGCTTGGATGAAAGTTAACCTACCTTGCTAAAGATTAATTTCATTGATTAGAGATGTAGCTATTATGTTAAAAACAAGTTTCTTTCCTTAGAAAATGAAATTTCTAAGTAAAAAATTATTACCTATTCTAATTTTGGCTGTAAATTGAATGCTCGTCCAACTCTATATATTCCAAAGTCAAGACTTTTCAATTTTAATTCTTCAAAATTGTAGAACTTTGAATTTCAATACAGAAAGAGAACAAGAGACGTAAATCAACATAGGATACAAAAACGTAAAACGTATTCGATTGATTTTTCTAAATTTAACGCTAATTTTTATACAAGTGTGAAGGAAAAAAATTGTGCACCGTACAGATTTCTGCCGGTAGTGTAAAAGAGTAGGTGGACATAGAGTAATTTTATGTGCCTGTAGAACGAAACTCTCAGTCCCAAAGGTATTTCAGGGTGGGAGGGAATACCAGAGAAGAAATGGGGGTTCTTAGTTAAAAAATACTTACATGCTGGCGTCCTCATCATCATCTGCATTTCTGCCAAAGATTTTGGACGTGGTGTACGTGCATCTGTAAAATATAATATAGGGATTTTTATTCAAGAATTTTTTTAACGAATCCCAAAAATTTGCTATTGGTCCAAACTAAAGATAGCTCAAGTTTAATCCCAAAATCAGTTAACATTATTCATGGTACCAAATTTTGATAAACTAAATTTATTTTGAGAATCTAGATACCATGCATTATTTATTTTTAAAGTATTATGTTATTTTGACATCGTATTGTCCATTGACATGGATGAAAGTATAGGATTTTTGATTATGCATAGGCAAGAATAACTTGGAACGGAAAATAAATTAATTTATAAAAAAGAAATTATTGAAAACAAATTTTGTTGTTAGGATTTAATAGCCCCGGGCTGAAACCCTTATGGTTTCGGTCGGGTTTCCGTCCGTCTGTCCGCCCTTCGTACAACAGGGCATAAGCGCCAACATTTGGCACATCAAAAGATTCTATTAAGACTTAAATTAACGTCTTAATAGGCTACGGAACCCTTTCTTGTAGGCGCTCGGCGCCTACTTCGACTGATTTTTTTTTCGTTTTGTGGCAACATACGGTGGGAGGGAGGGGGTCTTACTCCACTCCATGCAATATAAAATTAGTATTCTTCGTTAAGTCCTCCTAACACAACTTTTTCGGACGGGAGCTACAAAAAATACCGTGTGATACACTTACGCATAGGTGATTGCTAACTCGTGTGAATGCATCATTCGCCAGCAACTCGAAGCACACAATCACCTCTTTTGCGCACTTGTATCACAAATAATTATGTCAGTTAAAATTTGAACCTTATTTTCCGTTCAGAAATAACAATTTATTGGTGATTATGAAATAAAATTTGTATTTTTTTTAATCTTAGCAATTTTTTGTTATTTCCAAAAATTATGATATACCAACCTGGATTTTGTGTTGGATGAACCCGTCTTCTACGCTCGCCCCTTGGTGTTTGAACTCCACGTGACTGATCATCGCTTCCATCTGTAAGATATAATATAGGGATTTTTAATAAAGAATTTTTTTAACGGGCCCCAAAAATTGGTTATTATTGCAAAATTAGGAGAGGCCAAATGTAATGCCAAAGTCCGAAAATATTTTTTAAAACCCAAAGGTTCCAAATTTCGATTATGTAAATATATTTTGAGAATCTAGGCTTCCTATATTAGTATTATGAGAAAAGTTTTAGGCTCCGGAACCTACGATCACGTTTCCTTAAAGAAACCAATCCTGACGCAACTGGAACGTGTACGTCATCCACTTCTTCTCCTTCTATCCTAGAAGGTAAGCAAGAAGTTGGAGATGAAAGTTTCACCTCTGGATACTTTTTTAGAGCTACCAATCTTTGTAGAACTTTATGAGGAACAGTGCTGATAGACCAGATGAAGTGATCCCAGAAGAATAGCCTTTTGCATCCGGTTCGCGATGGAGTGAGCCTGACGCTGGCAAGCCGGAATCTTGTTGAGTTGACTAAGAAATGAATACTGGGATTACTTCGAATTTCATCTAGATTACAAGTGGATTACACATGATTAGAACTGGATTATTGCAAATTAAAAGTAAATTACGCTGGATGGCGAAAAGATTACTCTTCATTACTGGGATTACTCCGAATTGCTTGAATTACACCTGGATAACGCCAAATAAAATCTGGTTTACTCCAGATTAGATAAATATTACCCAGGTTTGAGAGTGGATTGCGACGGAATATTGGGATTACTTCAAATTACTTGATTTACACCTGAATTATGCCAGATAAGAACTGGACTACTTCGGCTTAAAAGTGGATTACTAAGGAATATTGGGACTACTTCGAATTACTAAAATTAAGCTGGATTACAGGTGGATTATATCGCATTAAACTGGATTTTTCGAATTAGACCGGATTACTAGTTCTCATAGCTTCTCTTAAAATCAAAGCGGAAATGGCTTCCATTTGAGCAACCCTACACTTAAAATACGTTGTACCCAGTTGAGTCTCCTGAACTCTGAAATGTCTTTTTGGCCCAGCATGTTATGTAGGATGTGAGACTATTTCGCAACTCGCCGTGTGTGTTTTTGAGGTAAACACAGCCGGTGCAATGGCCCTACAGCTAGCAACTCTCGACACTTGGCTCAAGATCTTCGAAATCCAAAAGTGGCCAACTGCAAGCTGGATATAATTAGCGAGGCCATAGACGTATGTATGTACATTAGGGTGGTCCAAAAATGCACTAGAAATTTTTTTCTTCGAGTTTTGCATGCATATCGCCCCCAAATTTGTTTAAATCCACAAAAAAATATATCCATTTTTTTATTATATTTAGAGGTTCCGCAAGCCCACGAAGTTTAACCCGTATTTCTCATAGGAGAAAAGACATATCTGTGGATTTAATTCAGAATCGAGTTGAAACTCAACATTTCGCTTCAAAATTAGCGACAGAATACAAATGAATAATTATTTTTTTAATATACCTCCCATAAGTCAGCTTTATAGGGACCTAACAAAACCCATTAGTGAAAAATTGGGTTTTGCGAACTTTTGGCCCTAATTATAATTTCTTGGCGGGTTTTCAAATGCAAACAATAATTGCTTCAACAATTTATTATCGTTTATACTAATATTCGCTTAGAATAATGCTAAAAAAGTTATAGTTTTTTATAAAATTTTCCAACTTTGGCCCACTTTTTAGTTAGAGTAAGATAATAATTAATTCAAGTTTACAAACAGAATTGTAGTTTAATTTTTAATCATATTATTTCATTTTCGTGCGAGGTGCTTGCAATGTGCAAAAGTGATTAAATATACGTAGTGTATGCGGATCCGGCATATTTTGCCGGATTTTAATTTTCTGTTCCGGCATATTTTGACGGATCTCAATTTTCTCTTCCGGCAAGGTACCCCTGTGTTTTCTTGCAAAAATAATGTTGTTTCAAACCCCTAACCCTTTCCAACGTCTCGTGGGGGGCGGGAAGGCACCCCTGTGACTGGTCACAAAAGTTACCGATCTATTACCATAAATTTCTAAAATTTTCTTAAATTATCATATATTTCCATCTATTACCATCATTTTAAACATGTTTGAAAAGTTTGGTGAATTACCATAATTTCTAAAATTTATGAAATTTTTTGAAAAATTATAAAATTTGTAAAAAATTATATAATTTGTAAAAATTTATGAAATTTGTTGAAATTTATGAAGCTTGTGGAAATTCTGAAATTTGTAGAAATTTGTTGAAATTTATTAAGTTTGTAATATGAACTTTGTAGAAATTTATGAAGTTTGTGGAAATTTGTGAAAATTCACGAAAGTTGAGGAAATGTGTGGAAATTTGTGAACATTTACGAAAATTCAGGAAATTTATGATAATTTACGGAAAATTATGAATTTATTAAAAATAAGCTCGAAGAGAAAATTAAGATCCGGCAAAGAATACGGATATATACAGATAACACATAACCTCCACCTGTCATTTAATTTTCTATTGTCCGACATATTTTTGCAAACATCAATTTTTTAATTCGTTGCAATTATTCTAGAATTGTTTTAAATTAATAATAAATCGCTTGGAATTCATAATAAATTCTTTGGAATTCAATTTAGTACACGATAAAATATCCGATCTCTTCTCTGGTCCAGAGGCTTGGGGGGTAGTCGCTCTCGTGAAGTTGAATGAGTAGAGGTCGGTGGTGGTGGTAAAATCCCATCTGGCAAATGAGTCCATTTCCCCAGTCTGGGCAGGCCTGTGGTAGTATACCAAGGGACGGTTTCTGAAAATACATCCAGCCTCGCTTCCTGCTTTGAGAATCGAACCCGCGCCAGCGTGGCTGCCAAGGCAGCAGTGTTGGAACATAAGACAATCACGATACCATCTGAGCCACGACGAGTCACTGAAAAATAGATTGTTTATAGCGTTATAAATAAATAATAGCTCGTCGTACGAGAAAATGTCATGCGAGTAAAAAGTTTCATCTTGTGTCAAAAGATTAATAAAACAATGTCGAAAAAGTATATTCTGGTCATTGAGCGTTTTTGTTTATCACAATTGTTATGAACAATGAAGCAAGAGAGTTTATGAAGAATAAGCAATGTTATTAATTGTAAGTATAGATCTTGCGACAGTTTCAGAGAAAAATGTGAAATTTGTTGACCTTTATTATTTTTTATTAACAAATTAAAAGTCTGGACGATTTCCTCTTAAAAATGAATAATTTTTAACAAGAATTCACGAAGAGAAGTTTTCATTGGATTCAAATTTTTTTCAGCAATAGATTCTGCAGAACAACTGTGCAAATACATCAATTAAAAAAAATCATTTGTTTGTAACGCTGCAAATTGCAAACGATTTATCATACGATAAAAGTACAGGAGGCAAATATTCGTAATCAGAAGATTTTTTTGACCTTTCAAAGAAAAGTTATATCGGGGACCCCTTAGTGCATACAGAAGTGTTAGTGGCGACTCGATTATCCGTAAAAGTCGGTGGAATTGTTTCAAATTTTAACTGAATAAGAAGAAGAGTGATATCAAACTTTTCATGAAATTTGAAGGAGGTAAACCGTTTCGAACAAAAGATGATAGGCATCAAGGTTGGCATATTTTGTACGAATCGCTTATAGTAGAAGACTCGTGTTAGCACTATTCTTTTAATTTTAATGATTAAACGTTTCAGCAGATTTTGATTAAAAAATGAGCAGACAACAGAGGGTTATTAGTTAAACATGAAAAAAATCATAATTATTGGCCGTTCCGTGGTGTAAGTACAACCATGGAAAGTATTGCATTTTCGGAAAATTTCGACGCGCATGAGCATGTTTCGTGGTATAAGTGGGTCTGTATTAGCGCTCTTCCGTATTTCATGCTGCTCCGAGTACAACAAGCTGATCTTTTGCACACCTTCACCCCCTACCCTTTAGCTCAAGTCCACGGTCGCATACACAGGTCCGGAGGCTCTCGTGGTGGCGGAAGTTCCCTTATTGAAGCTTCCGATTATTTCACAAAGTTGTCACTTCCGGTAGAGTGACGTAATAGTAGAGTAGAGAAAGTAGCGGTTTAATTTAAAATTTTAATTTCAAGAAGCCAATTTAATCCAGATGTATTCAATAATTTAAACAATATGGATGCATTTTCAATTTCATGAAAATAATTAACACATTAAGAATAAAGTCTTCTATACTTTGAAGTGGTTGTCGTAAACTTCCTGCCGATTTCTCGGTATTATCTAATTTTGTCGGTTTGGCACCATTTCGCAAGCGAGGGTATTGTAACGGAGCACGATGAATAATTCGCCCTTCGCTATCACAATTTAAACTCTCTCTGATAATATCATTCACCGGAAAATGAAATTCGCAAATACGTGCCTTTGAACGAAAAAAATTCATGCCGGGGACACACGATTCCCATTATCTCCGGACGACAAGATCAATCGGCACTTTAAAAGTTTGTCTCTTGCCTTTAGCTTTTGAAGTATTTGTTTTGCACTTTGGTACAGAACAAACACACGTCATTTTTGCATTTCTTTTATTTAAATATTACAGATATTACATATCGATCACTTCACCATTCGATTCATTGAGGCCAGTTGAGAATTTAAGGTAAGAAAACTTGTTTACCTTTTCAAATCCTACACTACTCGACACATACGCCACTTCACTCAGTGCTCACTGTGCGAAACTTTATGGCTTACGTTAGGGAACTTCCCCCACCACGAGAGCCCCCGGACCTGTGTATACGACCGGGTAAATAGACCTCGGATTCGTATTCAGCGCATCAAAATACATAAGGATAAAGTGGTCTTGTCAAATAGTCCTCACCATAAATTCCTCTTTGCCGACTGTATTTCATTAATGCATTTTGCTATAGTAATCTTATACAAATCACAGATAGCAGTTTTCCTGCCTCTATTAACTACTCAGTGGGCACGCAAGACCTAAGATTGTCTTATAGACATCTTTTGGCGGATGTCTTGAGGAAGTCCTAAGGACTTTTTGGAGATATAAAGAGATCCAGAGGATGTCTTACAGACTGAGTCCTAGCTTCTTTTTTCAAGATCTTAAGTCTATTATTCAACCAGGGTGCATTCCTGTCTAGTTTTCTAATACGAGAAGGACAGTTATCCTCACAAGAATGATTGATGACTCTCTGCATTATGCTCACACCAAACGCCAGCCGATCATTTGATCTAATCCTATCAAAAATAATTGATAACGACTTTCTAAGACTTCCCCATATTTATCCCATTCAGTCGCTCTTGTGTTCATATACCTAACCAAATTAGACTCGTCAGCTGTCAGGAAAATACATATATGCCTGATATTTGATAGAGATGTCTTAGGCGAAACATACCAGTCCCTGAACGATTCGCTGATGGGCATATAATATATGGTTGAATCAAAAACATTTGGACATCCATTCGTCACAAGGTTGGTGCATTTTTCCGATTCAATATAGTAAAATCGGTAGTTACAAGGTAGACTAAGAGGTACTCAGCTCTGTTGCTGATGTTCCTACTGTTCTTACTGTTCCATATTATCGCTCCACTATCTGGTTGTTTCTACCTTCTTTACTTGGGCTTTCAGAACGCGAAAGTTTGCAAGTTCGCCGACGTGGAAAACGCGAAAAATCTCCTCCTAAAGGAGTTCGATAAAAAGCTTTTCATGCGGAGAGTCATCGCAAAATTGAGAGGAGCCACGAAGGAAGCGGTTGACGAGTACACCTTCAACGACACTAAGGGTCTCCTAAAAGACTTGAAGAAGCATTTCTCCAGTGGTCGAGATCTGATCGACCAGTACTGATCGGGAAGAGTATCCTGATACTTTATTTGACGCGATTGACCCAAAGGGATATTTCCTGGACGGTTTACGTTCGAAAATTGGCAGATCTGATTCGAAAAGACAACCTGAGGGTTTAATTATCAAGTGTCTGAAAACTTTTGCACGGCAGCTCACGCGTGTCGATATCAAGTGCCTTAAGGTTGTGGGTTCACATCCAGTTTTCGAGAGGTAGGCAGTTCAATTCCGCAAAGACTGTTGCGAAACTTTCTAAAGCTCTGGGTGTTTCTGGTACCAGAGAGTGTCCACACGCGCCATAAAGGCTCCGTGAACAGGCATAATGCTGATCTCGTAGCAGTCGAGCAAGTCATCCTTGAGTCGATTGATCCACTCAATGCGAACTCAATTTCGCCGATACGGCGTCGTGTTTTCCATTGTCGGGTTATCTGCGCGTTTGATCGTTTTGAACTGCATCTACAACTATGTTTTATAGTACCATTGTTGTTCCCATGAGCAGCTACAGAAAGGGTTCGTTCATCCTTGTAGAGCCCCGATTGCAAGGATAGGGCTGCGTATTCTGGAAAGTCGCCCGTTATGCCAGAGTCACCGTTTACGAGTATCTGCAACCTTCGGATACGTCTTGTGGCTTCGTCATAGGCCCTCTGGTTGAATGTGTGATTTACCGCAGTTTTACTGGAAGCCAGTGTCATTTTTATAGGTGGTAGTTGCTCTCAGTGGGACCCCACAGTGGTAGTTTGACCTCGTTACACGACCGTGATATGGGTGGTCACAGGTCAAGATGAAATTACGACGACAGGCCATCGTAACCCTCGTGTGTCTTTAGGACACGAAGCGATCCGAGGATGACATCTTTTTGCATTTATCTTGCAAGTGCCTTGGCATATATTTAACACGCGGGTATGACTTTAAGGTTACGAACCAGTGATAGTTTGGCGTCTCCGGAGGACCGAACACAAGGATGATTACTTCAACCGAATATTCTTCCGTAGCGGCCAACACCGTAAGAGCGACAAAGATGGTAATAAAGCACTCTTAGGGCCGCATTATGTCTGTAGATATACGTCGAATTTTAAATTAAAATTATAGAAATTTTAAAGACGATAAATATATTATTGATAAGTATCATATAATCCAGTATCAAGAGACATTCAAAAAGTCTGCACAGATTTTTTTACGAAAAAATGTGATTTCTCTCTCTCAGGAAAAAAAATAATTTTTACTCAAAACTTACAAAGCGCGCGAATTATGAAGTACGGGGAATCTCCCGGTGTGATATTTTTCTCCCGGCTTTCTCCCGGATGAGTGGCCACCCTGATTGCAGTTTGCAGTCTTTTAACAATCGTATACATTTTATATACAGATCTAAAAATCCCTGTGTCATCTGTAAATATGCTAATATTTATATGTTTCAGTCTAAATATATCATTTATGTATATTATATACAATATATTGGTCCTAATACTGATCCTTGGGGGTCTCCAGCAGATCTTTATCATGTTTCGAGCTAAAATGATTGCATTTTTAATATTATGAATAAAAAAAATCTTTAAAGAAGGTATCAGAAAATTATTTTTCAATTCATGAAATTTAAAAAACTCGCAAGGAGTTAAAATTAACTTTATACCGAAAACATATTCCAAATCTTGTTTTATTAAAAAAAAAAAACAATATAGAGTTGCTGATTATTTTCGAAATTTGCCCCTAGAGTAATATGCAGATTAATAAATTAAACCAAGCAATTACACTACTATAATCCATTTTATTATTTTTCATTTTGTAAAATTTTAACAAAAAATATTTCGAAGTTGGTTCTAGGTTATTCTAGAACATCTTAGCCCCTGTCAATATGCAATTTATTAACTTCAGCGAATTTTATAATATAACAATTTAACCTATTTATCTATATTTGGCAACTTTTTTTTGTCAACAAAATTATTATGACCTCACCCCATTTCTACTCACCACTTTAAAAAAGTTGAAAGCTGTAATCTATGTTGATAAAAAAGTTAAAATCTCGAAAATACTGCTCTTGTAAATATTTTCTCGATTTCGCGCGGCCAAAGGACTCACAGTGTCACATTTGAGAACGTCTGGTGCGACGTCAGTGACTAGAGAGGCCCGAAATATCTAAAACAATATGTTATAAAGTCACGCCACTTACGAATTTGTTTACTATAATGCGGAACTTTACAGTTTTATCACCGCAAATTGATAATAAAAAACACCTTCCCGATCTCGCAAAGCCGTGTACCGCCATTGCTATAAGCGAGACGAGCCGGGAAATTGTCAAATGTCGAGAATCATTTAAACAGCACAAATCTGTGACGATTTTTCCAAATTTTTCGAAAATATTGAACACTGTCTGTTTCTAAATAACAATCCGACCTGATATGACTGAGAAACGCCGAAAATCGAATAGTTTTTTAGCCGAAAACCACGGAGCTCAACGCGACGAATTCGACATCAGAAAACTCAGATTCAAACTGGCAATTTCGCGAATTCCGCCAAGTAGCGGAAGTCAACTGAACTTCGAACCTTAAATTTTTAATTCAAGCTATTTGAATTTGTTTGCATATTTTAACTTTTGAATTGCAAATTAAATAATTCAGCACCTTAGAATAATTTAATTCCATACTTTTACTCATAGGCAGATAATAAAATAAAGTGAAATTTATAAAACGAATTGACATTCTGACGTGTTGGTAATTCATGCACAAAGATGGCCGTCAAGTGGCGGGTAAATTCAAACGCGGTAGGATAATCCAACTCCCATCAAATCTTTAACGAACTTTTTAGTGGTGGTGGGGGTAATTTTTTACGCAATTGTGTTAATAATTCCGATACAGGATTATATTGATACTGATGAGTGTTCCTGAAAATGTAATAAAAAATAAATATAATTTACACATCAGAAACTGGATCCATTTTAAGATATATTTTATTAACCTAATTTAAAACTTAGGTTGTGTATAATAATATGTAAAATTAATTTTTTTTGTCAATAAAAAAATATTCATAAATCATTAAAATAGAATATTGTGACTGAATAAAATGTACATTTTATTTTTAAAAATTATCTTTGTGATTTTAAATAAAAATAAAAAATGACTTAAGGCCATGTGACGAGTGGGTCACGTGACCGGCTTCCTACCTTACCGACACTTTTTTTATTTGTAAACTTATTTTTTTCTCTATTACAAATGCGAGTAGTTTAAACAATTAATAATTAGTTATCAAATAAATTAATGTTTGTAACTTCTCTATTGAATATAATCCGTAGAAAACTACAAACAACTAATAGTTATGACCAATATTGACAGCGAAGAAGGAAAAACCTAAACGATGCCAAAAATAGTACCTCTCAATGTTTTTGCCGGGAATTCAAAACGCACGATGAGGAGGGACGGACAATAACCGATCTCGGAAGCTTGAAAGGGCTCGCTTAGAAGTCGTCTTCGCTTTTGGTTATCCATCTAGGGACAGAGATGGACCCACTTTAAGCGATTTTGGTAAATTTTAGGAAACTGTGAATCTGTAGGGCAAAAACCCGGGACCCTCTCGTTTAAAGAAAACCCCGAAAAGGAGTCCAATTCGCGAATTACTTTCAAGCAAAATTTGACTCGGCACTCTGTCGAATGAGGTGAGCCCAGAAAAGGAGTTTAATTCGCGAAAAGTTTTTAAATAAGCCGGGACCCTCTCGAATGAGGCGAGCCCAGAGAAAGAGTTTTAGTTCGCGAATTACTTTCACCAAAATTTAACCCGGGACTCTGTGGAATAAGGCGAGCCCGGGAAAGGAGTTTAATTCGCGAGAAGTTTTTAAATAATCCGGGACACTTCCGAATGAGGCGTACTCGGAGAATGAGTTTTAATTCGCGAATTGCCTTCAAGCAAAATTCAAACCGGGATCCCGTCGAATAAGGCGAGCCCGGAAAAGTAGTTTAATTCGCGAAAAGTTTTTAATAACCCGGGACCCTCTCGAATGAGGCGAACCTGGAAAAAGAGTTTTAATTCGCGAATAATTGTTTCAGTTCCATAACCCTGGGCTCTCTCGAATGAGGCGAACCCGAAAAAGGTGTTTAATCCGCGAATTATTGTTTCAGTTTCAAAACCTGGGACCCTCTGGAATGAGGCATACCTGAACAATGTGTTAAATTCGCGAAAGGACACTCGAATGCGGATAATCTGGAAAAAGAGTTTTAATTTGCAAATTATTGTTTCAGTTTCATAACCCGGGCCCTCTCGAATGAGGCGAACCCGGAAAAGGTGTTTAATTCGCGAATGTGGGTTTTCAGTTGAATAACCTGGGACCCTCTCGAATCAGGCAAGCTGGAGGTGGTTTCTTGTTAACTCGAATTGACGATAGAGATTTTTTCCTTCACTTTACTAAACCTACTTTTATCAAACTTAATTTCACTAAACTCGCGAAACAATAGAAAAAACGTTCCTTGGAGTTGCTGCGGAGAGCGACTTGACTACTCTTCGACGGACGAGGAGCGGGATCATCGCTATCCGATGTCAGGGTCTGAACTGAACTTGTAAGTGAGCTGTTTCTGCTCGCCGAATCGCTGGCGCTCGCACTGCAGTCAGACTCCGTACTATATCATAGTACATTTTTACACCACTAGTGGCGTCTTTAAGGCGCGGCAAATATTTGAAAACCTACAGTGTTCATTATGACGAATGGCCAAGATAATAATTAAGTTAAATATATTTTGATGCTTATTAAAAAACCCAAAGTGTTTTTTAGCGGACGTCAGAATAGTATATTGTCACAAGAAAAAAAAAACTTGATTCATCAGAAAAAATGTTATGTGTACTGAGGTTCTTTTTGTGGGAGGGGGGGGGATTATATTTCTATATTTATTCCCCTTTAATTAATTTTTCTATTTATTTTTCGTAATTGTCAGAAAAGTGTGCTGATAAAATTCGGATTATTCAGACAATTTCCGCCAAACACATAAACTTTCTAAATTTACACGTATTCCCCTATGTCCATCTTACTTGTTCGAAATGTGTGTATATTCGTGACTCTTGTCCACTTAACGGATTATGCGTGCTTGAGACTCTGATGGAAGTTTTTCCTATTTCGACCCTTGGTCTGTTTTGGGTATTTACGGGTTCTCTTATTTTACATTTTCTTTTAACGTAATAGTATATTGTGTATCGAGGGCGTAAAGAAGGAAAAATAGATTTATGCCCTTGATACACACAATACTTTTTGTCTATCTCCTTGAAAACAAGCATGTGAAGCAGATAGAGGATGTTTGGTGTACTTGACAATTTTAGATTATAGGTGATAGGAAGGTGAATACATTATCGAGCGCGAAGCGCGAGATCCAACAGGTGCGCGCCCTAGGCGCGCTCAAACTTGCGAGCGAAGTGAGCTGCGCGCGAAGCGCGCGATGAGAATGCGCCCGTGAAGCGGACAGATTTTTTTCTCAATAAAACACATCAGTTTGCACTTCATTTTTTAAAATTAAAAATGGGCATTTATCTATCTACGGAATAAATTATTTAACAGGTGAAACTATGACAGAATATATAACATATAACATATCGTCTTCCAAATGAAATTATTTCGACAATGAAGAGTGCAGTTCATTATTAGGGATTTTAATGACAAATTAACTTCGTTGATTATAATGCACAAATATAGTATTCCTAATCTCTCACATTTATTCCTTTTCATATCTCGATAAATTTCATTCAATTTTGTTAAATATATTGCTGAGCATTGTGGATAAAGTTCTTAGAATTTTTTTTGCATATTCCAAAAAATTCAAACGACCAACTTTTAAAAGTGGCCTCTATAGTTGGCCGGCATAGCTTCCCTTACAACAATTACAAAGGTCACAGGAGGATGTTTTATTCGTAAGTAAAATCAAATAGCTGGAACTAGAGGATGTTCAAAAATATTGATTTTTCCATAAAATACAGAACAGCAATAGGAATCAATTCATCAGGTTCTCACTTTGGTGGAGATTTACTGTTCGAATACCCTTTCAAACCCGCCGGAAGTTTTGCGAACATTAATTGTCAGCTACAGTATGACAGCACATTAACCCAATGCTGAATTTGCATGGTGTGAAATCATTATTTTAAAATTACTGGTAATAAAAGTGGGAGCACAATCCGGAAAGAAGATTTTTAAATCTAAATTCGATTGGGTGGATGTATTCAAAAATTTACAGCTTTGGTACAACTGGAAGCTACTAAAACGTTATTTCATGCTTTGATTAATTCATGGTAAATCCTTTTGAAATGAGGGGAATAATATCAATTGAATAATGTTATAATAATAAGGTAGCACTTAACCATAGTAGATAATACCTTAAACTTTTTTATTAGATTGAAAGATTGTTAATCAGAAGTATGTGAGCGTTGAAATAAGTCCATTTTCTTATTCTAAGCCTGCATCATCAGGTTCTCGCGCTTCGCGCTCGATAACCTATGTACCTCGCGCTACGTGCTGGGTCTTTTTATTGGCATTGAAATATACGTATTTTCATTTTCTTGTTTTTATATTCTGAAAAAAGCGTATCCTATTCAAAAAAATGTTTATTAAACATTTTATTGCAACTTTTGTCGTTTTTCCATAAACTTAATTTATTTTTAATGTTATGTTTTACGATTTGAACTAAAAATACGCCGACAACGACGACAGACAGACACCGACGTAAAAACTATTTTTTCGGACTTAGGGGGCCTCAAAACGTCGACATTTGATGGTATACATGAAAGTGATTTCTCACATAAAATCAATATCTTCTCTTTATGATGACAATGTAATAATTCATTATTTTTGTGCGAACAAAGTTTGAATTTTCGATTTTTGGAGAAAACTCAGAGAGCATTTATTTGTATTTGTATTCATTCAAGAAAGTCACTAGGGCTAATTAGCCCTCTGAGGAACAGGATATTACAAGGTCATTACAAATTTGTGCAAGCACTGATCGGCAGTATACTTGATTATTCTCATAATTTAATCTATGAATAAAATAAAATAAATAAATGGGCAGAGTCGACCTCAGAGTGAGTATCAGATTAGGTACTAGATTATTCCGCAGTAATTAAGATTGAGTGATTAATTAATTAGTAGCTCTCTGTGCATGTTAAGTTATACATGAAGAATGAAAAACTGTGTGCATAAGAAATAAATATCTACAAAAGTTAATGAAGATAGAAAGAGATTCGGAGATGAAATATTCGAAAATTAAAAATGATAGTTCATCAGTTAGTAATTTCAAGAGTTGAATTAGGAGTATTGTAAAAATATTTGAAAAAGAGATTCTCAAAATGATACAGGGATCTTTGAAGTTGACACGTTCTGTAAAAAGGAATCTTGAGGATTTTATGTCTTTTACGAAGCTTAGACTGTGCTGGAAGGTCTCTGTCTACAAATTGGAAGAGGTTAAATAGATAGCCAAAAATATGCCACGGCACTTGCGAGATGGATGCAGAAAGCTGTCATCCTTGGGTCGCTTCGTGTCCTCAAAATATACGAGAGTTTCGCCGGCCTGTCGTTGTGATTTCTTCGTGTATTGTGGTCACCCATCTCACGGTTGTGAGACGTGGCCATGAATGGGATTTACTGCGGTCCTACTGGGAGCGGATGTCATTTTTTAGATGACAGTTGCTGCCTGTGGGACCCTGCTGTAGTTGTTAACCTTCAGTTTTTAATATATAAATATATATATATATAAAATTTACTAGTGCATGATTTAATAGCTAGGTCTTTCGAAACGACGAAAAAAATTTTTTTTTCGTATTTGGGATCTTCGGGTTCTCGCAGTTCACTTTTGTAACCCGATTTGCATCCCGGAGCGATGCACATCTGCAAAACAACAAGTGCAAAGTTACTGCTAGCGCCGCCGCTGGCCGTTTTCAACACATGAACCATTTTAAACTCTCGGAGACAGGAGGCTGATAATATTAAACAATTCTTCCCAGGCATTAATCCCCCCCCCCTCTCCAATTTCTGAAATAGACATGTCGTAAAGAGTGTTCTGCGTCAACACCACGTTTAGCTGCTTAAAACTCAAATTTCTCGCTGATTAACATTTTGAGACAAAATGGATTTTCATGTGACAATCAAAGTCTGACTCGTATATGTACCATCCTCAATCTATAAAATTGCATGATCTTTCAATTCTCCATCCAAGGGTGCAAGTAGTAATGTTAATATTCATGTCAAACTGACACGTAGCCACAGTAGGAGGAGAATGGGTTATATCGCGTTCTAAAATGCGTCTACAACGCACTTCGCAACCAAATCAGACAAACCAAAGTGCAAAATACTCGGAAAGGGTTCTACTTTAGCGCGTCACTGCCACAAAGTTGCAAAATTTCTGTTCTAACCTCCAAATTTTATACAAAAATTGCGATAAAATTCTTCATCAAAACATGTTGTACACAGTGGCGTAACTGTATAGCAGCGAACCCCCGCATTGCAGGGTGGCCTCCTCTTCCGAGGAGCCTCCGAGGGACCCCTCAGACTGAGTAAAAAAATAAATTTTAGTATGTATTTCAGATCAATAAGTTTGCCAAAATTAAAGCAAGGCGTATTACAATATAGGTATGTATGCTTAATATATTTATGAATAATCTATAAATATTTGATATATGAAGCACAATTTCTGTTTTCTTCAAAGAGGCCTCTTAAAAATTTTTTGCGGGGGTGCCTCCATTGTCTAGTGACGCCACTGGTTATACAACAAAATCATTAACTAAAAAATCAATCCATTTATTTATCAATTATATATCTGAATTCATGTAATACTTCTAATCTATATCCCCACAGTTCGATTAACATAACTTCAAAAGCTAAAAAGTGTGTATCAATGCAAAATTTCATACACATATATTTTTTTAAGTGAATTCGAATAAGACTTAGAATTCTGAGTCTATCAGGCTACTAATTACGTTTTTCCGAGAAAAAAAAACAATTTCCAAAATAATTGATTTAATATACAGTTGGACTCAGCCTGAAAATTTAATCACCTCATTTCACTAAATAAATACTAGAATGAAATGCTTTTTTAGATATTAAACGGTACTTCTTTTTCAAATAAAAGTGTGAATGGATGAGGAAGAACTGTTTAATATTATAATTTTTGCGTTGAATGAATTTTCCGAATGGTAATCTCAAGTAATGTGAACACTAGTAAATTTGATATTCCGCAAAAATGATTTAAGTAAACTGCTTTCCACTTAGACACACTTCTAGCAAAGAAAGAGTAATACTTAATTTAAAATTAAAAGCTTTTTCGGGTTTCAATCGTGTGCAAAACTACGAATCTTGCCGACGTTTCATCAACATTGCAGTTCACTTCTTCAGGGCTGACCTGAAACTGAAGTATTAGGTTATGTTGTTCTTGTATATATTCTCTACGATGCCTGCGATTGGCCAGAGCGCCCCATGGTGGGAACTGGTCAAACTTTATTTGCCAATCAAGTCTTTTTTTAAAACCCGGGAGGACGAAAAGCCAAATCGGATTGGTATTATATCCATTGTCCCTATTGATGTTATTAGGGTGTTTTAATTATATATATTAAAATATTTTATTTATTTATTTTTTTATTAATTTTTATTGCTGTTTTTCAATCCTTTGTAATAATTAGGTCGTACCTTATTCCAAACCTTTTTTTTTTAAATCATAAATTATAAAATTATAAAAATCTGGGGGTCGTGAAGGGAATTTTAACCAATCTCCGTATCCCCATATTGTTTTGTCAGTGCGCAAACTCCTTACTAGAGTTAATCCAAAAGCGAATAAGTGAAAACGACATTTACAGTACTTTTCCTTATACAGTTCAGTTGTGAACCTACGCTTGTTACTCATTGATATCCTAATCGGTTTTCTATCAAATATATTTTCATATCGGGATATCAGTTTGTAGAATCGCTCTTTTTCTAAAGCATTTAATAAAGTACAATGCGTCATCTTTTCTCTAATTTGTTCATCAGTTAATGCATATTCATCCTAGACATTATTACAAGTTTCAATTATATTAATTTCCTTTATAACGTTTGGAAGATTTTCTTCGGGTTCTGAATATTTCCCTAAACCTTCTATGTATCTGTTTTTTTTTTTTAATTTTTCGCATCCATTATAATGCGAATTTCTTTTATATCTTCTTCTAACAGTTTTATTTTGATCGATTCATTTTTATCTTTTAATTCAATAATGTTATCTTCGAGATCGATTTTTCTTTTTAATCTTTTTAATAATTCCACTCCAATCATACATTCTTTATTTAGTCTTGGAACAATCAAAAATACATAAGAGCCTTCCCAGTCGCCCATTGTGAATTTTGCATAAATTTGATAATTTAATTTAATAGGCCTTGCCCCAGTTGCACCAAAAATTGTAGTTCCTACAATTGGTAAAAGTTCGCATTGTTTAAAAGTATTATGATTATTTTCATAAAAACTCTCAGAAATACAAGTTACTTCACTACCTGTATCTACTAATGCATTTGTTTCTATGTACTCGAGATTTTTAATCATTATTGGACATTTCTCTAATTTTTTATCTACCGTATTATCATCATTTTCTAAAAGTTCACCCCTCATATCTAAAGGTAGAGGCATTTTTAAATATTTTGGCCCCGGATCTGCCTCTATCGTTTTACTCTCTAATGACTCGAGGCATGTGCGTATCCCCGATTAAAATATTGTTCATCGCGTTTATTTAAATTTTCAACGACTTCTATAACTCTAGTTTGTTTAGTTATATTATTTTGTGGCAGAGTATTAGGCTGATTATAAGCCCCTTTTTTAATTTGTGATTGATTATATGGAGCTTTATTTCGATCATTATGATCTGGATATGAACCACGATTTTGCCAATTTGCGAAATCGAAATTTGAACGATTTGGATTATGAAAACAATTATTTCTCTGCTTTGCGCTGTTGTTTGGATTAAAATATCCTTGATTTTGCATTCTGACGTGGATGATTATTACATGCCTGTCCTGAATAATAATTATTTCCAAATAGATTTTGATCCTGTCTTAAATATGAATCATTATTTCGATATCGATGTGGATAATTTGATTCAAAGCTAGTATTTCTAAAACCTTCGTTCTCACGATCCAGCAACCCTTCTTGATTTTGATAGGAATTTTGGAAGTTATTCCCACCTTCCATATTGTTTCTCATATTTCGATTATCAGGATTAAATCTGCCAAAATCATTTCGCTGATAAACGCTATTTTTACGAGGATCATAACCTCCCATATAATTTATTGAGTCTGCTTGATCAAAAGCTTCTAATATTTCAATAAATTCATAAAAACTTTTGATATCTCGAATTAAATATGCAGTTCGAATTTCTTCTGAGAAGTGCCTCGACAATCTAGAGACGATTTCACACTCAGATGGAGGTGGTATTAAATCTTTGACGTTATTTATCATTTTAATGGCATATGTCGATTTTAATAATTTTCCTTGATAAAAACCATATTGAAGATCAGTGCTAATTTGAAAACGAATATTATCATTGCAGAATTTTGAAATGAATTTTTCTCTGAATGTAAATTCATTTTCACCTGGAGTAGCTACAAGGTTCCACCATTCTCTAGCGATACCTTCTAAGCATGAATGTACTACGAAATTAAAATCGTCCCTTCTAACGTCTATCGCTCTAATATATTTAAACGATGTTAAACATATACAAAATAAATGTTTAATCTTTCCCCTATTTTCCCCTTTTTCGTGAGAAAATCACCCTATTTCCCCGTTTTTGAGCTCCTTTTGCGCTGTAATTCCTGTGTTAGTTAAGTCAATCAATCAGCGAAGATGTTCCAAAATGTTTTGAAATATATAGTAAAGAAATAGTTGCATTTGCCAGCAATGTAAGAAAATATTATCATTAGTATCATTTTTTCAAAACAGTAGCCCAATAGTTACATCGCTCAAAAAAGTGACTTAAGTATGAGGCCTATAATTCTGTCCATCAATCTGACAAAAATTCCATTTCACAACTGTTTCAGAATCTACCGAGATGTATGTATGGGATATGAGAAACCAATCTTGCATGCATCGAGCGATCGACGATGGTTGTTTATCCGCTGCAACTATCGCAATTTCAGCAAGCGGTCAGTTCCTTGCGACGGGAAGCAAACAAGGCGTTGTGAATGTTTACGACACCAACACTGTGCTGCAAAAAAAAAGTCCAACACCCTTGAAAATTCTCTTAAACTTGGTTACATCAATCACAAGTTTAAAGTTCAATCCTACGTCCGAAATGTTAGCTGTTGCTTCGTCGAAAAAGGCAAACGCTTTTAAATTAATGCACTTACCATCTTTTACAGTGTTCTCTAACTTTCCGACGTTCCAAACAAAGATGTACAATCCTTTAGCAATAGACTTCTCACCTGGCAGTGGATTTCTAAGTGTCGCTAATAATAAGAATCATGCTTATTTGTACAGGCTAAAACATTACGGAAATTATTAAGTACCTGTTACGTCATCACCATGTTTTAATTAATAACTGAAATATAATGAATCTAATTGTTGTACAATATAGGACGTTAATTATAAAGAATAAAAATATACACTCGAAATAAAATATATGTATTATTTATTTGTCTTTTGATACTTTTACCAAATTGTAGATATTCAAGCTACTTAGCTTTTAATTATTATTGCAGGAAAGACTAATAAAATGTCCTGTAAAAGACGATTTTTTTTCAAACGTCCCGCAAAATAATTTTTTTTCTACTTCGAGGCTTCTTCCTACTGAAAAAGCCTACATAATAAACTACATGGGTACCTATATGTGAGAACACATATGGGATTCTTTTTTTAATTCCCTATGCACCCTGTTTTGGGTGCATAGTCGGTAATCTTAAAAACACCAAAAAAATACTGCCCAGCCGTAGCTTTCATATAAAATTACTGCGAACTCCTTAAATATTAATTGCGAACCCATCCATGTATGAACCATGATAAGAACCGATATAGATTTCCATCCTATATTCCTATCTCAGATCGTAATTTGAGACAGGAATTCAAAAAAGGATCCTATATGTGTTCCCACATAGGTTCCAATGTAGTTTACTCTGTTGGCTTTTTCAGTAGGGCTCTCTCTAGGTTCTCGACCAATCAAATTTGAACAGTTTTCTAAATTAGCCAACCCTCCAGTTATTTACGGCGCGGCACAAATGTTCCTAGGCGTTCTGAGAGCTGATTGGCTAACTCACGATTCAGAGAGTGCGAAGGGAGCAAGGTCGTTGCTATTACTTTGGGTGCCCGGAGCACTGTTGGAAATAAATATTGCTTAATATTATTAATTGATGTTATGTTTTTTGACCAGTGAATTATATAAATAATATTATGTTAATGTTTTTTGTCTACATGGTCGATAATCAATATTTTGATTTTTTTATTGTATGTACTATATTTTATATTTTATTAATATTACTCGATAATTAGCAAGTGAATATTTTCAGGATTAGACTCGCTCAATCATGACAGATTAATCGTAGAAAAGGAAAAGAAATATGATAAATTAAATCAATCTCGACCGAATTTCGTGATCGTTCATCTAGTGATGCTTGAAATTATTATTTATTTTCAGCTTTGTAGGTAAAACTTTCATCACGACCGTTATACACGGTATCGGTTCGGTGTCTGGCGATGCAAAACTTTCCTCACAGCTGTTCACATTTTTTGAGTGAAAATTAAAAAATTGGTAACTTTTGAAAAACTTGTCTGAGAAATTAGCACACAAATTCACACAAAAATTTGGGAAGTTCCTTAATTATGAAATTTATTGTCGACCAAATTATAATGATCTCATGGAAATTGGAGTTGATTCATGACTTTCCCTCACACCAGCGTTGTTCCTGACCACCCATTCTATCGAGCAAGCTAGCAGGCATTGATTTGATCTATTTATTTAAATTCTAAAACAAAGTAATACTCCTAATTAAAATCAGGTTTATAGTTTGAAGTTTGACAGGAAAAATGGTAATTGATTTTTGGTAGTCTTATAGAAAACTACCTGGCGCCCCTCAGGAAAATAAGTTTGGATGGTTATCCAAACTACTCATAATGTAAATTGAAATAATGTCCAAAGTTAAAAAGAGGGTTATAATACATACGTGCATACATGCATACATACAGACACATTCGTCAAAACCTGTTTTTTCGGTTCAGGGGGTCTCAAAAAGTAGACATTGGACAAAAAACGGGAGGGTCCAATTTTACACAAATCTAATACCTTCTTTAGATGAAAATATAAAAATACAAATTTTCAAGTACCATGAGCATTAACGATGGTTATTTCATTGTTTTAATCGTTACAAATAGTATTGACGACATGAAAAAAAATATATATATATTTTGAAAACCCCGGGCCGATGTTTTCACTGTTAATGTTTTTTTTATGAATAAAACAGAAACTACACATCCTATCAAAAAGTAACCAATAACAAATTTGTAGATCTTTTTGGAGTGCACAAGTTTTTTTAATCATCATTTGTCGTATCTTGCATAGTTTGAACGCGGAATTAAATTTTTGGTTTTTCATTATTTTTTGTGCAATAAAAATGAGAATTTTCGATTTTTCAAGAAAATTCAAAAAGGCGTTATGATACTTTTTTTCGTGTCGTGCGTTGTTTGAATGAAAATGTTGATTTTCGTTTCCTCTTTTGGATTTTGAAAATTTTGTAAGCCTGAAAATTTTCATTTTATCGAAAAATGTTATGCAAATAAATTATTTCAATTTTTGAGTACTATGAACAGCCGCACATATAATTTGAAAATTCTGAAAAACATGGCCTCAAATATTATCAAAATGCGCTCACTTTTTGCATTTTCATCCAAAATGGCTGGCTAACAAACTTGACCTTTCGTTTACGAGACTAAAAGAGTACACCAAAGGCCAATCCAATAGGTCCATTCTTTCGAAAGTTATCGTTCTCACTGACATATATACATACATACATACAGACAGACAGACACTTTCGTAAAAACCTTTTATTTGGGTTCAGAGGGTCTCAAAACGTGGACGTTTGAGAAAAAACGGGTAGGTAAAGTTTTACACAAATCTAATACCTTCTCTAGATGAGAATGTAAAAATGGGGCCTGGGTGGATAAGGGTTGCTGTACTTGTGATGCGTTCAAGGACATTGTATGTGTGTTAACTATAATCAATGAATAATTTAATTTTAATATTCCATTTGATATACAAAGGAAAAATTAAATTTTCCTCTCGAAATTGAAATCTTTTCCTACATATAAGTGAACAAAATAACCAAAATAAGTATAGTATGCCTTAATTTATTATTACTTAACTCAATTCAAGTTGATTGATTTGTTCATTCAATTGTTTATATATTGTAACTACTCGATTTGAGCTTAGTTAACTCAATAAAAAATTCTATTGATTGTTTAAACAACTCAATAAATTTTTAAAGGGTTTTCGCATGGATAAAGAATATGATTTTGTTTTTAGTAACAGGTGTTTATTCACCAAAGCATATACTGCGCTATATGTACATGTGATCCCTGTCAACTGTTAAACTTGATCTATAAAATTTCAAAATTGCATAAAATAAAATGCCTTTTTATTTATTGGTGATACAAGACTCTAATTTCTAATCCGTAGCTTTCTCTCATCTAAACTCAAAGTAATCTTTTTATTTTTTTCGTATGTGAAGCAAAGACCCGATTTTATACTTATTATAGTTATCACACAGTAGTGATTTTAGAGCTAATTATAAACGATGATTATTTTAACACCTAATATAGTAACCTAATTTACTTGATAATTATATATATATATATATATATATTCGGTTTATATATAGTTTCGGTTTCTATTCCTTTTGAATAGAACTGAAGGGCCTATGACAAAGCCATCGAACGCGTCCTCGGGTTGCGGATGCCAATAAAATTTGAATTTTCGATTTTTTAAGAAAACTCAAAAAGTGATCATGAGAATCTTGTAGGACTATCAAAAATTAACACTTTTCTTTTCCTGACTTTTTTTCATATCATGCTTTAATTGGCCTAAAATGTTAATTTTCGCTTTTTTGGGGAGATTTTGAAAATGCTGTAGCTCTGTCTATTTTCTTTGTATTGAAAAAAATCCTAATCCTAAAAAGTCGAAATTGGTTCAAGATAGCCGTGATATGAGATGTAGGGGAGAGTAGGGTGGCGCCGGTGCGGGGCACGATGACAATTACAAATAACGCCTGTGTTTTTCGATTTTCATATTAGTTTTTTACATAAAATACAGCTTCCTCTGTTTGGAAAAATATTGATTTGGTTAATAAGAAAACACCTTATTAGTACTGAAAATGTCTGGAGTCATTTTTCTTCATTACATGAAACTATCCAGAAATATTACATTATATCATCTTTATATTACAATGTTCATGTTGTTCAAGTAAACGGTAGCAATATGACGGCCACCATACCCCAGTGGATGGGGTATGCTGGCCGAAATGCAACAACCATCAATTAATCAAATGTCAATAATTGACGTATTTAAGAAGCGGTTGGGAGTAATAAAATATGTTTTCTGATAATATGTAAGCTTAACATTAAAAAATACGCACATTAAAATCACATTTCAATTATAATTTATAGCTCATTCAAGTCAATGCGCGGCACCATACCCCAGTCTCCCCTAATATACAAAAAGTCATAAAATTTGATTATCTGAAAACATCAAATTAAGATACAAATTATCAACTTTTTAATTTTCTAATTTTATATTTTCTCTGTAGCGTAAATTATGTCTTGGATTCATCCTAAACTGACTGACTTATGTGAAATTAACCATGCAACTTCTTTTTGTCCACAATCGACTATACTGCTTTTGGAACTTATCTTTCGAACATTTAGTTCCTCCAAGCCTAAAATTCCACCCAAAAATTTACCAAAGAATGGATACGATTTTATAATTGTGGGAGCTGGAGGAGCTGGTTGTGTAATCGCCAACCGATTGTCAGAAATAAAAAAATGGAATGTACGTATGTAATCTTAAATCATCATCTTCATTTGTTGATTTCTTTATAAAAATATATCAAAGAAATATTAGGAAAACATTTTAATTAAAAGTTTTAAAATTTCGCCATCTCTACACGTTTCAATAGAAGTATAAATTAAACTGTACCAAGTTTAAAAAAACATATTAAGTCTACATAATACCTATTGATATTTTATTATAATAAAAAAATTGAATTTTCAGATACTTTTACTAGAAGCAGGGATAGAAGAACCAAGTATTACTCAAGTTCCTGCATTTATACCCTATATGGGATATACTAACGTTGATTGGAATTACACAACCCAATCAGAAAAAACGTATAAATGCTTAAGAACTGGAGGTCCATGCGTATGGCCACGTGGAAAGGTATAAATATGTTTGAAGACTATAGTCATCATTAACATGCGAATAGCTATAATTATTGCACAAATTATATTTATAATAAATATCTACACTAATGCTGAAAATATATATTTACAAATTAAACCTTGTGAAAAAATTGCAGATGATGGGTGGTTCTACTTCATATAATGGTATGGCATATGTGAGAGGTAATCAGGCGGATTATAATAAATGGGCTGAATTGGGTAATGAAGGATGGAGTTATAAAGAAGTGCTACCCTATTTTAAGAGATCGGAAAACAATTTGGATGAGGAGGTAAACTTTAATACCAGTTAAGACGCGGTCTTATACATAAAAGACAATTAATCAAATGTTTAACTTCAATGTGGTACCTCGAATAGTTCTAAGTATTTATAAAAACTAAAAAAAGAGTTTTTTTTAAAATTAATTTTAAATTAAAAAGCAGCCAACTGAAACAAGCTTCGAAAATATTCCTTTTAAAATCTTGTAATATTAAATTGTTTCCAATTTTCATATACACAGATTGTGAAGAATAACTCAAAATACCACGGAACTGGAGGATATCTATCAGTACAAAGATTTCCATATGAAGACGAAAATGTGAAAAATATTTTTGAAGCATGTCAGGAAATTGGTTACAAAAAACACATCACTACTTTACCACCGAGCAATTCACGCCTACCCCGAAAGGGAAACGGCTTAATGATATAATAATAAAATACATTAAAACACTTTCTTTGCGGACTTTCGTGCCTGCGTCGTTCGCTTCGCTATTTTCCCTCGACTCGCTCGAACTTTTTACTTCGCTCGCTTTTTTGTTTCGCTTCCTTCGTTCTTATGATATTAACTTAAATCCTAATTTAAGCTTAACCTATTTCCAGTTTTTACAGCGTTTATTTACACATTATTCCTAACACCTTTACTTAGCCTTCTTACCTTTTACTAATTTCTTCCACTAAGCCACTGCCTCTTTTTCCCCATTTTCATGTAGCAACCTTTCCAATGACATTTCTTCTTCCACTATACCCATAAAACCCTCCAGCCACTGCTCTATCTGGCTATTTGTATACCACACAGAACATAAATCTTTTCATCCTCATGCATCCAGTACCAATTCGTCTCTTTTACACCTAGAACGCTAATGAATCATCTTTCCCTCCCATGCTTTTATCTTACTTCCTCCTCTGTTATCCTAATCCTTTCAAAATATTCTTCTCTAACCACCACTCCTCTGCACTTATCCTTCCACTTTCTTTCTCATCCAACCATTCCTTTACTAAGGCTGTTCCAACACTCTAATACTTTCTCTTCAAATCTACACGCTCTTTCCCCTGTATTCACATGCATGCACTCTCTGTCAACTTCGTCCAATACTACATATCCCGATGTGCACTTATCCAGCCCTAGAGTCCATTTCACATACCTTTCTTGCACCCCTCTCACAATTCCAAACTGCTTTGATCCTAAAATTTCCTCACCATACAGCATCACATTCAGATACACAAACTCTTTAAGGGGCCTTATCAGCATTATAAAAAGGATGGGCAGTTTCCGGCCGCACGGTTGAATATTTTTGTCTGATTTTTGGCATACCTCATCTACATATAGGTCTCTTTTGCTGCTAAGTCTCGCTTTTTTTTTAATGTTTATATTTGAAGTTATAAACAAAAAGAAAAGAACAATAGAAAAAAAATGCAATGAATGTCAGTACTAGCTCAGTCTGTATTTTCGAGATCTAGCCAATCGACCTTCCTAAAATTTAGGAGGCAGACTCCCCGGAGCGCGAGCGGAGGCTCGGGAGCGTGTCGAATTACCCGAAACGAATAACCTTTTCATTGTTATGAGATACAGGCCGGTTCAAAAAACTGAAATTATGAAAGCATCGCGTGATTCGATTTTAATTAGCAGAAATAGTTTATTCATATAATTTCAAGAAAGTGAAATAAAATTTCATGCAAATCGGACAATATTTGCAGTAATAATAGAAATGTTGAAGTGCACACGCTAGTATGTCAAGATGCACCGCAGTATGGGAGGAAATGTATTTTTTTCGTTCAAAAGGTCTACAGCCTTCAATTTTGCCCCAATCCCCAATTAATTTCTTTTTAATTGAAGGGCGCTAAATTTCCAAGAGCATCTTAGTCAGAGATGTTTGCATTTTCATTTTTTTATTCATTATATGTTTACTTGAAGTATGAGAAAATCCAGATTTTTCACAAAATCCTTATTTACTCTTTAATAGCGGTTTGCATCTAATGAAAATCATCTTAAATCGGGCCAAGAGTACTCCCAGAATAAAAATAATTTGATTATTGTCTGTTTTATTTGTTCTGAACAAATTAAAATAACAAACAGCCACATGTAATAGTTTTGTTTAGACAATTTTGATTTGCTCAAGCAGTTGTTTTCGATAACTTTACAGAAATTGAATAAAATACATATTTTTTTGACTGTGTAGTGTATAGAAAGAATATATTAACGATTTTTGTAATTGTTAAAACAATTTTTTGCTTCAAGCAGTTTTCTATTAAAAAATGTGGATCAATGATATAAAATATTACACATAGAATTATTTTCGTAAGTATATTTTAATATATATATTTGTTGTGTCTATTTTCATAAAAAATAAACAATATACAATTGCTATAAACAAATTTTGTAGCGACATCTCTAAATAAGCGATTTTATCAAAGTTGGACTCCTCTGAATCATTTAAGATAATTCAGATTCAGATTTTTTGTCATGGCAGGTGGATATAAATTGAAAATGTGTAGGGTATGTGGATATGAAAGGGAATCGTGGGAGCACGTGTTGGAGAGATGTACAGGGGAAGAGGAAGGTAGAAAGGGCGTGGTAAATAAAGTTAGGTGGCTACTGAGCGGTTGTGGAAAAGGGGAAAAGTGGATGAAGAGCTTAGAAGAGAAAAGGGAAGAGAGAATGCGTGGAAGAGGAGAAAACCAAAATTGAATTTTGAATTATGTAGAAGGAAAATTAGTGTTGCGTGACTTGAAAATGCTTGAAGAGTAACATTTAGAGGAAACGGAAGCCGTGGAAGGTCTCGCGCACTTGCTGTAGATAATAGGTAGTAAGATAATATTTAAGAACTTGTAAATAATAAGAAGGCGAAGCGATTATAGGTTAAGGTAAGCATAATGCATAGTGGTTAAGTGAAATTGTAAAAGATGTACAGGGAACGGAGCCTTCAAACCCGTAAAAGGGAGAGTAATAAAATACAATACAATACAATAATACTAAATTATTTAAACAATTATGTTTCTCAACTTGATTTAATTATTACCTCACTTTCATTCAAAATTCGACAAGTGGAAAAAATCAGAAAAATCTGCAACTTTCTAGCTTTATGCTGAGAGAATATTATTATAGAAAATAAAAAATTGTAAAAAAAATGATTTCTCTATTGGACATACGTGTTAAACTTCATGGGGCTTGCGGAACCTTTAGATATAATTTAAAAAAAAAGCGGTTTTTGGAGGTGGATCCGAAAAAATTGGGGGCCCATATGCATGAAAATTCGAAAAAAAATTTCCAATGCATTCTGAGACCACTTTAGTCTACAATAAGGGTCTTTCTAATATATGATCCACTTACGAATTTCTACCTTTCAGGTAGTCGTTCTGGATTAGGCCAAAGCTATACTTATCATTGAATCTTTGGTGTGCTAAAATCTTGTTTTATGGTGTTGGCCTTTAGATTTATTTAATTTTAAATGTGGAAATCTACAACAGCCTTCATTTTCGCAGGTAACATGAAGAATAGACACCTGTTTATTTTGGCGTCTATACTCTATATAATCCCTCTTTCTCATTAGTATTTATGGCAAATAACCGAGCTGTCAGAACAGAGACACAAGCATCAGCAGTGCAAACGTACGTAGCAAGAACAAAAGCCCTGAAAGGAGACACGGTAAAATTGTTTATCTCCTGGAAGAGACCTCATAAGGCAGTATCCACTCAAACTTGAAGCCGTTGGATTAAGAGTATTCTACAAAAAAGTAGATTGGACACAACAATTTTTTCAGTGTATAGTACCCGTCACGCTTCAACACCGGCAGCGAAAAGGACTGGCGTTAACATTGATCTGATCAAGAAAACAGCCAGTTGAACACATGCGTCCAAAACTTTTGCTAGATTCTATGATAGAAACATCATAGAAAACAAAGATGTTAGTTTTGAAAATGCTATTTTAAACTTAAAATAAGGAAAACCTGTTTGAAAATATTTCCGTTCTTATATTTAATCTTATATTAATTGAGGAGCAACTGTATTCGAACTGCACATTGCATTTATTCTTTTGTAACTGGTTCAATGATTCCGTTATTATTCCTAATATAAAGAATAAAAACTTCGTTTACTTCTGCCGTATATCTACGCGATGATCGAAGAAGGAGGTGCGCAATACAATTAAACGATCAAACGAACTTACCTAAGTGAACTTTTATCGTAATTGTATGAAGCACCTCCTCCTGAAGATCAGTCCCACCCATTTCATTCCCATATCTAACTCATTAGTTAGCCCACTTAAATACTGCAGTTTAGGCTTTGAAATAATGATGGAATTGGACAGAACGCCGCGAACTCATGTGGGAACGACCTACATCCAAAGGCACAATGCGGCACTAAGAGTGCTTTATTACTATATCTGTCACTCCTACGACATCAACCCAAATACCGCTCCGCTAAACGCTCCTAGGGAAATACAGTCAATTGTCGAGAATGAGAAGTGTCGGATATACTGAAACTTCATATTTTCGACAATTGTTTCTGTGGCGCACTCGAGAGTTAACATAGTTCTTCTTGACTTCGAGAAACGAACCATGTTCGTTATTGAATTTTCGGCACCAGCTGACAAAAACATCATAGCCGTAGGATAAACCGTTTGCAATCAACATGATAATTATAATAATTTATAATTCATATATTTTGTGAAAAATTCGTCTTTTATGGTAAAAAATTAATCTTCTCGGTTACAAATACAACTATTGCTTAAAATTCATCTCTTTGCTAAAAGATTGAACTATTTACTTGTCAATTAATGATTTCCAGTTGAAACTTGAATTATTCCGTTGAAAATCCGTATTATTCGGTATAAAATAATTCTTATTCCTTAAAAATTATTATTTTGTATTGCAAATTTCACTATTTTGTCAAAACTTAAGGGTGTCGGTTCAATCCGACTTGGAATTTTCAATAAAAATGTGTAATGTAAAAATGTAGAGAAATTAAGCCTTTTGCTGAGGCAATTATAATTTTTACTGGAATTATAAATTTTTCGAAAGGGAGCAATCTGCAGATAACAGAAGACATCATTTGAACGGCGAGAACCGTTCGCAAATTTATTTTTCTACTCACAATTCTGACATCACAGAAGCATTCTCAGGAGCTATCACGTATACGAAGACCTGATAATGGTGAACCTAAATTTTGCGAGACGCATCGCGAAATGGAGAAAAGTGGAACAAATTTGAGATGCCCTGTGCATGTGCAGACCATAAGACTGTAGTTGTAAGCAGCAAAGCAAACACGACTTTCAGGCCATCTGTCATATCGGGCTCCGAATCTCCGATGCTCTGAAGTACGAAATCAGTGATGCCAATGTGGGCGCCTTTCGCTACTGCGCTTGCGTTCGGGCAGCGCACTGTTTGGCCGTAGTTGGCGCGTAATTCGAAATTGGATCTTTTGAGAATACATAAAAAATATGCAAAACATTATAAAAAATTATTTTGATTTACTTTTTCAACATGATTCAACATGAACCGTCCCTGGTGTCGGCTGATAACGTGGCTTTCACACGCTCCACAGACTTTCGCTAAATTCGTCGGTTTTCGGTAAAATTTACATCAGTTGAGGTGATACTTATTTGGATTTACTTGTGCGGGTTTGAATTTTGTGTTTGACTGTGACCAGTTCTGTCAGAAAAGGCTAGTTCTTTCCTGATTTGTGTAGTGCTTAGCTTGGGTTTCTGAGGTAGGCCGCCTTTCAACATGGTTGCCTGTACTACCTGTGGCATTTCTGTCACGAGAGGTGCAACCGACGATTGCATTGCGTTAAATGCAATGCTTTTGTACATCAGGCTTGCACTAACATTCCGTCCAAGGATCTTGAAGCTCTGAAAAAGGGCAATAAAAAATGGTACTGGGGCAAATGTACGAATGAGAATCAACGGGCTAAGCAAAAATCTGTCTCGGAGACGATCGATAATTATGACGTAGATACGTCAGGAATAGCTGCTACAGACCTGGGGCTTGGGGTCTCCGAGGCAATTACTAAGGCAGTTTCTCAGTGCCTTGTTGCTGAACTCAAGCCATTGACCTCTCTTTTTGAGTCTTTTAAAGCCAATCAGGAAACCTTAAATGCTTCACTTGAAGCTTCAGTCAGCCAAATCAAGGAGGATCTCACAAACAATGCATGTCGGATAAATACTCTGGAAGCGACGGTAGCATCGAACGTGTCTCACATACAGGTTCTATGCGAGGATACTAAACATCTCACGAAGAGTGATCTGGCTCAGGCATCTCAGCTTTCCTATCTCGAGCGTAAATGCCACTATCTCGAGCAGGCTGCTCTTGCCAACACACTTGAGATACACGGTTTACCTCAGAAACTTTCAGAAAATCTCCCGGAAATTATGGGCCAAATTGCGAATGCTCTTGGTGTTCCCCTTGCTGACCATAGTCTCCTAAATATTTACAGACTCAACAGAACCGGATAAAATCCACAAGTCAGTCAACGACCGCCGATTATAGTCGTAAAATTTAAGGAGCAGCAGACATGTGCCACAATTATTGAACGAAGAAACAAAATCCGTGACTTCTCGACAAATTCAATTGGTTGGCCTGAGCAGGAAAACAACATCCTCTATATATTCGAGAAGCTCTCACTCAGTATATATGCAAAGGAGCGCTTCAGCTGAGGAGGAACAAGAAAATCAAATATTTATGGCTCAGTGGCGGGAAAATCTTCTGTAGAAAGGAGGATGGCTCATTTCTAGTTTGTATGTTTTATAATTCGACAATATTTTGTCTGGAATTTTATTATTCGGGAATTTTCAAATTCGGTAAAATTGTATATGAACTGTCCAGAATGTTATAATTCGGGATTTTTCAAATTCGGAATTTTCAGATTTCGGCAACTTTATCATTTCAATTTCGGGAATTTTATAGTGTTGGGAATTTTATTACTCGGGATTTTTCAGTCGCCCCAAAAATATTTCAAAACATTGTAAAAGATTTATAGTTGTAAAATAAGATCTGGCATTTATCAAAATAACCATGTTTTGCAAAGCGTGGATATTGTACGTTTATTATAAATGTAAAAATGTTTTAATTGGTAATTTATTTTTAATTTGAATGGTTCTCGTCCGAGCTAAGTTACCAGCAGTGCGCCTCGACAAAGATATTATACATTTCCTTAATGCAAAATTTATTTGAAAAATTAAAAATAATAATTTAAAAAATATTTAATATAAAATTTTAAACTTACATTTTTAAGTATGTACCGAATGAGTGTCGGCTATTCGATGGACTAGCTCGGGGGGTCAAGAGTGCGGGGCAAGAGAGTTGGTGGGCGCAATCTACGGGTTGAGAGGAATGGAGGGATCGGGTAATTTTCGCCGGGAATGCCGTCTACAATTAGTTCCTCGAACCCCGTGCCGCATTTAGGATTAGAATATCTTTGGTCCGGTCCATGTTGCAAGGGTTTTTGATTTTTATGGTCCTGTGTTATCTATTCACCTAAATACAGACTTCATACTCTTTCCCCCTATTCCCCTCGTTAACCATTTTAAAAATAATTCCTGTTTTTTTCCTATTTTCAAGAAACTTCCCCTTTCTCGTTTTTTCACTTGAGTGCGAATTGAATTGAATAAAACTCAATAAGAAAATCAAACTATTTTTGGTTGAACATTTATTCTATTTAATTGAAAAGTGCACTATCATATTTTTGGTTCAGAATTAATCTCTTTTGACCAAAAATTCTAATATTTCGTTGAAGACTGAATTATTTCGTTAAAAATTAGATTTTTTTTTGGTTAAAAAATAATTATTGAACTGAAAAGTTAACTGTTCTATTTTTGTTGAAAATTGATCGTTTTCAGTTGAAAATTCGCCTATTTACAATTTTATTCAGAATTATTCATGTTTTCGTTTGAAAACTCAACTACTTGGTTGAAAGTTGAACTGATTTGTTAAGAATTCATTTTATTGCTTGAAAATTCAACCATTTTGTTGACTAAAAACTTAAATACTAAGGAGGAGGGTCAATAAGGCCAATTTTTGGGCCATCTACTGATTGGTCTGAAAAGTGTTTTATTTTATTCATCTAGCTAGGTCTCATAACCCTTTAAAAGGATTTTTCCTAAAAGGGATTTGATTTCAAGAAATAGGCATTTTTATGTTCGAGTTTTACATAGGTTTTCGCACTTTCGTTCAAATCATGCTGGCTTTTACATGGTTAGTATTGCTCGCGCAAGATCGTACTTTGCCAAAAACTGCGCACATATATGCGTTACATCATATGTTGAAGACATAATTTTTATCGAGGTACTTAGCCTTCAAAATAGGGCTTATTTTTTACTTCATTAGGTCTGTGACCATGAACAGAGTACAAATGTCCTGCTTTATCAGATTTATTAGCAATAATTTCTATAAAATTATCGAAACAAACTTAGAGAGACGTGTTTCTAAGAAAAGGTATATTAGATTAGAATCAATCAGAACATATGGTTAATTAGAGGTTACGTACTATTCAAGATTTTTGTTCGTCAGAATTGGTTTGCTCATCTGAAGATGAAGTTCCCTCTCCTTCATCTTCCGACCAAAACGATTTATCATTTAAATGACTTTCGAATTCATGTGAAGGTCTGCGAGTGTTTTGCTGATATATAGTGTAACCCAGATAGCACAGAACACTAGCAATGTGAGCGCAACATCCTACCACTCTTGCACCACTTTTGTACTGGCAGTACCAAACACTTATCGGATTGGGTCCAGCATTAGTTTCTGTCCATAAGTTATACACTTTGGAACATGTATGGCGAGACTGGATTTGTACTCTTCGAATGCCTTCCTCCTGTTTGTGGACAAGAAGGGAGTAGATTCCATCACTGTTGCCGGCTTGTTCTGGCTGCGGTTGAGTAGGCGCTCCGCTTATATAACCCCTTTTCCGGAGTTCCTTGGCACGGTTTCGCAGACGTTTATGCGAAAAATGCGAGAGCTCTGGGTGTTTCTTGCACCACAGAGTATGCAGTCGCGCCATGTAGCCTTTTCGTTCAGGGGCCATACTGGTATCATAGCACTTCAGCAGGTAGTCCCTGAGTCGATCCGTCCACTTAAAAGTAATGAGATTCTGCCGGTCAATCGCATTGACTCCGTCTGGATTGGCTCCCCCAACTCTAGGATAGTCGGCATTGTTGTCCGACCCATTGCCGGGAGCCCTACGCGTTCGATTGTTTTAAACCGCACAATTAATTTTGGTGTTATCATTGTTGTTCCCACGAGCGGCTAGGGAAAAGGGGCCCATCCTTGTAGAGCCCCACATGCAAGGATAAGGCTGCATATTCTGGGAGGTCGCCCGGTATCCCAGAGTCACCGTTTGAGTCAAAGTATAATGCAGTTTTTTTCTTATTTATGCTCTACATAAGGGTGATTGCCAAAAAGTTGACCATTTTCGACAATGAGATTTTACACAACAAAAAAACTTCCAAACCACCTGAAATATATATTTTTTTAATTAAGAGTAACCCACGAGTGTATGAAAATATGAAACTAATAGATCAAGGAATGTATGTGTGATGGATATGAATTTTACATGTTGCTAAAGGTCGCGTGACAGAACATGCGACTATGATAAAACATAAAATCAGAACAGATACAAATATTTTAAAATATGGTAGAAATTATTATTTTTACGATTTATTTGATTTTGACTATTTATTTAGCATCAACGTTGATAAAACTATTTTTAAATTACTATACTAAAATCTTTGTAAGTATTCAATTATTAATTTTGACTGCATTATGAATAGTTTGAAGAATTATTTTCGAATTTTATCCTAAAATAGCAATGCAGTGTGACCTGGCAAAAAACCCGTGGGACAGACTTTGAACTGATTTTTAAAATCCTCAATTCTAAAATACTGCAATATACCTTTGGTTTTTCATCTTTTTCAACTCAATACAAGTGATATTTTTGAATCTCAAATATTTAAGAAAAACGTTGTTAATATTATTTAGCAATTTTTCGTTTTAAATTTGTAGGTTGGGACAGGTGCATGACAAGACATTTTGCCATATTTGTCATTTTTAATTTCGAAACGATGCCGTCTATGAAATGTTGATACATTACTAAATTCTGTTTGGTATAATTATTTTACTCTAGAAGAAATTTATTATTCAAAGGAAAAGTGGAAAATAACTGGGACTTAAATTATTGAACTTTTTGGCAATAACCTATAACAGAAATGATCGGATTTTAATTAATGATGGCTCATTTTTTTACTTTTTAACAATTTATAAAAGACTTCACCATCTTAGATTTTTAAATTGATATCACATTTGTGCTAATTGTTTGTTAAATGTATTCAAATTTACAACGTTTCAAATAATAGTTATAAATTTTTTTAAATATAATATATTCAAGTCTTATAAAAATGTTTAAAGTACAAAATGAGCCATCCTCTATTAAAACCCGATGATTTACGTAGAGTAAATTTGGAAAAAAAACTTTTACCTACAGTAAATGTTATTGAATGACCGTTTCTAAATTTTTAAGTTTTTCATGGTAAAATACATATTTTTCTCTTAGAATATGTATTCAGGAAACAGTACCAACAATTTTTAAAGTGTTAATTATGTTTTCCAGGGACTTCCTAGCTACACTCGACCTTCCTTAAAAGTCCAAAATTGAAAAACCTATTCGAAGAAGTGTGTAAATTTCAGCTAATGATGGTTGGTTTTTACTTGGAATACTGATTTGACTGAGTACTAATTACATTCAGTACTTAGTGCCTTTTTTATTTCATAAGGGGGGAAAGGAATTATGCAACGACGCTATTGTATGTGGTTTCTCTAAGTCGTTCAAAATGGTAGAATATCAAATTTCAAACAATAACTTAATATCGTAAACGAATCTTCGCTAAAATATAAGTAGTTATCGTTAAACCTTTTATCCATTGAAAAGACTTAGAAAAGGCCGGCGTATCCGACCGCTAATATATACGCACAATATTATTCAAATAAACGGCAGTGGTATGGCGGTCTCCGTACCTCAATGCATGGGGTACGCTGACTGAAATTAAAAATCCATTAATTAATTAAATATAAAATAATGTATTGGAGTTTTGTATTTGGCGCCTTGCTCGCTTGACTCTCTGTCGTGGTGGGAGGTGCTGCCGCTTCGCGCGCCTCGAGCTACGGAGTTGCTCACGCTTCCACTGTGCAGGGATTACTTGTGAAAAAAAGAGAGGTGTTTTCTCGAGTGAAGCTAGGACGACGTGGTTCTTCCTTTAAACGAGGCTTTTGGTTTTTCTAACGGCAGACGACGGGGTAAGTAGATGTTTTTCTTTTTCTAAAAGAATTGATAAGTGCAGTGTGCGTGATCGTGAGTTTTGCATCATAATTGCGAAGTCATTCGATGGTTAAACTGGAAGAAGGAAAGAATTGCGTGGCATCCCTCTGGCCGTAATGGCGGACGGGGCTGGTCAAGCGGTCTATGTTCAAGGGTGGGGCGGAACACACAGAAAGACGCCATGTTGAACTTTGATATATTTTACAGAATTACTGTAATAGTCGTAAATTTTATAATGACCCTATTTATATGAATTTTAATATGTACGACGGGTATAAAACTTTCACTTTTATTATTCCGGGAATTCGAAACAATAATATACCTCAAGGTTAACGAATGTTTATGATATATGTCAAATACTCTATATTCACTATCTTTCTCACGAGAGTTAAACCTGTTCCTCGAAATAAGGATATATGGTTTTTTATTTATTGCCTATTTTCGAGATAGAAGAAAAATACGAATAATGTTTATACCTATTACGACTGGTTTCATTTCTTCGTATTCACAATGGTTATGATTGTATTTTTAGAAAGGATCATTTATACGTCTGTTTCGATAAAAGGGGAATCTAGTTTTCTCCTTCGAAATGAAGCAGACCTATAATTGCTGATCCATTTTTCGGAATCCTGTTCTTTAAAATTTTGGAAAACAAGAGGAAGATTATGACTTTCCTTTAAGATAAATTAAAATTTAAAGCTTTTTCGGGTTCCAATCTTAAAGCGTTGTAGGGACAATAACATCGTCCCGAAATTCTTACAGTTAAAAAATCATTTCGGAACATCTAAATCCAAATCAATTATACATAAAACAAGTTTGCTTCTCTTGAAAGAAAGAATTAACATACCAAATTTGTCTTGCACACTACCTCAAAATAACTATTGAAACTGCACGTTTTCCTATCAAACACTCAGATTTGACATTTGGTCTACATTGGACCATATAACATTTGACCAATCCCAACGGATTTAATGTCTTTCTACTGAAAAACAAAAAATAAAATTTGACAAGTTACTTCCAGTAAGGCACGCACCATTAACTAATACATTAAAAAACATCTCTAACCATCCTCTCAGCATTGAAATGATTTCATCCTTATCTAAAGGACATAATTTTGCAGTAGCTCCCTCCAAAATCCCAAAAGAAGAAATCATCAGTAATTTGCCAATGACATACGGCGTAGGACGGCTAACATCTTACGCCAGGCTCAACTTCCCTCCTCAAACTTAACAAAGCAAGAAAAAGCAGCAATTAAAGAACTTAACCAGAATGAAGATATCATAATATTACCCGCAGACAAAGGCAACACAATAGTAATAATGAATAGAGAGGACTATAATAACAAAATCATGGACCTTCTAGCTGACGATACATATGAAAAACTTAAAAAAGACCCTACAAAAACAATAGTCAGAAAAACAAAAACACTCCTCAAAGACTCTAAAATAAACAGCCAAGCAGCAATGGGATCTCCAATCTCACCTGTGATAGCCAACATCTTTATGGAAAATCTATAAACTAAAATCTTTAACAAATCCAAGCTCAAATCGGAATTTTTGTGCCGTTACGTTGACGACACTTTTGTCATTTGGAGACGGACTACATAAACTACACAAATTCTTCGATTTGATCAACCAATTACATCCTAATATCAAATTCACCATGGAAATTGAACAAAACGGAAAATTGCCCTTTTTGAACGTACTAGTTTACAAAAGATCTGATAACACATTAGGACATGAAGTTTACAGAAAACCCACCCATACAAACAGATACCGTAGTTAAAATAAAAATAAAAGAGATAGGTGACGTGATCGAATTGTCCGACTCGAAAGTATTTAGTAATAATCACTGAAAACACGAATTGTCCCGTGTGATTGGTAGGTGTAAACAGCAGTCAGCTGCCAAGGGTATACGCGTGTCGAGAAATTACGTAGACTGATTTGTAACATTACACAATTGTTGCGACCATACTGTTGAAACCAATAAAAATGATTAGATTTTAATATACGTTACCCCCATAAGGTTTCCTCGCTGCATGCGTGATTTGAATGAAGCCTTTTGTTATTGATTTGTACCTTGAACTTTACTATGCAATTCACAACAATTCTCTTATTTCACTTCGAATAATCCCGGGAGGTGTCACTGAGTGAAAAATTGTCTTCATATAATTGTATCACGATGCACACATGTTAATTGCACTCGCGAACTGCACAGAAGATAAGATTCACTTTATCCGGTTTTCAAAGGACCAAAAATGTTCGCGAGCGAGAGAAGTTTATGTAATAAAAAAAGATGCAATATTAAAAAACATTCTTGACGACAAATACATCAAAGGACAGGTCACTGAGAATAAATAATACGACTGAATTATTTTCATGGTAACAAATTGCTCAAAAAATTAAAATTTGTCTATTTTTAAATCATTTCTATGGTTAATATACAATTAAATTTGAACTTGTCTACCGAAACGACGAGACTAGTTCTCAATTTAACGTTCGGACGACGACTGAATTTGCTTGCAAAAGGTACGATAAGCTCTCACTCATTCAAGGAGTATGACTGAGCGATAGAAGAATAAGGATAGAAGAAGAAATCGATAACGCTTTAAAATTAGAATTCCATTAAAATGTAAACATATGAAATTAAAGTCAAAATGAAAAGTCGATGTTAAATAAGTGAAATTAAAATAAAACAATGTACTTAATAAATTATATCAGTCAATTCCGAACAGATCGCTAGATTGAATTTTTTTCACATTTTAAGGTTAAATTTTAATTCCACAACCTCAAAAACCTTACGAAACTATAAGTTTCATGGATTGCATGCAAATCCATATTGCAGGTTTCAATTTTTCTATTTTGAGGTTATATTGGGAACCTGTTACTTCAAAAGCCTCGTGAAACTGAGTTTCATTCAAATCGCAACATTTGTTTGAAATGTTGGTATCTGCCATTTTGGTATCCGCTATTTTAAATAATTAAAGAAATGCAATATATTTGAGAAGTATGAAAAATACGTCATTGCGAATTCATAGTTTTTTTAAAACTTGGATCGCTAGATTGCATTTTTTCACATTTTGAGGTTAGATTTGAATTCCGCAACCTCAAAAACGTTACGAAACTATAAGTTTCATGGATTGCATGCAAATCCATATTGCATGTTTAGATTTTTTGATTTTGAGGTTATATTCGAAATCTGTCACTTCAAAAGCCTTATGAAACTGAGTTTTATTCAAATCGCAACATTTGTTTGAAATATTGGTATGTGCCATTTTGGTATGCGCTATTTTGAATTATTAAAGAAATGCAATATATTTGAGACGTATGAAAAATACCTCATGGCGAATTCCTACCTTTTTTTAAAACTTGGATTGCTAGATTTCATTTTTTCACATTTGAGTTAGATTTGAATATCACAACCTCTAAAACCTTACGAAATTATAAGTTTCATGGATTGCATGCAAATCCATATTGCGTGTTTGGATTTTTAAATTTTGAGGTTATATCTGACTTCTGTAACATCAAAGGCCTTGTAAAATCGAGTTTTATTCAAATTGCAACATTTGTTCGAAATGATGGTATCTGCCATTTTTGATACGTTATTTTGATTGAAATTATCAAACTTTTGTCTTGTGATAATTTCTAAATCAAATGGATCACCCCTGGCGCCATATGCAGCCTCAAACAAACAAAAAAGTTACCAACAGCGAACTTCTTCCTTACCGACAGGGAAAGTTGCAAATAAAACTTCTGCCGATATTTACCCAGATAGCAAAAATGCCCGCCGACTGCAAGCTATCTGTCGGCCTGCGGTCGGATCGATCGGACCGACGTGCCGGCAGATATGCACCTTAATGTGCACACCACTGATGGCTATATAGCCAGCCCGACAGGCGGGAAGGCATCCCTGTGACAGGTCACATAAATAACGTAGGTCACACACGACCCCCTTTCCCAGGTGTTGTGGGGGCGGGAAGGTACCCCTGTTACAGGTCACAGAAATAACTTAAGTCACACACGACCTCCTTTCCAGCCTATCGTGGGGGCGGGAAGGCACCCCTGTGATAGGGCACAAAAATAATTCAGGTCACACACGACCCCCTTTCCCAGGTGTTTTGGGGGGCGGGAAGGCACCTCTGTGACAGGTTACAGAAATAACTTAAGTCACACACGACCTCCTTTCCAGCCTATCGTGGGGCAGTGAAGGCACCCTTGTGATAGGGCACAGAAAATAACTTAGGTCACACACGACCCCCTTTCCCAGGTGTTGTGGGGGCGGGAAGGCATCCTTGTGACAGGTCACATAAATGACTTAGGTCACACACGACCCCCTTTCCCAGGTGTTGTGGGGGCGAGAAGGTACCCCTGTGACAGGTCACAGACATAACTTAATTCACACCCGACCTCCTTTCCAGCCTATCGTGGGGGCGGGAAGGCACCCTTGTCATAGGGCACAAAAAATAACTTAAGTCACACACGACCTCCTTTCCAGCCTATCGTGGGGGCAAAAAGGAACCCCTGTGATAGGGCACAAAAATAATTCAGGTCACACACGACCTCCTTTCCAGCCTACCGTGGGAGCGGTAAGGCACCCCTGAGACAGGTCACAGAAATAACTTAAGTCACACACGACCTCCTTTCCAGCATATCATGGTGGCGCGAAGGCACCCATGTGAAAGGTCACATAAATAACTTAGTTTACACACGACCTCCTTTTTATCCTATCGTGGTGGCGGGAAGGAAGCCCTGTGATAGGGCACAAAAATAACTTAAGTCACACACGACCTCCTTTACAGCCTATCGTGGAGGCGGGAAGGCACCCCTGTGACAGCTCACAGAAATAATTCAGGTCACACACGACCACCTTTCCAGCCTATCGTGGGGGCGGTAAGGCACCCCTGTGATAGGGCACAAAAGTAATTCAGGTCACACACGACCTTCTTTCCCAGGTGTTGTAGGGGCGGCAAAGCACCCCTGTGACAGTTCACAGAAATAACTCAGGTCACACACGACGTCCTTTCCAGCCTATCGTGGGGGCGGTAAGACACCCCTGTGACAGGTCATAGAAATAACTTAGGTCACACACAACCCCCTTTCCCAGGTGTTGTGGGGGCGGGAGGGCACCCCTGCTAAAGGTCACAGAAATAACTTAAGTCACACACGACCTCCTTTCCAGCCTATCGTGGGTGCGGTAAGACACCCCTGTGACAGGTCATAGAAATAACTTAGGTCACACACAACACCCTTTCCCAGGTGTTGTGGGGGCGGGAAGGCACCCCTGTTAAAGGTCACAGAAATAACTTAAGTCGCACACGACCTCCTTTCCAGCCTATCGTGGGGGCGGGAAGGCACCCCTGTGATAGGGCACATAAATAATTCAGGTCACACACGACCCCCTTTCCCAGGTGTTGTAGGGGCGGGAAAGCACCCCTAAGACAGGTCACAGAAATAACTCAGGTCACACACGACCTCCTTTCCAGCCTATCGTGGGGACGGTAAGACACCCCTGTGACAGGTCATAGAAATAAGTTATGTCACACACAACCCCCTTTCCCAGGTGTTGTGAGGGGCGGGAAGGCACCCCTATTAAAGGTCACAGAAATAACTTAAGTCACACACGACCTCCTTTCCAGCCTTTCGTGGGAGCGGAAAGGCAGCCCTGTGATAGGGCACAAAAATAATTCAGGTCACACACGACCTTCTTTCCCAGGTGCGGTAGGGGCGGGAAAGCACCCCTGTGACAGGTCACAGAAATAACTTTGGTCACACACGACGTCCTTTCCAGCCTATCGTGGGGGCGGTGAGACACCCCTGTGACAGGTCATGGAAATAACTTAGTTCACACACAAGCCCCTTTCCCGGGTGTTGTGGGGGCAGGAAGGCACCCCTGCTAAAGGTCACAGAAATAACTTAAGTCACACACGACCTCCTTTCAAGCCTATCGTGGGGGCGGGAAGGAACCCCTGTGATAGGGCACAAAAATAATTCAGGTCACACACGACCCCCTTTCCCGCCAAAAAGACTAATTTTATACAAAAAAGTTGAATTTTTATCCCAAAAATATGAATTTTTAACAAAAAATGTAATTTTCAATCCAAAAATATATATGAATTTTTACCCAAAATATAAAATTTCCTACCAAAAAGATCAATTTTACACTAAATTAATTAATTTATTATCAAAAATAGTTGAATTTTCAACCAAAAATGTTAAATTTCAACCAAATAGTTGAATTTCCGACACAAACCTGAATTTTCAACTAAAAATTTAATTTACAACCAAATAGTTAAATTTGCCAGCCACAATGACAAACTGTTAAATTGTCAAGCAAAAAAAAACGAATTTTCAACAAAATAATTAAATACAGATATTTCAAATTTTAACTAAAAACGATCCATTTTCAATCAAAAATAAAAAAGATCAATTTTCTACAGAACGAAAAAGTTAATTTTCAACAAAATATTTGAATTTTATACAAAAACAGTTGAATTGCTCAACAAAAAAGTTAACTTTCAAACAAATAGTTGAATTTCCTACCAGAAATAGAAATTTTCTACAAAACAATTGAATTTTCATCTAGAAAATATGAATTACCAACAAAAAATTTAATTTCTAATTTGAAATGATGAATTTTCACTAAAAAAGTTAGTGTTCAACCAATTAGTTAAATTCACTTTGAAAATAGTTGAATTTTCAACAAAAAATTTAATGTTCAGCCAATTAGTTAAATTTTCAAGCCAAAAAGACAAATTTTCCACAAAACGGTTGAATTTTTATCCCAAAAATATGAATTTTCAACAAAAACTTTAATTTTCAATCCCAAAATTTGAATTTTTACTAAAAAAGTTCATGTTTAATCAAATAGTTGAATTTTCTTTGAAAGTAGTTGAATTTTCAACATAAAAATGAATTTTCAACAAAAAATTTAATTTTCAGCCGAATAGTTGAATTCTTAAGCCAAAAAGACTAACTTAGTTAATTTTCTACAAAATAGTTAAATTTTCAAACAAAAATGTTAAATTTCGATCAAATAATAGAATTTTCAACACAAAAATGAATTTTCAACAAAAAATGTAATTTTCAACCAAATAGTTAAATTTGCCAGCCAAAATGACACTCTTAAATTTTCAACTAAGAAAAGAAAAACGAATTTTCAACAAAATATTTGAATTTTATACAAAAACAGTTGAATGTTAACTTTGAACCAAATAGTTGAATTTTCTACCAAAAATACAAATTTTCTACAAAACAGTTGAATTTTCATCTCGAGAATATGAATTTTTGACAAAGACTTTAATTTTCATCTGAAAATATGAATTTTTACTAAAAAAGGTAATGTTTAACCAATTAGTTGAATTTTCTTTAAAAATAGTTGAATTTTCAACAAAAAATTTAATTTTCAGCCGAGTAGTAAAATTTTCAAGCCAAGAAGACTAACTTGCTACAAAACGGTTGAATTTATATCCTTAAAATATGAACTTTCAACAAAAAATTCAATTTTTCATCCAAAAATATGAATTTTTGCACAAAAAAAAGGTAATTTTATACCAAAAAGATCAATTTTACCCTAATTAAAAAATTTAATTTTCTACAAAATAGTTGAATTCTCAACAAAAAATGTTAAATTTCGACTAAATAGTTGAATTTTCTACGAAAAATTTAATTTTCAACCAAAACAGTTGAATTTTTATCTAAAAAATATGAATTTTCAACAAAAACTTAAATTTTCAATCCCAAAATTTGAATTTTTACTAAAAAAGTTCATCTTTAACCAATTAGTTGAATTTTCTTTAAAATTGGTTGAACTTTCAACATAAAAATAAATGTTTAACAAAAGATGTAATTTTCAGCCCAATAGTTAAATTTTTAAGCCAAAAAGACTAGCTTAGTTAATTTTGTACAAAATTGTTGAATTTTCAACCGAAAATGTTAAATTTCGAGCAAATAATTGCATTTTCAATACAAAAATGAATTGAAAAAAAAATTTAATTTTCAACCAAATAATTAAATTTGCAAGCTAAAACGACAAGCTGTTAAATTTTCAAGCAAAAAAAAAACGAGTTTTCAACAAAATAATTGAATACAGATATTTCAAATTTTAACTAAAAACGATGAATTTCCAATAATAAAAAGAAAATACACCTGTTTGACTGCAAATTATTGCGTTTAAGTTGAGGAGTCCAGTATTTCTTTTGAAAAATTGTGTTCGTTGGTTAATATCAGTTGTTATTCATTTTGATTCAAATTTTTTTTAATATCAATTATGACATTTTTTGTTGAAAACTCATCTCTCAAGGTTGGAAACTCAACTTCTTGGTTAAAAGTTGAACTACTTTCTCAAAAGTTAATTTTTTTGGTCGAAGATTCATAATTTTAGTTGAAAGCTCGTTTCCTTTTTTTTGGTTTAAAATTTAATTTTTATTTAAAAATTTGACTATATTGTTTTAAAATTGAATAATTTGATAGAAAATTAAACAGTTTGGTACAAAATTAACTGTTTTGTAGAATATGCTTTTTTTGTTGTTGCGAATTAATTCTCTTAAATGAACATTTAATTAGTTCATCTTTTGCTGAAAATTCGTATTTTAAATTAAAAATCAATCTTTTCTACATAAAAATGCATGCATATTATCAAAAATTTGTCTTTTTTATTAATAAAAAATCGAATTAATTTAAAATTCATCCTTTTTGTTAAAAATGCAACTGCTTGGTTGAAAATGTAATTGTTCTGTTAAAAATCATTTTCTTTTTCGTTAGAAAATCGACTACTTGATTTAACTGTAAACTACTTGAAAATTTTTTTTTTTTGACTAAAGATTTATAATTTTATTTAAAAACTTAACTAATTGTTCATACATATATTTTTGTGTTGGAAATTTATATTAATGGCTTCAAAATTCAACTGCGTTGTTAAAAATTCCTTTTTTTTTGCTTGAAAATTCTACAATTTGGTAGAAAAATAAGCTTTCTGGTTAAAAGTTAACTTTTTGGTTGAAAATTCATATTTTTGGTTGTGAATTCAACTATTTTGAATGAAAAACGAAAACTACTTGTTGACCAATAAAAAAAATTGATTTGAAAATTTAACTTTTCTTTTGAAAATTATTTTTTCACCTGAAAATTTAACTAATCCATTTTCGGTTTAAAATTTATATTTTACATTGAAAATGGATCTTTACTAGTCGAAAATTCATGCATTTTGTTAAAAATTCTTTTCTTTTGGTAGAAAATTAATATTCTTGGTTGAAAATTCGACCATTTAGTTAAAAATGTATCTATTTTCTGGAAAATTGATCTTTTTTAGTAGAAAATTAATCTCCCGTGTTGAAAACTCATTGTTTTGGTCGGAAATTTAACTATTTGTTAAAAAATTCAACTATTAGGCTGTAAATTCAACTATTTTGTAAGAAAACAAACTATTTGGTTATCAATAAAAAAATTAATTTAGTAATCTAAAGAAGTTCAATTTTTTAAGTAAAAATTTAACTATTCTAGTTGGAGATTAATATTTTTAGTTGAAAATTCATCTATTTGGTAGAAAGTTGAACTATTTTGTTGAAAATTGATTTTTTTCAATTAAAAATTCTTTTTTTTTTGTAGAAAACTAATCTTCCTTGTTTGAAATCTTTTCAGTGAATTCATTGTCGTATAATGTCACTCATTCAATCAATTAAAAATTATTTCCATTGCATGGTTCAAAATTAATTTTTTCACCTGAAAATTTAAGTAATCCATTTTCGGTTGAAAATTTATGTTTTACATTGAAAGTGGATCTTTGCTAGTCGAAAATTTATGTATTTCGTTAAAATATTGTCTTTGTTGGGAGAAAATTAATCTTCTTGTTCGAGAATTCAACTACTTAGTTAAAAGTTAATATATTTTTTCCAGAATTGATCTTTTTCAGTAGAAAATTAATCTTCCGTGTAGAAAATTCACCTTTTTGTTCAAAAATTTAACTGCTTCGTTGAAAAATTGACGATTTGGTTGAAAATTAGACTATTTTATTGAAAATTCAACTGTTTTTCATTCAAAATAAAAATCTTTTGTCGGTTAAAATATCAACTATTACATTTATCGTAGAGCGATCACCTTTTTGGGTAAAAATTCAACTACCTGTGCTTGGTTGAATATTGAACTACTCTGTTTAAATTAAGCCTTCAATCAACTATTGAGAAAATTTTCCGTTATGAATGTGATTCGTCGAGATGGCAGACATATTATTTTAGCCAATTAGCGAAGAAGATGAAAAATAATACAGTTATTATTATATTGTTATATATAATATTGTTGAATTTTTAACAAAATAATTCCATTTTGAACCAAAGAATAAAATTTTTAACCAAAAAAAGATTAATTCTTAACCAAAAATTTAATAGTAGACCTTTAACCGAAAATAATGAACTGTCAACTTTTTCTTCAACTTTTTCTGATTGGGTAGGAAGAATAATATTTTAAATAAAAATTGTCATTCATTTTGAATACTTTCCAAATATGAGGATAGAAAAACTGGAAATTTTGCTCTAAACATAATAACACACAAGTTTATTGTATCCAAAATTTTATGACACTAATTTCACACTATTTTGCCAAATTTGTGACACTATTTACACTATTTTTGATCTCGGAAGTGAGTCCAAGGCCTGGGGTGACAATAAAAAAAAATAAGCAATTTTTTCAAAAATGGACTTGAGAAACGCCTGAGTATTTTTTTTTTAATTTTGTCAAAAAACCTGAAAGATCTGGAAAACTTGAAAAGTTCAGGAATTTTTTCGAGAGCGTGCTTAATTTTTTTTTTAATTACAATAAAAAATTGAATAACAATGAGTCTTCATTTTTAAAAGTAGCTTTGTATTACTATATTTAACTATTTTGATGAAAATTCTTTTTTAATTGTTTAAAATTAATTTTCTTAATTGAAAATTTAACTATGCCAGTTGAATACTCCACAATTTTAGTTGAAAATTCATCACTTTGATTGAACACAAATTTCTGTAACTAGAAATTTAACTATTCAATTTTTGGTTGAAAAATTATATTTTTTAGTTGAAAATTTGTCTTTTTTTTGTAGAAATTAATCTTCTTGGTAGAAAATTCATCTTTTTGATTAAAAATTCAATTATTATAGTTAAAAATTCATCATTATGGTTAAAAATTCATCATTTTAGTTGAAAGTTCATCACTTTGGTTGAAAATTCGTTGGCTTTTTTTGTGGAAAATAATTTTTTTTAATGTAAATGTAATTATTCCATTTTTGGTTGTGAACTGATATTTTTAAGTAAAAAATTCAACTATTTTGTTGAAAATTGATCTTTTTTAGTTAAAAATTCAACAGTTTGGTTGAAAATTCATGTATTTTTTGAAAAATCGTCTTTGTTTGTAGAAAGTTAATCTTCTTCTTTGAAAATTCATCTTTTTGGGTAAACGTTAACTTTTTTAACTAAAAATTTAATTAATCGATTTTTGGTTTAAAAATTATTTTTTTGTTAGTTGAACTTTTCTTTTTTTTTGTAGAAATTAATCTTCCTGGTTAAAAATTAATATTTTTGGTTGAAAATTCAATTATTCTAGTTAAATATTCATAATTTCAGTTGCAAATTCTTTACTTTGTTTCAAAGTGTAACTGGTTTATTTGAAAATTAGTTTTTTTTTTATTTGAAAATTAGTTTGTTTTTTTTTTTTAGTTGAAAATTATTTCCTTTCAACTAAAAATGTAACTATTCCAATTGAATATTCCATAATTTTAGTTAGAAATTTATCTCTTTGGTTGAACATTTATCTTTTTAATTGAAAATTCAACTGTTTCATTTTTGGTTGACAATTTATCTTTTTTAGTTGAAAATTGTGTATTTTGTTGAAAATTAGTCTTGTTTGCTAGAAATTAATCTTCTTCGTTGAGAAATCATTTTTTTAAAATAAAAACTCAAATATTTGAGTTAAATATTCATAATTTTAGTTGAAAATTCATCAGTTTGGTTGAAAATTAATTTTTGTAACTTAAAGCTGAACTATTCCATTTTTTGTTGAGAATTTATCTTCTTAGTTGAAAATTCAATTATTCTAGTTCAGTATTAATAATTTTAGTTGAAAATTCATCTTTTTGGTTTAAAATTCAACTATTGCAGTTGAGGATTTATCATTTTAATTGAAAATTCATCACTTTGTTTCAAAATTTAACTATTTTTTCGAAAATTAATTTTTTTCACTGAAAATTATTTGTTTTAAACTAAAAACGAAACTATTCCAATTGAATATTCCATCATTTTAGTTGAAAATTCATCTCTTTGGTTGAATATTACCTTTTTTAATAAAAAATTTATCTGTTTAAATGTTGTTTGACAATTTATCTTTTTTAGTTGAAAATTCGTATTTTTTTTGAATTTTCAACTAAATAGTTGCATTTTTACCCAAGAAAGATGCAATTTCTACTAAAATAGATGAATTTTTAAATTGAAAAGACAAATTTTCAGCAACAAAAAATAGTGAAATTTTCATTCAAAAAACATTTCAGTTGAATTTTCAACACTAAGATAAGAATTTAAAAAAAAAGTAAATTTTCTCCGAAAATAGTTGAAGTTTTAACCCAAAAAGGCGAATTTTTAACAAAACACTTGCATTTTCATCCAAGAAAGATACAATTCAACTATTTTATTAAAAATTAATATTTTTTCTGAAAATTCATATTTTCTGGTGGAAAATTCTTTTTTATACATGAAATTAATTCAATTTTTAATTAAAGAAGACAAATTTTCAACAAAATAGGTGAATTTTAAACTAAAAAAAAAGAATAAATTTTAACCGAAAATGGAATAGTAACATTTTTAGTTTTAAAAAAATTGATTTTAAACCAAACATAAGACTTTGCAACTACAACTATGGAACTTTCAATTGGAATAAGTTACAATTTCAGTTACAAAAATTACTTTCAACAAAAAATCTAACTTTAAAAAAAATGGTTACATTTTCAAACAAAGTGATGCATTTTCAAATAAAATTATAAATATTTAACTGGAATAGTTGAATTTCAAACCAAAAAGATGCATTTTCAATTAAAATGATGAATCTTTAAGTAGAATAATTAAATTTTTGACCAAAAAGATTAATTTCTACCGAAAAATATGAATTTTCAGCTAAAACAGATCAATTTTCAACCGAAAAATTTAAAAATTTAATTTTTAGTCAACAAATGAATGTTCAACCAAAGAGATGCATTTTTAACTAGAATTAAGGAATATTTAATTGGAATAACAGTTACATTTTCAGTTTAAAAAAAAAATTCAACCAAAAAACATCCAAACAAAAAAACAAGTTTTCAAACAGCTCATTTTTCAACCAGAGAAATCAATTTTTAATTAAAACGATGAATCTTCAACAACAACAAAAATATTTTTTAACAAGAAGATTAAATTTCAAATAGAAAGATAATTTTCTACAAAAAAAAGGAAAAAATTTAACAAAATGCGTGAATTTTCAGTTTAAAAAGACAAATTAGCATACAAATAGTTGAATTTTGAAAGATTAATTTTCTACAAAAAAAAGGAATTTTCCAGAAAGTACATAAATTTTCAAACAAATAGTTTAATTTTTATATGCAAAATATCAATTTTCAACCAAATAGTTGAATTTTCACCAAAAAAAGATAAATTGATTTTCAATAAAGTAGTTACATTTTCAACCAGAGATGAATTTTAAATTGAAATGATGAATCTTCAACCAAAAAAAAATAATTTTTAACAAAAGAGTTTAACTTTCAACCAAGTAATTTTATTTCCAACCTAAAATATGAATTTTCAACTAAATTGATCAATATTCAACTGGAATACTGGAATTTTTAAACGGAAAGAAGAATTTTTAAACAAGAAGATTAACTTTCAAACAGAAAAATAATATTCTAGAAAAAAGAAAAAAGGTTTAACAAAATACATGAATTTTCAAGGAAATAGTTGAATTTTAAATTAAAAAAGACAAACTTGCATCCAAATTGTTGAATTTTGACAGATTAATTTTCTACCAAAAAGACGAATTTTCCATAAAGTACATAAATTTTCAAGCAGATAGTTGAATTTTTAAATGCAAAATATCAATTTTCAACCAAATAGTTGAATTTTCACCAAAAAAAGATAAAATGATTTTCAACAAAGTAGTTACATGTTCAACCAGAGATGAATTTTAAATTAAAATCATGAATCTTGAACCAAAAAAATTAATTTTCTCATGAAAAAGGGGGAAATAGGGGAAAGATTAAACATTTATGTTTACATGTCGAAAAGAACAAACAAGCTTTTTATAAGAAATGTTATAATTTTAAATAATTTTCAATGATTTTTCTATGATTTCTGCCATTCAAGAATTTATTTTTAAAAATTGGATATACTTAGGTTGTTGGAAAACCATTCATAGTGACATAAAAAAGTCCCCAAAAAAAAATAAAATTAGTTAAATACACAATTTTAATATGTTTAACATCGTTCTCATAAATATTTCTTTCCAAGATTTTCGCGCATTTTATTATTCGGGAATTTCATTATTAGGAAATTTTATAATTCGAGAATTTTCCAATTCTGCAATATTATGAACTGTTCGGGAATTTAATTATTCAAAAATTGTTTAATTGGGGAATTTTCCAATCCGGCAATATTATGAACTGTGCGGGAATTCTATTTTTCGAAAATTTTATAATTCAATAATTTTATTATCCGGGAATTTTCCAAATTGGGAATTTCATATTTCGGGAATTTTATAATTCAGGAATTTTATCATACGGAAATTTTATTATTCGAGAATTTTATAATTTGGGAATTCTATTTTCCGGGAATTTTCCCATTCGGCAATATTATAAACTATCCGGGCATTTGATAAGCCGGGAATTTTCCAATTCGAAAATTTTATTATTCAGGAATTTCATTATTCACAAATTTTATAATTCAGGAACTTTCCAATTCGGTAATATTATAAACAGTTCGGGAATTTTATTATCTGTGAATTTTCCAATTTGGGAATTTCATTATTCGAAAATTTTATAATTCGGGAATTTTCCAATTCGGTAATATTATAAACTGTTCGAGAATTTTATTATCCAAGAATTTTATCATTCGGGAATTTTTCAATTCGATAATATTATAAGCTGCTCAGGAATTTTATTATCCAGGAATTTTTCAATTCAGGAATTTTATTATTCGGGAATTTAATTATTCGAGAATTTTCCTTTCCAGTAATATTATAAACTGTTCGGGAATTACACTATCCGAGAATATTCCAATTCACGCATTTTATTATTCGGGAATTTTATTATTCGAACATTTTGTAATTCGAGAATTTTCCAATTCGGTAATATTATAAACTGTTCAGGAATTTAATTATTCAGAAATTTTCCAATTCGGAAATTCTACAATTCGGGAATTTTTATTGTTCCGGAATGTACCATTTCGGCAATATTATAAACTGTTCGGGAATTTTATGGTATGGACATTTTTTAATTCGGGAATTTTATTATCTGGGAACTTTCCAATTAGGGAATTTTATTATTCGGCAATTTTATAATTCGGAAATTTTATTATCAAGGAATTTTTCAAATCAGTCATATTATAAACTGTTCGGGAATTTTATTATCTGGGAATTTTCCAATTCAGGAATTTTATAAACTGTTGGGGAATTTTATTATTCGGGAATTTTATGATTCAGGAATTTTATTGTTCAGGAGTTTTCCAATTCGTTAAAATTATAAACTGTTCAAGAATTTTATAATTCGGGAATTTTCCCAATTCTGGAATTTTACTTTGCAGGAATTTTATAATTCGGGAATTTTATTATTCGGGAATGTTATATTTCCGGAATTATATTATTCGGAAATTTTATAATTCGAGAATTTTCCAATTCGGTAATATTATAATATTTTCGGGAATTTTATTATCCGAGAATATTCCAATTCGCGCATTTAATTATTCGTGATTGTTATAATTCGGGAATTTTATTATTCGGAAATTTTATAATTCGAGAATTTTCCAATTCGGTAATATTATAAACTGTTCGGGAATTTAATTATTCAGAAATTTCCCAATTCGGGAATTCTACAATTCGGGAATTTTATTGTTCGGGAATTTTCCAATTCAGCAATATTATAAACTGTTCGGGAATTTTATTGTCTGAAAATTGTATAATTCGGGAATTTTATTATCCGGGAACTTTCCAAATCGGGAATTTTATTATTTGGCAATTTTATGATTCGGAACTTTTATTATCAAGGAATTTTTTTAATCGGTCATATTATAAACTGTTCGGGAATTTTATTATCCGGGAATTTCCCAATTCGGGAATTTTATCAACTGTTGGGGAATTTTATCATCTAGGAATTTTCCACATCGGGAATTTTATTATTCGGGTATTTTCCAATTCGATAATATTGTAAAGAGTTCGGGAATTTCAATAGCAAGGAATTTTCCAATTTGGGAAGTTTATTATTCGGAAATTAGTTATTCGGGAATTTTGCAATTCGGTAATATTATCAACTGTTCGGCAATTTTATTATCCAGGAATTTTCCAAATCGGGAATTTTATTATTCGGGAATTTTCTAATTCGATAATATTGTAAACAGTTCGGGAATTTCAATATCAAGGAGGCTTCTACTACTCTTCCCCAACGCTCAGGCAATTAATGGATTTCTTGGCGAAGGAAGGCTTGATCTTTTGACGCCATCAAGTCATTCACCATTTTTCACAGTTCAGCTTCAATTTGAATATGCTGTTCAGCTAAGCTGTTTTGTAACGAGCGAGAAAGGTGGTAGTCCGACTTGGAAATGTTTCTCTTGGATTTTTTTCGCCAAACGGTTCAATTGGAAATAGTAACATTGCAATGGGAAATTCTGCCACATCCGGCTTACTCTCCAGACATTGCCCGGTCTGATTAACGCTTCTTTTGCTTCTTACAAAACTGCTTAGCTAAACATCAAGTTCAAATGAAAGCTGAAGTGCGATTAATGGTGAATAACTTCATAGCGTCTTAAGATCAACCTCTTTTTTATTTTCCTTGCTTTAATTTCAGTCTAAAGTAGTTTCATTCAATACAGCCTAACTTCGCAAAATTTTCAATGATCGATCTCGGACAAATTGCATTTTAAAACATAATATATACTCAAACTGTAGCTATCGAAGCCTCGGAATAGGTTTCTCAGCCACTAGAACGCAGGCGGCTTCACATAGTTGCAAACCATAGAAACAACTAGGTACATTTCTTCCAGTCATTCCTATTGAAAATTACTCTTCAATAATTAAAGATTGCTTGAACTAGATACATTCTATTCCGACATAAAGTTTTCTAATACACATTTACGCTTTGAAACTTTGGTAGAACGTAGATATTCAATGAAATGTTGTCATTTTATCGATAAGAGCAAATCGACAAAAATCGCAAGTTCGGTTATATAACTCTATGATACACGTTATAAAATATAATTGTGGTCTAGCGCTATGAAAAAATTATTGACCAATTTTATCTGAAAAAAGTCCTTGAACACTCCGACATCACAAAGAAGGTAACATAACGGAGACTATCGGATACCAGGTCGAACCTTTCAATATGTAGAACCTTTCCTTGCAAGCGGGGCTCTGCAGGAGATGTTTCTTATTTCCCTAGCCATTCGTGGGACAACCATAGCATACAGAAACAAAATAACTGGAGAAATCAGGGCGCCACACACTTAAGGTAAATCGAATTTGGAATCAAGTTTAGATGAATTCAAATATTTTACTTAATTTTGCACCAAAAATTGAACTTTACACCGAATTCAAATCAAATCAATTAGTTATTCTCCTCCATTTTAGCTGAAAATGACTTCTGAAACATATAGGAAATTTCATTTCTAAAGAGATACTTATGTTGTTGTTGGTGGTTATGGAAATAAACTGAAACTACTAACAATGTTTCTTTTTTATAGTTTGTGACGCTTTACGACGTTTATTTTCAAATTGCATTTCATGACTGATAATATCCTCTTCATTCTTAAAAGGATAAAGAACTTTTTTTCAGATACCTGCTTTCCGGTACGACAACAACCTGAGGTATATATTTGCAGTAAAGCAGCTTCTTCTTATCTAATTAAATTGAAAACTCTGAGGAAAATATCATAAGTTTCTTCAAAACCTTTGGAATATTACCTTTAAAGTTTCTTTCATGATTTGAAAACTTTTTTACGTGAAAAATATGGAACGCATGTGTAAGCAAGGTAAAAGCTTTCATGAATAAAACATAAGCAAGTTACATAATCTTCAAAGTTATCAAGTTTTTGAAGTTTTTAAATCATAAGTATTTTAAAAGCATGCAAATTATAATTAGTTTGAATAACTTGTACACATAATAATAATTAGCAAGACGTTTTTAATTTATTTCATATTTATGAGATCCGTAGAAATCAGCTATTCTCCTAACTGTACTCGAACTCAGAAAACATCAACATTTATTGAACTTGATAATATTATATAGATTATGAAAGAAGTAAAATTTGTGATTTTCTAACATTCGGCAATTAGAAATTTGAAAAAAATTCTTTTGAGTTTACACTATTCCAGAATGCTGATCGAATCGTTTCAAATTCTATGAGAGACCAAAAATTATTAGTTTCAGTATAAAGGCGTTTTCTTTTCTGCAATTTTTCATTGTCGATCGAAAAAATTAAAAACCTGTGTCGATACTGCTGAGAAATGCATTCACGTCCATGGCGCGCTTTTCTACTTGTCCAGTTTAGATAGTTTGGAATTCTATTTTTTTAATTGTGAATCTTTTTCATGCTCATTTTGCATAAAATTATTCATGATAAAATGGATTTCTTTTCGATCTTAGGTTCAAAATTTCAGATATGTTTGAAAATCTTTCAAAATCCGTAAAATTTTTCTCATATTGGACAAAATCGCTCAAAATCTATGGAAATTCGCTGGAGTTAATTCATAACAGTTATTTAAAAAACGGCTTAAATCCCCATAAATCTTTGAAATCCTATAATCTTGTTAAATTTCTTGCAAAAGCTTAAAATATTTTTAAATATTTGGAATCGCTAAAAATCCCTTCCACTTCAATTTAATTTGATTCATATTTGCAGGTTCACTAGAAATATATTAAAATCTTTGGAAATTCAAAAATTGAAGATTAATTTGCTTAATGTTGAAAATTCATCATTATAGCCAAAAACTAATTTCTTTGTTTGCAAATGCAACTATTTTCTGAAAAATTCATTTTTTTTGTTTGTTTAAAAATTATTTTTTAAACTAAAAATGTAACCATTCTATTTCTTCTTGAAAATTTATCAAAAAATCAACTATTTTGTTGAAAATTGTCTTCATATGAATTCAACTGTTTTTGCTTGAAAACTAATTTTTCAAGTGAAAATTTAAATATACTATTTTTCTTAAAAATTAATCTTTCTCAGTTGAAAACTCATGTAGTTTGTTGAAAGTTTATCTTGTTTATTAAAAAATTCACTTTTTGGTCGAAAATACAACTGTTTGATTGAAAATTTATTTTTCTTGGTTGAAGATTTATCATTTTAGTCCAAAATTAATTTCTTTGCTTGAAAATGTAACTTTTTTCCAAAAAATTATTTTTTGTTTGTTAAAAATAAATTTTTCGAACATAACATGTAACTATTCCATTGTTGCTTGAGAGTTATCTTTTTTAGTTGAAAATTCATTTATTTTGTTGAAAACTCGTCTTGTTTGCTTCAAAAATTTAATTATTATAATAGAAGTTTGAAAAAATTATTTTTAAACAAAAAAAAAAACAATCTTTCAGAAAAAAGTTTACATTTTCAAGCGAAGAAATTAATTTTTGAATAAAATTATAGATTCTCAACAACAACAAAATTCAATCCAATAGTTGAATTTTCATACAAAAAGTGAATTTTTAACTGAAAAAGACATATTTTCAACAAACTAAAGGAATTTTTAACTAAAAAAGATCAGTACAAAACAAAAATAGTATATTTAAATTTTCACTTGAAAAATTAGTTTTCAAGAAAAAACAGTTAAATTCATATGAAGACGATTTTCAACAAAATAGTTGATTTTTTTATACATTTTGAAGCACAAATGGAAGACTTACATTTGCAGTTTAAAAAATCAATTTTTAAACGAAAAAAATCATTTTTTTAGAAGATAACTAGATTTTAAAGCAAAGAAATTAGTTTTTGTGACTAAAATAATGAATCTTCAACGAAAAAATTAATTTTTAACCAAATTATTGAATTTTTGAAAGAAAAGTGCGTTTTCTGAAAAAAAGACACATTTTCAATTAAATAGATGAATTTTCAACTCAAAAAGATGAATTTTTGACCGAAAATAAAATATTACAGTTAAATTCATAAAAGAAGACGTAGTCTCAACTTAATAGTTTATTTTTCAACCAAAAAGATGATTTGTCAAATGAGATGATTAATTATAATTCATCTTCTTTGAAAATTTATCTTTCTGGTTTATTATTATTTTCGATTAATTATAATTATAGTATAATATAATATAAAAAATATAATTATAATGAACTCATAATTATTAATTATCTTGTTTGAAAATTCATCTTTTTTGTTGAAAAATAAACTATTTTGTTGAGAATACGTCTTTTTCATGAACTCAACTGGTCTTGATTGAAAACTAATTTTTCAAGTGTAAATGTAAATATTCTATTTGTGGACAACAATTTATCTTTTTCAGTTGAAAATTCATCTATTTTGTTAAAAATTCGTCTTCTTTTGCAAAAAATGCACTTTTTGCTTGAAAATTCAACTATTTGGTTGAAAATTAATTTTGTTGTTGTTGAAGATTCATTATTTTAGTCGCAAAAACTTATTTCTTTGCTTGAAAATGTAACTATCTTTAAGTATCAGCACTATAAATTCAAACTGACGGACTCGGACGACAACACAGAGGGCAACAGAACCAATGAACTCGGTTTTAAACGTAACATCAATCCGGGTGTCACACCTTGGAACATCTATTCAGGGAGAGGAGTTTTGTCATTTCTTGAACGAATCACACTACAACAAGATACAGATCACATCCGTCATTTTGACAGAAACAGCATTCCTTGATAGAGTTCTGGCAGGACATAGTTAATGGAGCTGTCTAGGTACCGTCAGTTGATCAAGCTGGTTTTATCAAGATAGTACCCCGTAAATTAAAGGAAGTGGTGAGGGAAAGTGTGAGGGGTAAGAAATTGAATACTGTAGATAAATTAGTTTAACCTTTAAATAAAAGTTTTGCTGCTGTGCAGAGATTTCGATAAATTTTTCAGGAAATCATGAAATTTATAAAAAAAAGGAAGAAATGGTTAGTGATTGTTATGATACAATGCAGGAGCTATCGAGCAGGGCAATGTATGTTCTTCAAGAATAATACACGGATGATAACTTTAAAGGCACACAAAATTCAGTGCAAGTTTAGAAAAGCGGACTTATGATTTAGCCTGCGTAGGATATAACCCTGACGGCTTTCATTCACGGACCTCTGGACGAAATGGTGAACTTTTTGGACACAAGTCGTTTGAAGGACTCAGCGGAAGCATACCAGTATGCTTAACACATCCAGGAAGTAAGAAAATATAACTCCACTACAGAGATGTCGGTTTCCACCCATAGGGTGGCACAATTCCATTCTTGAAAGTGATCAATAAAAAGGATGAGGCGCAGGAAGCCACACCTCCTAGCGCATGGCCTCACTATAAGGAAAAGTCTTTCCAACCTGAGCGAAAATGTATTCTAAACATACCTATATCAAGAATGCGATGTTATATTCAATATACCCTTCGCCAATGTTCCAGCAAATCCCTAGATATCATCCTAGCTATCCCGGCCCGCCTTGCCCATATCCAAAGTATCATTTTTCATATTGATATTGTCAATGTATGCCATGTGCGGATTCTGAAACAAAGAAAATGGACGCTTTGCTACGGAGCATAGCCAAAGTCTGATAACAGTAAGGAACAGGAAAATTTGAACATTAATTAAGCTCATCAGTAGGACGCTCGAGCGAGCTCCAAGTCTCCAGCACGTCCACGAACTGTGAAGGATCTGGTGAACTCCATAGGCTGTTCCGAAACGGGAACCAACCAGAAGATTCTTCAATAGTCATGCTGATTGCGGAATTCTACGTGGTGAGTAATAATTTCTCCATCTCTACAAATGGAATTCTGGGAGCAAGGGGGACTTTCTCGGTTTGCTGCGCCAAGATAAAATGCGGGACAGCTTTGCCTCCATTCTCTGGCGTGACAAAAACGTATAGGTGCGTATGAAAACGATTTACATGGCCCGACCTGCGGGACCAAATAAACAACTAAATACGAAGTTTTTGTAGTTGTCTGAAAATGAAGTCACAAGAGCCCGTACGTACGATCCAACGGTGATTATGGATACAACATTTGGCATAATTGGCAAAGTGTCTCTTAACACTGTAGGAAGATTTCCTCAAACCCCGAATTGGAACAGCATATACTAACTATGCTGGACAACTTCAGCAAGTATTGAATAGCGGTACTCATTTCGTTGCTACTCACTTTTCTTCCACTCCAGTGCCTCGAAGTGCATTTTTTGTGAGTGAAATGATGAGAAAACTGGAAAAACGTTTTAACGTCAAACAATTGATGACTTCTGGGTATCGTCATCAAAGAAATTGGACCCCTGGGGAAAAGTCATATTAATCTAAAAAATTATATGAAGCACTGTGTGAAAAATTACGACGACCGGGACAGACTGCTCCTATTCGCCATGTTTTAGTACAACACGTCGGTTCATGAAGTGACGAAGTTTACTCCCTTCGACTTCGTTTTCAGCAGAACCGCACAGGTACACACCTTGTTTCCATCTGAAGTCTACCTAAAAACCTATTGGACCTACTCGCACGACCTAATCGTTTGTGCTCCATATAACAAAAGACACGTTTAAAATCTGCGATATCAAAATTTCATGCCAAAGAGACTGATATTGGATCAAGGCGGAGTCAAGAATTTAGCTGAAAATAATTTTCTGTTGGTTCTAGAAAGAAGAAAATCTTCCGTTAGTGGGAGTATCAACAATATAAATATATTGATAAATATAGATAAATATAGATCATTATGGTTCCTTATTCAATTCTTCTTTTTTTACATTTTGTAAGACCTTAATCAGAAAATTTATTTTCTCTGGCAAGACAATGATATCATATTTTTTCCAGATAAAAAAAAAGACGAAAATTTGACTGTTCAATATTGTTAAATCTTTATTACTACAATTTTAATTTGCCCATCTTGTGCACTGCCGGAAATTCTTCACCAGAGTACCACGTTAATCAAATTATGTTCGTTATGTAAAACATATAATGTGGGTATTACCACCTTTAAAATTAAGATATTATGATAGAGTTGAGATTTAGCAATTAAATTCATTCCTGAGGAATTTCTAAATCAGAAATCATTCAGAAAATATCACTTACCTTACTATCAAAAATTTCTATTATTTGAAAAAAATATGTTATTCTTGTGCTAGAACCAAACAAAAAACAGTTTTTTTTAAAATAAAAAATCGATAATTTATTATTAAAGGAAAAACCTTGGTACCTTATTTGTAATATTTACCAGTATCAACAATCTTGCGCTAAACGCGCTTTTAGTATTTCTATTCAAACGAAAAAATGGTGGTGACAATTTTTGTCCACCAGACCCCACCATGTGACCCCTTTCCAGCTCACCTAACCATTTTGCAAAAATAAATTTTAATGCAAAATGAAAGTTTCAAATTACTATTTAATTTTTAAGTGTATTTGTTTTTGATTTTATATAAATAAAACTTTCCTTGGATTCTGAAGAAAATGCAAAAAGATTTCTCAAACATTTTAAATTTGGTTTAATGGAAAGCAGAATTTTGACCTGGAGATTAAAATCAAAATTGAATCATGGTTTATAAAATTGTTTGTAATAGTAGAAATTGCTGACGCATGGTGATAATTTGTCACCGTTTATCGAGTCAACAGTCGATTTACCAATCGTAGATAAAGAATAATGTTTTCAAAATGTAAGCACCACACTCAATAGTTTGTTTGAAATAGTTGTTTATAATAATTGAGGCCAATAATTATAGAATAATTTATGTGACTGTTAGCTTCGCCACTTTATTTATTTAACTATTATCATACACATAAACACAATAAAAAGAACAAGCTGGTTGTATTGCGAATGTGTAAAATTTTGTTTTAATTCGTCACTCGAAAATTCTGTTTTTTTATATTTTCTCACCAGAAAAGGGACGATCCCTTTTCGTCATTTTTATTGTTAATAATAATTTAGGTACATCAGTTTAACTTCAAACCTTTTATTGTCCATAAATTTTTAAAATTTATTTCGAACCAAGTGATGAATCGCTTAAACCATTCCAAGTATTTGTTATAAAAATGGTATACTTCAAAATTCAATTTTCTCATCTTTTCGTTAATAAAAAAAAATAGTTGAAATGTTTTTTAAAATTGACGATGGCAGTTTGATATTAAATTTTATGAAATTTTTTTTCCAATGTTCAAGTCGGATAATGCACTGTCAGAGAGCACGCTTTAGTTGTCTTCTAAAAATCAATTTGTCCGTGGATTTTCTCCGCACTGTGCCCAGTTACTTGCAACATTTTCATCCTACTTCGGATGAAAAAAAATTATATTGTAGTTTTATATTTATTTTTACATTTAAGGCCTTATGTTATATCACGTTTCTTCATTAGGATGACACATATACTCTTCTAAAATTTCTTGAAATTGGGTAATCCTGGCCTGAGGGAGCTTCCTTGATTTCTTCTGGGGTCATATCTTCAATTACGCCGGTGTACATGTTTATTTTGACCCGCTTGTCAGCTTCAAATCGATCGTGGTTATAAATTCTTGAATATATTGCACGCAAATTTGCATTACTTCTCGTCAATATTGCAAAGATATCGCCATTGGACGTTGATAATATAGTTTGTTCATCTGTTGGCATGAGCCGAAGCATATGACGTGTTTGTTTCAATATAATTGGCAAATCGCGGGAAAAAGTGTGTCTTCGAATTTCAAATCGCCTGTTCGGATTCGTTTTGGGAATGAGCCGAAGAGATCTGAGTCGTTCAAATTGCTGCGCGTGTTCTTCCTCCGCGCGTTGTACCTCCAACAGGTACGCTTGCTCTTCAGCAAGCCGTCGCGCCTCGACTACCCGACGAGCCTGCTCTTCCGAAAGTCGAGGAGCCTTGGTGCCACTGCTTGCTCAAGCTGCTGCGATACGTTGGGCTTTGTCAGCAAACCGGCGAGCGCGTGCCTCTGGTAGATGCAGCGGTAAAGTACGTCCCGGACGGAGGCACAGTCGCGAAATAAAGGGGGAAAACGGAAACGGCGAACGCGGAGGACCAGATCTTTCGATCGAACTGGCACGATCTAGCCAGAAGGCTTATTAAAGGAGAAATCTATCGCGACGCGTCGACAAGGGCCGAGCCAGTAGGGTTAGCCGCAGAGAAATAATTCGACGCGTAACTCAAGGGCCTAACCGAGGATGGTTAACCACAATTACACTACTAAACATGGCACGAACGTAAGGGCCCAAACGGAAGGGTTAGCCACAACTGAATAAACCGGCACGTGCGTATGGGCCAACTGGAAGGGTTAACCACAACAAAATAATCGCGGACCGATTTCGTCGAAAAGGGCCTAGCCTCGGTCGGTTAGCCTCACGAAGCACGTGATCGAAATTCACAGACCGCGAGGTAAACCGGAAAAATTCACACGACTGAAGGTTTTCCACCGATAAACCAGAGCAACACGCGGAATATTTAAGAGGATAATTTAATTGAAGGTGAGAGAACGATGTAAACTGGGTTACTGGTTGACTGCGTTTATTTTGTAAAAGTGACACGCTTTTGAGAAGGCAGAGCGTAAGCTGCTGTCTCCTCGAGATCTCAAAAATTACTGACTAAACGACGCTCCTCTCGACTCGCAGCAGCTTCGGCACGAGAGTCTCTGAGGCAGTGGGAGCAGCAGTGAGCCCGCCGATTGGCCGAGAACTGACAACGGAGTCGCAGCCAAACGATGGGGACAGCCGTCCAGGCCCACTGCCCGGGTCTTCGCCAGCCGGCAACTACGTTTCGCCGAAAGTAATCTTAATTCTTGAATTTTTCATTTAAATTAAGAATATAACCAATAGATGAAAATTAATTAAATTAAAAAGAGGTGTTTATCTTAATACTAACTTAGGCTCTACGCAAACGCCATTGCTCTGATCCTATAAGAACGATTGTTCGGTTTTAAGTTTAATTTTTAATTATTTGTAAAATTAAAATCATAGCTTAAAATAGTATTTACTCCGAAGAATCGTTCTAACCGATGTTACGTGACGATGTTACGTGGTTCTCAACTATGGCCTGTGGCCTATAACACAGTGAGGGTACGTGGGTTAGCTTTTGCATATGATAAGGTTGTTACAGAAGAGTCAATCGAGGACTTGCAAAGAATGTTCAACAAACTGAATATTATCATGTGGAACATGGGCCTCAAAATTATCCTAAATAAAACAAACATGCTGTTTTTTGAATGAAGGGGTGAGAAAACAATGTGTAGCATTGCCCTGAATGATAAGAGAATAGAATATATATATATTTTGTAGTATATATTTTGGTAGCCTATTCACTAGTGACGAAAAGATGGATAGGGAATTAGATAGGAGTATAAATGAGGTCAAGAAAGTTATCGGTAGAAGAGCGCCTATTACGAGAACTAAGAATATCAAATAGAGCCATAAGGCAATGCATTATTCTATATTTATACAGACCGTGCTGTACGGTAGCAAGACCTGGACCTACCAAGAAAAGAATAAGAGTGAAATTAACTTGATTAATATGAAATTCCTGCGCATGTTGTGCAGCAAAGCATTGATGGACAAAGTGAGTAATGAGATAATCCTTGAAGAATGTGGTGTAGAGGAGACACTAGTTGACATATGTGAAAGAATTTCATTTGAATGATTTGATCATGTTGAGAGAATAAAAGATGAATGACTGACGGAACAAGTATATCAAGGTGAAGTAAATCGCAGTGTGCCCAGAGGCAGACTGCGGAAGGAATGGTAAGAATGTGTGAATGATACCCTAATTCGAAGAGGCATAAGAAGCCATAAACACACAAGGACTTGCATGAGAAAATGCATGAACGTGTAGAAAGCTAGAGAGGTGTACCAGGACGGAAAACTGTGGCGACAAATGATTTTATAGTGATTTGAATTTGAAATTGTTATTCTTTTTGAATTCGAGGGAATTCTCGATTGATTTTAATGGTTTGAAGGTAGTTTCAAAGCTTTTTTTTCCTCTTATAAAATTCATGGCATTTTGAGGACATTTTGACGGGTTTCAGGGATTAATTCAATGGTTTTCACTGAATTTTATAATAGCGCTCGAATATTTTTCTAATCAATTTATAGTGCTTTGAATTTGAAATTTCTATTCTCTTTGAATTCGAGGGAATTCTCGAGTGATTTTAATGGTTTGAATAAAGTTTCGAAGCTTTTTTTTCCTCATAAAAATCATGGCATTTTTAGGACATTTTGAAAGGTTCCAGGAATTAATTTATTGGTTTTCACTGAATTTTATAAAAGCGCCCGAATATTTTTCTAATCAATTTATAGTGATTTGAATTTGAAATTGTTATTCTTTTCCAATTCTGGGAAATTCTCGATTGATTTTATTGGTTTAAAGGAAGTTTCAAAGCTTTTTTTTGCTCTTATGAAAATCATGGAATTTTTAGGACTTTTTGATAGGTTCCAAGAATTAATTTAATGGTTTTCACTAAATTTTATAATAATGTTCGAATATTTTTTTAGTCAATTTATAGTGATTAGAATTTGAAATAGTTATTCTTTTTGAATTGAAAGCAATTCTCGATTGATTTTAGTAGTTCGAAGGAAGTTTCAAAGCATTTTTCCCCCTCTTATAAAAATCATAGAATTTTTAGGACTTTTTTATGGGTTCCAGGGATTAATTTAATGGTTTTCACTTAATTTTATAATAATGTTCGAAAATTTTTATAATTAATTTACAGTGATTTGAATTTGAACTTGTTATTCTTTATGAATTCGAAGGAATTCTCGTTTTATTTTAATGGTTTGAAGGAAGTTTCAAAGCTTTTTTTGCCTCTTTTAAAATCATCCCATTTTTAGGACTTTTTGACAGGTTCCAGGTATGAATTTAATGGTTTACACTGAATATTATGATACTGTTCGAATATTTTTCTAATCAATTTATAGTGATTTGAATTTGTTATTCTTTTTGAATTCGAGGGAATTCTAGATTGATTTTAATGGTTTGAAGAAATTTTTAAAGATTTTTTTTCCTTTCATAAAAATCCTGGCGTTTTTATAACTTTTTGACAGGTTCCAGGGATTAATTTAAAGGTTTTCACAGAATTTTATAATAATGTTCGAATATTATTCTAATAAGTTTATAGTGAATTGAATTTGAAATTGATATTCTTTTTCAATTCGAGGGCATTCTCGATTGATTTTAATGGTTTGAAGGAAGTTTCAAAGCTTTTTTTTCCTCATAAAAATCATGGCATTGTTAGGACTTTTTGACAGGTTCCAAGAATTAATTTAATGGTTTTCACTGTATCTTATAATAATGTTCGAACATTTCTTCAATTAATTCATAGTGATTTGAATTTAAAATTGTTATTCTTTTTGAATTCGAGGGACTTCTCGAGTGATTTTATTGGTTTGAAGGAAGTTTCAAAGCTTCTTTTCCTCTTATAAAAATCATAGCATTTTTAGGACTTTTTGGTAGCTTCCATGGATTAATTTAGCGGTTTTCACTGAATTTTATTAGAAGGCTCGAATATTTTTCTAATTAATCTATAGTGATTTGAATTTCAAGTTGTTATTCTTTTTGAATTCAAGGAAATTCTTGAGTAATTTTAATGGTTTGAAGGATCTTTCAAATTTTTTTTTTCCTTTTATAAAATCATGGCATTTTCAGGAATTTTTGACAGGTTCCGGGGATTAATTTAATGGGTTTCACTGTATTTTATAACAATGCTTGAATATTTTTCTAATTAATTTATAGTGATTTAAATTTGAAATTTTTATTCTTTTTGAATTCGAGGGAATTCTCGATTGATTTTAATGGTTAGAAGGATCTTTCGAAGCTTTTTTTCTCCTTTTATAAAAACCATGGCATTTTTAAGACATTCCGACAGGCTCCAGGGATTAATTGATTGGTTTCCATTGAGTTTTATAATAATGTTCGAATATCTTTCTAATCAATTTATAGTGATTTGAGTTTGAAATTGTTATTCTTTTTGAATTCGAGGGAATTCTCGATTGATTTTAATGGTTGAAATGCATCTTCTCATTTTTCATCAATAAACTATGGTTTCTAATATCAGATGTTTGTCCTTTAATGCATTTAGCACATTATATAATCCATTAAGAAACAGTTATATATATCGAAAATGTGTTCCTTTATTAGACATGAAATAAAATGAATTAGTGAAAAAAATTCTAAAAAAGCAGCGCGCTACTATATGCGTAGAGAAGATCCATCAATTAGCAAACGAAGACAACAAAAACGTATCCAAATTTAATCAATTCATCTCTTAAAAAAGGAGGATGATGAATCATTCAAAACTGCCCTACTTGTGCATAGTAGTAAGGCATTCTTTATAAAATACACCTAAAACTACATATCCTTCTTGTGCTTCGTATCAGATTATCAGCGATAGTGACTCGTGTCTCGCTTTTTAGATTCGAACTAGTGATGATATTTTCAGACTGTTTCTTTGCGATATTATAATTAAATAAACATAATTTGAATTTTATTTTATCATATTAGAATCAGATGAATTCGTATATTATAAATTATGAAGGGTTTGAATTTTATTTAAAATCGACTTCATTTTCATAGGTTTACCTCTCTTACTAGTGAGTGTGTAGATTAATAAAATAGAAACAGTTGCTTTGTGATGTCGATTATTTTCTGTCAATCAGAAACTGGAATGAATCCTTCGAAATAACACAATATTTGACGACCCTGAATTTATACATCTATATAGATTTGAATGTTTTCGAATTTATTTGAAATAAACTAATATTCATATATCATATCTCAGCAATATCTTCAGGTGTTTTTTAAATAAGACAACAAATGTAAGTTTTTAAAGAATTACATTGTTATAAAACGTTGTGTAATTATTATAGATAAAACTAATAGTCACAAAACAGTTTCGAAGAACAACACGATTATTCATCATTATTTATAACATTTAAAAAATAATATAGGAAGTCAAAATAAATCTTCCGGGTCGGGTGAATGCCTTTTCGTCTCATCTGAACGGAAAATGAAAGTAGTTGACCTCGACCGTTAACAACGTACAATAATGAATATCTGATTCTTTTGAGCTTAAACGTGAATTTCTTAATATTTTTTGTATCTCTCATTGAATTATATTCTTGGACCCCCCACCTCCTTCAGAAAAAAGTTTGATTTAACTATTGGAATCATCCTTAAGTCTCAAAGCGGATAATAAGAAAAAATCTGTTACAACTTCAGTTAAGCGGGCACAACAAATATTTTCAAATTCGAAAAATATTTATCTAAAGGAAAAATATTGTATTTAGAAATGGGAGAAATAATCAAAACACATATTTTCTGTCTTCACACTTTTTCCTCAAAATTAATATTTTTCACGGAAAATGAAAAAATTAATTCATATATGTTTCTTTAAAAAATGTATTGAATTTGGTAAAATATTAATTAGTTTAAGAAAGTAAATGTTGAAAAGGAAGGATAAATGCGATGACACATATTCTTTTTTTGTAATTTTTGAGAATTTCGATGTTACAAATTTCATTTTTCAACATTTCCAAACATTAAAAATATAAAAAATATTAAAATCCATTACTAACCAAAATTGGTGAATAATAGGTTCAAAAAATGTTTTGAGCATTTGTGGTTTTTTAAATAATAGACAAACTAAAGTTTTCATTTTGATCAATTTAAGAATAGAAATCTACAAAAAATACAAAATTACAAAATAATACAAAAAATTTTTAAAATACAATGAAATACTTTGAATTATGTTAATGAAAAAAATTCCACTATAAAAAATCGTTTTTTGAAATATTATGCATTACCATTGCTTCCTCACTGTTTAATGGAATGTATCAATATTATAAGTCAATCGATTCGTCTCAAATCAACACATCTTTTCTATTCTCACATAAACTTTAAATTATAAGGATGAGAAAAATTTTACTATAAAAATAGATTTTTAATATAATATAAATGACCATAACTTCCTTTCTCTTTAATAAAGTGCATTAATATTGTATGTCAATCGATTCGTCTCGAACCAAGGAATCTTTTTTATTCTTGTATCGACTTTGAATTATGTTAGTGAAAAAAGTTTTACTATAAAAAACCGTATTTTCAAATATTATGCATTACCATAGCTTCCCCTTGGGCGATCCTCCACATCTTCCTGCACACGAAACTGCACACGAACCTATACAGGTAATCTTGACGGTTCCTGTGAACCGTCAAGAATTTAAAATCCATCTGCGTAGGTGAAAATCGAACTACTTTGTTGAAATTGTTTTGTTTTGACTAAATGTTTATCTTTTTGGTTGAATAAATGTTTATCTTTTTGGTTGAAAAAACTGTATCGTTGAAAATTAATTTTTTGCTAAAAATTCATATTGTCTGGTTGAAAATTCAATTTCTGTACAGAAAAATATTCTTTTGGCTTGAAGCTTCAACAATTAAGGTGAACTTTTTTTTCTTTCATGACTGACAAATCTTTATTTATTGAAAATTCGTAAGTTTGATTATAAAATTTTTATTTTGTTTTAAATTAAATTTAATCTATTTTGTTTGAAATATCAACTGCTACACTTTTTTCATGATAAATATTCTTTTCATGTTGAAAATTACACATATGTCTTTTACGAAGGGAAGAAACAATAAACAAATTTTGAATATAATTATTGTTGTTGAAAAAGTAGATATATTTTCATTCGATATAAGCACTGATTATGAATATCTTCAAAACACAATCGTCATCTCCCTAAAACTTTTTAATATATTTTCATGAGTTTTTATAAGGATGTTAGATGCAAGTTCTACATAAAATTTAATATTTTTACATTACACTTCCGACATAATTTTAAATGTACAACATAATCTTATGAGAATTTTGAGAATAGAGCTTGAATACAGCACTTTTAAAGCGGAAAGTTTCATATATAAAACTCTTACAATCTACAGCGTTAATGATTTTTAGAGAGATAGAAGTTTTAGGTTTGAGTGAATTCTAGGAATTTCAAGCAGCACATACACTTAACTTATAAAAGCTTGTTAATATAAAAACAGTGAAAAATTTATTGTCATTCCTGGAAATAACTTTGATTGTTAATCAAAAATATTGCTGATATTGTTAAATCAGCGACACAATTAAATATTTGATTTCAACATTTTTAAATCCAGCAATTTGTAAAATGTGTAAGATGAAAAAATAAAAAAATGAAAAATATATTTCTTCATTAGCCCTGGGCTTTCAGCGAAAAAACTTGGCCGAGATTTTGTCGACAAGATCCAAGCGATTCATTATGTCAGTTGGTTAAAGCATGCGGCACATTAGGTTTATAGGCTTAGGTTTAGGTTGTTTAGGTAGGATTTGAATCCTCAGCGGGTGCGATTTTTCAAAGCGCTTGAGCGTGCGCTTATGTTTTTAAGTAACCGTACGTGAAATTGTGTAATATAAAAAGTAAACTAAGTGCAGTGATAATATGTCAAACCATTTTTTTTTTGTTAAAATTTATTATTACATTACCGTTTCGTAAGTGATACATAACATATATATATATATATATATATAACATAACAGTGTCATAACATGGTTACATGCGTGTTATAAAACTTATTTCACAGAGTTACAGAGCAGAATGTGACATTTTGCATTACAGGTGAGTCACCTGTGATTCACCAGTTATGTAACATGTTACAATCTATTATTTAAAATTTACATAACTATTATATAACCATGTTTGCTGGGTCTGTGGACGTAATTTCGTACCCTGGTATAATGCAGAAAATTTGATTTATATATTTACACATGTACGTTTATGCATCAGATGAATTCCACGTCAAATCATCTGAAGAATCTCATCCATTGTTCTGGAAACTGGAAACCAACTGGAAACTGGAAACCAAACTGGAAACCAAGAATATCGATCTAAGCTAACTCCTTAAATAACAGAAGTTTTAAACGTCATTTCCGACTAGATGGAATTTGAAAATTTATAAATTAAAAATTAATAATTTTTAAAAAAAGATCTTTCTCCTTCGCTCCGGTCGGATTCGAAAATAATGTGCGGGAAAACACTGATGGACAAAGTCAGTCACGAGATAATCCTCAAAGAATGTGTTACATTGGAGACACTAGTTGATATATGGGAAAGAACTCAGTTAAGATGGTTCAGACATCTTGAAAGAATGAAATATGAACGGTTGACCAAACAGGTGTATAAAGGTGAAGTAAATGGCAGAATGCCCAGAGGTAGACCGCCGAAAGAATGGTTTTTCACCTCTTCGGCAGTGATTGATGGACATTCCTCCTCAGATTTTATGAGGTTGTCGCAAAATTCCTTGAAGCGAATGATATTGTCAGTATCTTCTTTCAACTTTAGTGTTTTCGGGATTTTGTATACCTCTCTCCAAAAAGCTTCTACCTCTTCAAAGGGCACGTTGCAAAGATACTCAGAGAACAACGCGACAGGGGAGAAACGGATCTCATTATCGTGGAAATACAAAGAAAATTCAAAATTGTAAAGAGATCAAAACAAGTTATGTCATCGAACACTGTGAAGTAGAATTGAACACGGGTATAAATGATTGCATTTTTAATTGCTCAGATTATGTCATACCTCGTACTTTCTGACGGGTATGCGCTAAGAAAAGAGGAGTTGCTTCACAATAATGGAAGGAAAAAAAAAACGAAATATAACTTTCAGTATAAAAACTACAATATTACAGACTCTTACGAACTACAAATTGATGTGAACAATTTTGTCACCTGGTGTATTAGTGATAACTTGGATATCAACCAATCTAAATGTAAAGACATGTTTATATCGAGAAAAAAAGGTGTTAATTTTAATAATATAATAAATAACATTGTTATTGGAAGAATAAAAACGGTATGCGATCTAGATATTCACATGAGCACTTCACTACAATTAAATATTCAGATTGATAATATGGTTCGCAAAGCTCATTGATCTCAGGGGTTCTTTTTTGGATTGTGCCATAAGTACACAAAAGAAGCTATTGTGAGAACTTTATCCCATACACTTATTGGGGCGAGGTTGGAGTATGGATTAGTAATTCGGAACCCTAAAGCTAAATATCTTTCTGAAAATATAGATAAATTTCAAAGGTTTCCTTTAATTTCTTTCATCTAAAATTCCAGTTGCTGTTTCTCTGTATGATACTAGAGAGATAGTGCAATTCTACTTCCCTGCTTAAACTACGGCTGTTGATGCACCGATCTTCAAATTCTGTGTGGTCTTCAATCAACTGTTTCAAGACAATGATGATACAATCGACTTATTGAAGCAATCTTGGCAGTTATTCGTATCTGAAGTCTATAACATTCTAGGATCTGCAAGTTACTCAGGTCGCACTGGTTGAATTTTATCTTCCACGTAAGTAACTTTTATAAATAGTCAAATGAACACTTGTTCAGTTAAGCTCATAATTAATTTAGTTTCTTTTGCGTTCACCACTAAATTACTAATATAAAATCCCGTAATTAGTCTACAGACTGTTGGATTTATTCTGAAAATAAACAAGTAAATCCGAGATTCGCCGAAGAATTGTTGCAGCCAAAAAGCCTTTCCGGCACTCCGATTGATTGGGATGTAATAGTTTTTTTTATGAAGAGTGCTAACTTCTGCACATCAGACTACATGTGTAAGGGGAAACTTAAATCGAATTTGATTTTATATATTTAAGTAAGTTTTTAAATAACAAATTGTGAGGAAATAAAAAACGTTTCCAAGCATCTAATGACAAATTAGTCAAATTTATGCTCAATAATAGCCGTTTCCGAATTATAAGCCATTAAGCGATCGAGTTTTCTCGTGTAGAGCGCAAAGGCGCGGAATCTCGGAAAAGCGCAGGCCAATTCATCAAATTGTAAGTCGAGTCCCAAGCTTCAAGTCAGAATGCAATCAGACGTTGCCATAAGCACATACTAATTTATACTCTTGATTTTTGTTTATACGCCGTATGGCGACAGTTCAACCTAATGAAAAATCAGTGAAAGTGAACGATGAACACGTTTTTGAAATTCAATTTATTGAAAAGATTTTTTATTCATTTCGATAAACTTTTACAGCAGCGTATCTTACTACCGTACTCTTGTTCCAAACTTCACATCCATCAAGGCTTAATAATGGCTTGAAGAAAGATGTGACAATTTTACTTTATTGGAATTAAGGCCATGTGACGAGTGGGTCACGTGACCAAGCTAGTCCTCAATTTTCTATTGTAAACTTACGTCCAAATGAAATAAGATATCGCGCTGAAAGTTTGGGAAATGAAAGAGGAGACACTAATGTTCACGGCTCTGCTCTTTTTCGGTGGAAATTTTGAAAAAAAAAATTTCCGAATAAAATAAAACTGGAAGCTATATCTCCGTCATATACACTTAAAAAATCTATAGCCTGCAGTTTAGATTCTTTGTGAAATGAAGTCCCTTCATGTTCACGAAAAATTTCTAAGGCATTTTTCCAGTTTATAAATGGATTTGGAACTAAACGCCCAGGTAAATGATGTTTGCCTTTTCCTACGCCATTTAGAGATTTAGATGCAAAAAGTATACATATCTTACAGAATGCGCCCTTTAATCTATCTGAATATGCGAGCCATTTATGTTTTTCTAGCCAACCTAAATTAAACTTTCTATTTTGTGACCCTACTACTGTAACTTCAATTTTGTAACATTTATCAGGAACCCAAGTGTTCCTTAATACCTGTTGTGTTTCCTCGTCGCTTATATTAACATTTGGTAGCTGCAATGCGTAAAACCCAATATCGTACATCTTATGTCTTACAATACTTTCCGCTGTGTGAATAGATGTAGTAGAAACATTTTTTTCTAAAAGAGCAGGTTCATTTTCGTTGAAATCAAGAATTTGATTATTTACGTCTGCACCGGCAACATCTGCCTCTTCATTTTCTTTAGCAGAAGTTGTAAGTTCAGCAAGGGACGATGGGATATCTTGGCTGTAAATAAAAAAAATTACAGTTAAATTTGGTATCATAGGAAAAAAATGACATGAGTGAATATCTAAGAGTAATACGAGTAAGTACATTAGGTTGGATCGAAAAATTTTAATTTTGGAAACCCAAAAGAATTAGCGTTTTACACCGCAAATGGCGCTTTTTCAAAACAAAAATCATTAGATTTTCAAGATTCATTTTTCAAAAACAATTTTAGATTACGCGTTTGCGCTTCACGCCAGAAATTGCCATTTTAAAACAAAAATAATTATAGTTTAAACAAGATTAGCAATTTTTAAACAGTTTCAGGTTATATTAACGTTGTTTACAGCAAATCAGTTTCTGGTTTTTTTAATAAAAAATTATTCGATTTTAAAGAATATTTATAATTTTTCAATAAGTTTACTTTATGTTGATGCCTTTTACCTGAAGTTTGCATTTCGAATAAAAAATCATTAGATGTGAATCCAATGATTTTTGTTTGAAATTCATGATTTTTAGCAATTTCAGGTCAAGTCGGCGTTTTACATCGAAAAATGGTATTTTTACATCCAAAAAATTATTATTTAAATTATATTTGTAATATTTTAACAAGGTTTGATTATGTTAGTGTTTTCGTGTAAAATTATTGGTATTTTTTATAATAAATTATTAGAATTCAAAAAATGTGTACTATTTTAAACAACTTTAGGTTATGTTGGTGTGTTTTACCTAAAATCTATGTTTTGAAACAAAATATCATTAGATTTAAATTCATGGATTTTTATTCAAAACAACTAAATATACAAGTTTGAAGAATTTCGAATTGTGTTAGTGTTTTTCGTCAGGAATTATAACTTTTATTCAAAAATTACTACATTTCAAAAAAGTGTCATCATTTTTAAACAATTTTAGGTTGCGTTGGCGGTTTACATTCAAAATTATTTTAAAATAATAAATCATTAGGTTTGAAATAAGATTTACAATCCTAAAAAAATCTTTTGATGCGTTATGTTGATGCTTTTGGTCTAAAATTTCTGTTGTTAATAAAAATCATTATATTTAAAAGAATATTTACAATAATTAAATAATGATATTCATCAGTATTTTTAATAATAAGAAATTTTAAAACTTAGATTTCAAATAACATAACAAATTTGTCAACAGCTTCAGGTTATAAATATATATTAACAATTTTTAATAGAAATTGTTGATTTTAATCATAAAATGTTGTGTTTAAAAGAAGATTTACAATCCTAAAAAAGTTTGTGTTATACTAGTCTTTGTCGTCAGAAATTGCAATTGTTAATAACAAATCATTATATTTTGGAGAAAATTTACAATATTTTAAATCACAATATTCAATAATATCCTTAACCCGAATCCGCCCACAGGGTCATATATGGTACGGCGAGCAGTGGTGCATGAAAAACGACTTATCCTGGTCTTTCACATTTCAATCTCGCGCAAAACCATTGTATACTATTCAGGGAGGTTACCCAAATAATTTTAGGCTACTGTTTAGTGCAAGTTGACAACCTTGAGCTGCGGACCATGTTTATGCCTGCCCGTTTTTCATAGTTAATATATATTCCTTTAAGATATGTATTTCGATGTATTATTGCAACAGCATCACCAGTAGATGTTGATAAAACTTTTTGTTCATCGGTTGGTATGTTCCTCCAGCTATTACGTCCTGATGCGCGCATGTAAAGGCCTTTGTCGGCAGGAAAAGTGTATCTTCGAATTTCGAATTGCCGGAGCAGATTAGTTTTGGGAATAATCCGGAGAAGTCCTTGGTCTGCAATTCGAGATCCAAGTGTGGGTGAAGAACGATGCATGATAGAAGGGGACCTGGTCCTCCCACGAAGAGGAGGCTCTGCAGGAGGAGAAGACCTGACCGGAGAATGAGGTCTATCTTGAGTGGAAGATATTTCGGAACGAGGAACAACAGGAATGGGGTCACCATTCGGTAAACATTCAAACGGTGAACTTAATTCTGCAACAAATGACAAAGGATTTTTCGTAAAGCAAAAATAGAAACACTCAGAAAAATGTTTGTGTGGATAAAATAAATGTTTTCTGTCAAATATTTCAGACAATATATTTGAATCGCCTTGGAAATTTTTTTCTGTTGGCTTATGTCGCCTTTCTGGATTAATTTTTGTAGGAAAAATGTGAAGCTGGGTCAATTTTCCGACCCACCGGAAAAATGACATCTTCCAATCCCGATCTGTTCGGAATACTTGTAGATAAATTATTTTCCTATGTCAAAGTGTTTCAGAGAGGAAGGGTACGTGTTTGCGTGGAAGACGTGCAGAGTAGGGTGGGTCTCATCTATATGTACACGAAAATATAGTGCCCTCTTAACTGTGCACGTCTAACTCGAAGTAAATTAATTGCATCGTTTGAATAATCAAATTGTATCGTTTTAAGTTAGACATTCTCATTGGGAGGGCACTATCTGTGCACCTCTAAATTTCAACGCACACAGTTGTGAGTGTCCCATCTGTGCATATAGACTGTAGGCTAGGAGTATACAATCTGTGCACGCGCAAAGTTGGGCTCATGCAGAGTTTCTCCGTGCAAAGATGTCAGTTACCTAATTGCCACTATAAAGCGGACATCGGAAAAACTTCCGCTTCCACTCTAACGCAAAGTAGTTTCTGGTTTCGGAATTCGTAAGAATTCTATTTTTCATGACATACACATTCTGGATTCTCCCGGAAGAAATTCTGTCGTACTCATTTCGGACGATTGGGGTAGGGGCAGATTAAACCGCACAAATTCTGATTTGCGCATAGGTTAAAAATATGCATACAATTATAGATATATTGAAATATTATATTCACCAATAGAGTTGAAGATAACCGCCAATGATAAGGTGAAAGTCTGAACAATCCTCATCTTTTCTAGTTAAAGGATCTACTGATAATTGTATTAATGAAGAATTTGGTTTACAATGTAACAGAAGGATATTCGAGTGCTTCTTTGTATTATACAAAACATACATTATATAAGCGTAATCTTATCAAATATATGCGTCACGTTTGTACTCCTTATATATTTACATTTCATGAGATAGTTTCAAGTAAAAAAAAAAATTAAATACTATGTATGCTCCTTATCTTTCTAATTAGAGAAAACACTAAATAATGTAATAATGCAGAATTGGATCTTTGTTTCAGGCGTCATTCACTCTACTCAAATTCTTTTTATAAACTATATGTTGCCAACCTTTTCTGTCCCTTCCTACTATTCTAGCTTGCTTCACGTCCATGCATTTTTGCATGCAAGCTCTCGTGCTTCTATGGCTTCTTATGTCTCATCGGATTAATGTCTCATTCACAGGTTCTAACACTCTTGTCCTTTTCTTGACATGTCCATGTCTGCCTACTGTATAGTACAGTTGGTACATATATAGAATTATGTATGATCATTTTATCTTTTTTTGATTTGTTTTCATCTTTGATACTTGTTCTAATCTCTTATCATTTAGGACAATGTTGCACGATTTTTTCTCACATTTTCCTTCAAACACCATTACCTTTGTTTTATTTACGTAAGTTTGAGGCCCATGTTTTTCATGCTTGTCTTAAGTTTATTTAACATTCTTTGCAAGTCCTCGATTGATTCTGCCATAACAATCTTGTCATCTGCGAAAGCCAATCCCCCTTTCCACTAGTGAGAGATGCCGCTAGGTAGAGATGCCGCAGTTGTGACATGCCGCAGAGACTTGCCGCATGTGAGATGATATGGACCCCTACTTTTTTATTTTCGCCTCTAATTCCGCATAGACTTTTTTATTCACTTTTACCTTAGCAAAATTATAATTAAAAATGATTTTAGAATACATATAACTACTTACTTTCAAGCCATAAGTTAGCAGATTTTAAATACTGAAGTGAAAAAGACAACTATGCTCATTTCGCCCCACCCTACCCTAGCCAAACTCTGAATATGTTTATAGAAATTATTTAAATAATTAATAATTATTTCAAATTCGCAAAGTCTCGTAGAAAAGAGTTATTAGAAATACATTCTTTATTCATTCCAGAAAGGAATTGAGCCTATTCTTTAAAAAATTGACAAACTCTTCATTTGTTTATGAAAATTATCAAAATAATTATTAAATCTTTGAAATTTGCAGATAATTATAAAAAGGAGTCACCGGAAAGACATCCTTAGTTAATTTTGTAAAAAATTGAGCCTATTAATTGAAAAATAGCCAAACTCTGAATTTTTTATGGAAAATTGTTTAAATAATTTACTCTGCTGGTACATTTATGAAGCAACATAGAAAAGAGTCATCGAAAAGATATTCTTACTTGACTCCGTAAACAAATTGTGCCCATTCCTTGAAAAATAGTCAAGCTCTGAATATGTTTATGAAAATTGTTCAAATAATTAATAATTATATTGTAACTGAGCTCATTCGTTTAAAAATGGTAAAACTCTTAATTTTTCAATCGAAATACAAAGCAACATAGAAAAGAGTCATAGAAAAGATATTCTTAGTTGACTCCGTAAACAAATTGAGCCTATTCCTTGAAAAATAGCCAAACTCTGAATATGGTTATGAAAATTGTTTACATCATTATTAATTATTGTAAATTTGCAGTCTCGTAGAAAGTGTTATTGCAAATACATTCTTGGTGTATCCGTCCAAAAATTGAGCCCATTCGTTAAAAAATGGCAAAACTCTTAAGTTTTTTTATCGAAATTGTTTAAATAATGAATAATTCTTGGGAATTTACCAAGCATCATAGAAAAAACTCACCGGAAAGATATTCTTGGTTGACTCCGTTTTCTTTGAAGATTATGAGCCAAGGATAAACACATTGTTTAAACTTTCTGAACTTCTTTGAGATCCAAAAATAATTCTAATTTTTATGTTTGCTAAAAAAATAGCATTGGATGAATTTATATTTTTATTTGTTTAAGATTACAATAATAGTTACAATTAGATGGTCGTCATATTCTTTGAAAATGTAACTGAAAGTTAAATAAAATAGCATTCGAAACATTCATAATTTTGTATTGTTAGTTAAAATTAGAAGGATGTAATATTGTCTTTGAAAATGTAAATAAAAGTAAAATAAAATAAGTTTCTAAATGTTCATAATTTGTATTGTTTATTATTCTAATAAAAAATGTTTGTTTCTGAAACAAACTGAGGCTATATAATTTTCAAACAAACATTAGCAAATGAGTCAAAATATTAATTAGAATAGTAATTTTTTCTATAAAAATAATTAGCCCACGATGAAATCATATTTTCAATTGCTTAAGATTTCAGAAATAGTTAAAACATGAAAGAAGTCATAGTCGTCGAAAATTTAACTAAAACTAAAATATCAGTATAAATATTTTTATCGGATAATGTAAACATATGGCGTCTCGGATCTACGACACCAACAATCACACTGACACAACACATGCAAAGTAGAACTGGGACCGATCACACTATTGAAAAGCAGCACCAGTAATACGACTCAAAGCTACTTTCAAATATAGGATAGTTAAATTTCGACTACAGGTGAATTTTCAACCGAAAGGATTAAATGTCTATCTAAAAAAGATGAATTTTCGATAAAAACTAGAATAGTTAAATTTTAAGTTCTTCTTTATTCATAATGTGTCCCCTAAGGGTAATAATCATGACTTCCATTTCTTACAATACTTCCATCTACATATTTTATTAAATCTTATCCTTACTATTTACAGTTATTTACACCTATTTACACAAAATCTTATATCTAGAACCTTATTTCTATTTTTGACGATAGCGCCCAGCGTTGCAATTGGGCACTGATCAACCAGTTTATGTCAAGCACTCTAAAGTACCTTTTACAGAATTCTCCTTTCGAGCCAACGCTTCCATCCTTCCTTCAACGCTAAGCGATTAAGAAAAGCACTCGTACAACATAATAAACTCCCAGCGTTGCTGTTTGGCGCTGATCAGCCAGTTCAAATCCGTGTTAATCATTTGATTGTGTTTCATGTCAAAATCACTTAAATCACTTGAATCCACCTGATGTTACATATTTCACTGCAAAAAAAAGTATCATTTCAAGGCTAGTTTTCGGTATTGAAACAGTCTTCCAAAAATATAGTCTCGGGTGGCTCCATTCTAATGCCACTTTATTTTGATGCCACTAAACGACGTTTTAGTACTACTTTTTCAGGTCAAAACAGGACTGAAGTGAAAATCAAATTTCAATGACGTAACGTAGCACATAACTGTCACTGTATCTTTGTTCGTGTTGTTTTGACGGTTATATGGCTTTCGTCATGTAGAGTCATTGCAAATCTTAAAAATGTAACAATAAAACGGTTTCTTTGTGCAAGTATTGTAAAAATGGCCCGGTGGAGTTTTCGACTGGTGTTTTCATGTTTGTTTATCACATTAATTATGCCAAAGTGTATCGCTCCGGGGTGCAAGTCGTTCTGGAAGACCCAGCTATTAAAGATTATTGGTAAAAAGTTTTAATTTGGAAAAATGTTAATGTGAAAGCTGGCTAGTTCATTTACAGTAAACACTTTTTATCTCCACGAAAAAATCCTGAAAGGACCTGATGGCACTATTTTGAAGAAGGTAAATAATTATATTTTTACTGTGAAATCGAAATAGCAATTTACAAATAAAACAAAAGTAAATTCTTTTTAATTCAATAAATTGTATTTATTAGGTATTTTCACTTACTACTCGTTTAAAAAAAGTAACATTAATTTAAGATTTTGGTCGCATGAATTGCTATAGAAGAAAATTTGAGGTTGGTATCATACATTTTTTAGCCTTCCAATTTAATCCTGAAATTAACGTCAATTTTTTTATCCTACTCAAATAGAACATTGACTAGATTAACTTGCACTTGCTGAGGAGGAAACAAACCGAATCTTTTTGAAACGAGTAGTAAGTGAAAATACCCAATAATAAAGTTTATTAAATAAAAAACAGTTAACTTTTGTTTCATTTGTAAATTGTGATTTCGATTTGACAGTAAATATATAATTATTGACTTTCATCAAAATAGTGTCATCGGGTCCTTTTAGGATTTTCTCGTGGAGAATGTTTTCCTTTAAAAAACGTTTACTGTGAACGAACTGGCCAGCTTTTACGGTAAAATATTTCAGAATCAAAGTTTTTCGCCATAAAGCTTTAATACATGGGTCTTTCGGAACGACGGAAAAATGATTTTTTTTTTCATATTCAGGATCTTCGGGTTCTCCAAGGTCACTTTTGTAACCTGATTTACACCTCGGAGCGAAACACATTGGCATAATTAATGCGATGAACATAAAAACACTAGTAGCAAATTCCACCGGACCATTTTCACAATCCTTGCCCAATGTATTACATTACAAGAGAAATCTATATAGATATATAAATAGAAATTCTTAAATTTAAATGAAGAAATTTTAAAAGTAGATAAAAAAATTAGAGGGTTTTTAATTTTAAATTTTCAAAATTTATAACGTTCATTTTAAGCTATGTAGAATTCAAAGTTCTTCAATTTTGAAGAGTTAAAATTGAAAATTCTAAAATTTTGAAATATAGGAATACAAATTATTTGAATTTCATGATTTATATTTCAAAGGTTTGTAATAATAATAATATTCCAAATTAAAGAAATTTTGAAAGTGAGTTGTCTAAAGTCAAATTTTAATTTTCTTGTGCAGAAGATGGGAAAGGAGTTTTGGCCTACACTATTCACTTATATTTTCAGAATAGAATGCGACAGTTTCCTAAAATTTCTTTTTCGATTTCGATTAACGTGAGTGTTGCCGAAGATGAAAATATTCGTTAATGGTCTTTCTTTAAGAGTGACTACACAAATTAGAGGTGTGCAGTCGTTTATTCGAATTTTTAATCAAAATTTAGACAATCCTGGAAAGTTGGTTTGATTTCCGTAACTTTAAAGCCATACCTGCGTGCCAAAAATATGCCAAGGCACTTGCGAGATGGATGCAGAAAGCTGTCATCCTTGGGTCGCTTTGTGTCCTCAAAACACACGAGGGTTTCACCGGCCTATCGTTGTGATTTCGTCGTGTCCTGTGACCACCCATCTCACGGTTGTGAGACGTGGTCATGAGTGTGATTTACCGTGGTCCCACTGGTAGCCGGTGTTAGTTTTAGATGGCATTTGCTCCCAGTGGGACCCTGCGGTGGTCGTTTAACCTGATTTTTAAATTATATATATTTATATATATACTTCAGACGCAAAATCTTATGAGATATTTTTTCACTGCAGGAATGAGAGTGAATGTATTAACTTTGTTATGCGAGTGACTCGTTTTACTCCTTAAGATTGACATGTTACTTTATAAAAGTAACCTACGCTTTCACTCTATTTGAAAAGTGAATATTCACTCTATTGGAGTGAAATAATCACTTTTTATGAGGATTGAGTAATTCACTCTTAGAAAGAGTAAGTACTCACTCTGGCGCGACAGGCGCTGTTTTCACTCTTACTAAGAATGAATTTTCACTCCATTGCAGCGAAATGTCACCCCAAGAAATGTAGGGTGTACCTAAAGGGGATAAAACATCCTTTTTCGATGACTTTGGTTGTCTTAAATTATTTTGCAATATCGAAAATTATTGTAATCTCTTTGGTAAACCCAAATTTCTACACATCAGTCTTTAAACTAAAGATAAGGTGAAGAAAAAACTCATTTCTTGACAAATTTGTTTATTGCAAAATTATTTTAGAAAATAAAAAATCATATCAATTGTTGGAAATCTGCATTTTCCCTCTAAAGTAATTGAACTGCAGTTAGAATAGAAAAACCAAACATTCTCAAATAATTTCTCAATCTTTGCAGAATTTTGCAATATTGAAAATTATCATTTCAAAAATTCTTTCAACACAAAAGTCATTAAACTGCAGCCAAAGTTAAAAGAAAAAATATTCTTTAACTTTGATTATTGACAATCATTTTGCAATATTCAAAACATTATAATTGTTAAGAAATGCAAATCTTCACATTGCAATCTTTAAACTTGAGCTAAAATTTTGAACTATGCATTCCCACTCTACAGTTCTATAACTGTAGCTAAAGTGTAAGAAACAGCCTTCTTTGACACATTTGGTTGTCATGAAATTATTTTCCAATATTAAAAATTATTATAATCGTTACAAACCCCAAATTTCCCCTGAGGGCTTCACATAAGCCCAGAAGATTGAAAAAACGATAAAGAAATTCTTATTGCAACAAATGGCATAAGAAAAATTGTAGTTCCCCTGAACCTATTCGCTCAAACAATACTGCAAAATATAAAAGTATCACGGCGAAAATTTGTTCACGTAACGTATCCTCGACAAATCGAGGTTCATTAAACCAAACGAAACGGAGACGATTAATGACGTCACTGCCTCAATTTATGGTGGAACAACAAAATTAAAAGCATGATTATATTTTTGTGATGATGCAAATGAGCTTGTCGAACGACTTCGTCTACTCATGGCATCTCAAAAAGTAGGGCTTCAAAGTTGCATCTAATGGTAATTATGATATCGATAAAAATACACTCTTTAACGTTAACGACGCTGAAGTGCAATACAACACAGTATATTTAAGACTTGTACAGTAGGAAGTATCGAAAAAATTAAATATTTTGCAATCGTTTTTGATTAGGACTTAAAAGTTTCTGGTAGGTGCCAAAATAACTCACAGAAAGATGGGTCCTAAAAAAATGTAGACACAAAATAGTAGATATCTCATCACCAAAGGCTCAAAAATGGTTGCTTTTGATCTGGATAAGCGGTAGAAAAACATATTGTATCCATAGGGTGTCTAAAAAGATCCCGGGATGGTTGATATTTCCTGAAATAAAATATTCTCCACAAAAGTGAAGGTCATTCCTGAAGTAAATTTCTGCGGGGAATTCAATGGTGACCTTGATTTTGACCTTGAAGTTGACCTTCATGGATTGTTGAAGGTCAACTTGGTTTTTTTAAATAGAAACCCCCTTTTTTACATCTGCAATCGATAGAGCGGAAAATTCTACGTTCAGATACGTACCCACATTTTTTAGATGACAGTTACTCCCAGTGGGACCCTGCGGTGGTTGTTAACCTTTAGTTTTTAATTATATATATACTAGACGCGTCCTCGGGTTGGGGATAGAGGTTTCCTGTACCTAGGGTTCCTGCCTAATATGGCTACAAACTATATAAGCAGTCGCGGAGAAAGGTCTAGGGATGGTCCTGAAGGAAAAACCCCCAAGCCAAGGCGAAAGCAACCATGCCGATGGCTGCATGCTAGCGTTTTAAAACAATCGAACGCTCAGAACTCCCGAGAATATGTCGGGCAATGTCGACCACTCTAGAGTTGGGGGGATCCAATCAAGGTAGAGTAGGGTAGGATGAACCGGCAACATCTCAATAGTTTTGAGTAGACGGATTGACTGGGACGACCTGCTAGAGTGCTACGATACGAGTATGGACCTTTGGCGAAGAGGTCTTGATTCGTGTAGTGTGACATTTTGTAAGTTTAATAAAGATTCAAAATTTAAAAGCAAATTGCAAATCGTTTAATTGCTAAGAAGAAAAGTGAATGTCACATTGGTCATCAAATTTAGCAGTTTAAGCCAATTTGAATTCAGGCTACGAGTATAAACCGTTTTAAGTCCGAGCCATTTAAAGGCGTGCCCATACAAAAATCAAAATAGGGAGAGGTTCTCCTCCCTTCCTGAAGGAACACTAATTTATTTTCTTCAGTAAGTTTTAGAAATAATTGCATTCCGAGAATAATAGAACCCAAGAAGGTTGAACCTAAAATACACGATTAAGTTAGTAACGGGTGTACTAAGAAGTTCACTAATAATTGCCTGCTGCCTATAAACACTGGCTCTAATGCGATTGTAGCGCACTGTTTGATTTACGACTATTATTTTTCTAATTGAGCTTCGCTCGACTTTCAAAACGCATGCGCGCCGGACTGACCCAAGCAGACAGGCGCCTTAACCTGTCCTGGTTCCTCAACTTGAAACGACCCAACCAAAAACTCAAAAGTGTGTGCATTTTAATTTTAGGCAAGAAAGTTAAAAAGTGATTTTAATATTTCGATATGCCCCAGTGCAAAGATAGTCACACCTTGTTTTTTTTTTAAATATTAGCTAAAAGGACGATGAAAAATAAACTTGTTATTGCGACGTGTCAAAAACATATGTTGTTAAAAAAGCCCTAAATACGAAATGCATACAAATATAACTTCACTGAAACACGTAAATGAAATAGAACTATAGATGTTCAGCGATTATAACTGATTTCATGGATTAATTTTTTAGGTATCCCTTTTGACTTCTTGTGTACACGGAACAAATATAGACTCCTCTCCTCTACATATATTCTGTTATAAAACCAATAAAATTCTTCTTCTTCGGTTCAGGTTTTGAGATTGGAAGCTTGGAAGAAACGTTGCACAGGAAAGGACGTGGAATCAACACGTAGTGGCAGTATTGAAAACGAAAGTGAATTAGATGAACAAGACCTTAGAATCTGCATTCAGGACCACGCCAATGCAATGACAAGTAGCTATTCCGATACCTAACTTTCTACATTTTTTGGGCAACCTAAGTTTGGCAGCTAATGATCAACGAAGTCTGATATGTAACTACTTGACATCATGCTATCCCAACTTTTATCGATAAGGAAGGGATGATAATCAGTGTTCTTTATGTAACATAATCAATCCAGGGTTATATACTTTTCCATTGCATAATTCAGTAAAATATATTAAAAGTAAATTGATTTTTTTATAATAGAATTATGAACCTTATGTATACAGAAAAATATCTTAAATAAGGAGAAACAGTTATATTCAATTTTATATAGATATTAATGTAGCACATTATTAACCAATCTACAATATCTCGAGAAATTGTTAACAAATTTTGCACTAAGAATCTGGTAATGAAGTCGTTTGTTTGTATAAACTTTTGTGAGCTACACTGACAATTTTTTAAGAGGTGGTAAAGTTTTATACGCTATATTTAAGTAATTCAAATAATTGCATTCTAATCTTATATAACGACATATGTATAAGCGAAAAACTATTGTTTTTTCATTGCATCCTTGTAGAACTAGGTATATTTCATTTATGCGTCATATTTAATTTAATATATATATATATATATATATATATCTGGAATCTGAGTAGCTTTAAACGAGCAGCACTGAAACGGCACTGGGCAGTGCCGTTTGAGTGCCGTTTCAGTGCCCTTCAATCAGCAGGGTTCAAAAATATAGATGAACAATTTTGAAAGGAGGACATATATTAATTAAAAATAAGAAAATGGTTATCTAAACTTATTGCAAGTCTTTCTCCACTACATAAATGTAGATAAGGATTCGTGGTGACTAGGATCTTTCAAATTAAAGTGTTGTTAAATATACTTTCACAAAAATTAATTCCTAATACTTTTATAGTGTTATTTTTAAATCCCATTTTACTCTGTAATTACTTCACCATCTTCGATTTCGCAAATTCAATAAATTGTGCAAATTAAGTTGTAATCGGCCATGTTATTAAATTTTTCACGTGAAAATTCAGTCAGTTACAATATTTTTTGAGTAAGTATAAAATTTACTGAAATCGACATTTTTGTTAACACGGTAAAGAAAGTATTATTTCATAATTAATTTCAGGTATTGAAATACGACTAAAAACACTGTCTGCAGTCGTACTGTATATGTTAAATTTTTTACAGTTCGACTCATGTACACGGCACGCTCTCTTCACTTATCCCACTCACGCACATAAAGCATAAAGCATTGGTAAGTGGCACTAGCGCCACGAGTAGCTCCTTCCCGAACTAAGCCTTCCCCTGCCGGGTGAAATTTTCGTATATTTAAATAATTCTCTCAGTGGTGGTTTTGAGGTTTTTTTATTTATAAAAAGAGAGTTCATGCGAATACATAATTTTAAAAATTAATTAAAACCCAATAATTGTAGGAAAAATTTATTTAAACAAAAATCTCTGAATCGCAGCGAGATATATATGAGTGGAAAAGAAAAGTTGAGGTCTGAAATTCAATTTCGTGTATAATAAAGCTTTATTTACATTACAGTCTATGTTGGAAACTTATGAGGTACCTAAAATTCAGTGATGTACATTTAAAGTAATTTTATAAAATAATAGTTACAAATTGGAGGCAATTTTTTACAAATTATATAATCCAGCCCCTAAAATTTTGAAAACACGTTCAAAATATAAAGAATTTGCCTTATACAATCTTCTAAATTTTCTCAGAAATGTCCAGAAAATTTGTTTTTATTCTCTTTAAACCTTACGAAATTCTTTTAAATCTTCTAAATTTTGTTTGAAATCTTTAAAAATGTACATTTCTAAAAATCTTTTAAGGTTTAAAATTCTTTTTGAATCTCTTAGAATCTTCTAAATATTTATTGAATTTACTAGATTTTCTTTTCATTTGTCAATATTATCAAACTGCAACAGTTTGCTTTAAAATCTTTTAGACTTTTTTCGAAATTTTAGGAAATCTTTTGAAATGTGTAAAAACCTTTTTTAATTTTCTCCTAAAGTTCATTTTTCAGAATAAAAAATCATTTAAGATTTTCACTCCAATCGTAAGAAATTTTTTTTAATCATGTCAGACCTTCTAAACCTTCTAATCTTTAACAATTATTCAAATTTGTCCTGCATTTTCTTTGAAATTCTGCAAAATTTAATAAAATTTCCTTAAAATCTTTCAGATTCTTCTTTGACAATTTTATAAATCTTTTGAATTTTTTTGAGATTTTTTAAAATAATCTCTTAAAATTTTAAGAGATTTTTAAGAGATTTTAAGAGATTATTTAACAAAATTTCAAAACATTTCAAAACATTTCTAAAATTGTCAAGAAAAATCTGAAAGATTTTAAGGAATTTTTTTAAATTTTGCTGAATTTCAACAAAAAAAGAAAAAAAAAAATGCGGGAGAAATTTAACATGATTAACATGAAACATGATTTAAAAAAAAATTCTGACGATTGGCGTGAAAATTTTAAATGATTTTTTATTCTGAAAAATGAACTTTAAGAGAAAATTAAAAAAGGTGTTTAAACACTTCAAACGATTTTCTAAAATTTCTAAAAGAGTCTAGAAAATTTTCAAGTAAACTGTTTCAATTTGGTAAGATTGAAAAATAAAAAATAAATCGAGTAAATTCAAGAAATAGATGACAAAATTACAAAATTTTGCGTCAAGATCTTTTACACTCTTTTAAAAAATTGTAGGAAATAATTAAAAATGCTTTGTAATAAAAAAAAAAAAATAAAATAAAATATAAAAATTTAAAAATTTTACTTGAAGGGGGGGGGGAGGATCGCAAACATAGGCAAAATTGAAAAATATAAAAACATTACAACATACTAAAAGTGGCAATTCGGAACTGAAAAGGGGGGAGGATCGCAAACATAGGAAAAAATTCAAAAATATAAAAACATCACAACATACTAAAATCGGCAATTTGGCACTCCAGATTATTTGAAGTTTATAGGCTCATGTTATTATATATTAAGAACCAAATAAAAATGACACAAGTCCATAAAATCAATTAGAGATGATTTAGCCAAGGAGCTTTTAATTAATATACAATAACTCGTCAAATGTACAGACGCTAAGAAAGAATTTTTGGCGCTTATCGGTATAATAAAGGAACGTGGTTGATCACATGATCAGGGGGAAGGGCTGGCGCGCGCGAACATAATTTCTCTAATTCGCAACAGTCGGAAGAAAAAAAGCCGATGGCGTTTGCTTTTTATTCGTCCATCTTATCATTCTTCCTTTTTTCGCTGGTCCTCATCAGCCGCCGCTAAGAGATGTGCAAGAATCGTACCATTCATGCATTCAGGGTCGGTTGTATCCTGGTTTCGAGGTGGAGAACGAGGAGCCCGCTTCTCCGTACTGCAGGTGTGGAGTGGGCACTCCGATGCTCCCGATAAAAAAGAAAACACAAAAACGGCATAAAAAGCCAAGAAATGTCTGTACGCCACAGAAACATTTGTAGCGATAATTATTTTTAGGCGAAGTTACCTATGCCTTCGTAGAATCTTGTAGTAACCGCCTGTGTCAATCATCATCAGGAACGTGCCATGGATGTGCCATCGATCGTTGCGTAGACGGCGGGAATCTGCTTGACTCTCGCTCGATACCGCGGAATTAAGAAATTGAATAACAAAAGAAATTAAAACAGCCATATATTCTTAAAATTAAAATTGCACAAATATGCAATAGAATAACTAAATAATAAGATAGAACATTAAAAAAATAGAATAAATGAAAAAAAACATAACAAAGAGAGGAGTTTCTAGTTTTCCTTCTCTCGGTGTGAGCAGGAAAGCACTTTCTCAGGGGTAATTTACAAAAACTTGAATTTGTGAATTGCAGAAAATCTGCAACGTCACAGTTGTCTTTACTTCATGTCTTAGCTCGCTATACTTGTGGATCTTGGTTGTTTAGGTTGCCTGCAAATTTCGGTTAAGTGGACCAGCAATGTCGATGACGTTGAATCTTCCACCTTTTTTCTCGCATTACGATGTCCGGTCGATTGGCTCGGTTGTAATACTTCGTATTAATAGTAACATCCCAATATAAGATGTAATCTTCTTTTTCTAAAAAGGGCATTGGAATGTAGCTATAGAAAGGAATCTATTCTGTTAAGACTCCTAGGTTTAGGGCAAGCTGTTGATATATAATTCCCGTCATATCATTATGCCTGTGTGTATATTCTCTTTGAGCCATTACGCGAAAACCATCAATGATGTGCTCGATGGATTCGTTGATATCTCCACATAATCGGCTCCGGTTAACCATGTCTTTATGTAGCACGTGTCTGCTATAATTTCTATAAGGTGCTAAAAACCCTGGCCTGTATCACAATAACGAATGCTTTCCTTTCTGGATACAGGACTGCCCTGGTACTTAAGGCCTTCTCTTAGCACAAATTCAAGGACGTGTAGTCACGATCAGCTTTGCAGATGGTGTTGTAAAGCGTAACATCTCGCTTGCTGTTAAAATAGTCTCGCAACTGTATACCTTGTGACTCACAGAATTTCCTGACATCCACAATGCCCCGACCACCTCCATGTCGTGTTGGAAGTACCCTTTCAATCACCGAATCTGAGTCTTGTAGTGAAGGCAGCCATGAGGTTTTTCTTAAGTATCGTATGCTGAATACCCTTAGATTCGAGAATACCCAGGTATTTATATGACTCCCCCTCAGATATTGCCTCGATGTCATTTTCAAAATCGTTTTCCAGCTCGGCGGTCCCTAATTCTCCTCTGGTTAAATGCATTGTTCTTCATTTATCTAGTCCAAACTCCATGTGGATATCATTGGAAAACTGCTTTGTGACATCGATCACTTGCTGCAGTTTCTGAAACAAGGCTATTAATTTAAAAAGGGACCTCTCAAGATATAACAAAGTATGGGATAGAGTAATTAACTGGTTACAGTCATTCTCTTTGACTAGATAACAGAAAGATTTCTTCTTCATAAAGCAATCAATTTCTCAATAAATATATTTGATGGCATTAAAATTAATCAAATTTTATATTAACACTGTTTGAAATATTTTCTTTACTATATTTTCTTAACAGGTTTTATTGATTTTTCATACCTTTAGTTATTCCCTATGAATAATCCCTGATGAGGGGGTCTGAATTGACTTCGAAACATGTTGGTCCCCTCATAGTATAAAAAGGGCGGACAAAGGAAAAAGTCAGAAGTTTGGTTTTGGTTGACTTTTTCCCTTTTTCTCCCTCTTTTTTCATTATGTTATTCTTGTCTCTAATGAGTAATTATTTAATCAGCCAATCGAACAATTAATCAAGCAATCAATCCATCAAATTATTTTAAAAAACAGTGTATTATTTGGTCATTATTTATTTAGTTGATTGTAGCTTAGGCTACGAGAAGTTTAGAAACACGAGACAATGCTTAAATCATCCATGGATGTGTCAAGAATATGAAATCCAAATACCTCTCACCCCCCTACCAAAATAGGTCGACTACTCAGTGATAATTGCCGTTCTGAATATAGTTAGATGATATCTTTGCTGTTTTTTTGAACGATATCGTTATTAATTGACCCAAGTATCAAGACTGTAAAGACGATTTTCAATTGGCATTAGGGTCGATAGTATTTATTTTTGTTCTGAAATCAATTTTAAAGAAGTATATAATTTTTCTTTTTGAATCAAAATAAAATTTTTGGATTTTTTATTCATTATGTTTCGTCCTGGGCTGACTCACTAAGATGAGAACTAAGGTTGAATGATATTATCCAAATTCGAGTTGCCACCCATAATCGAAAAAATTTTAAGATGGCTTCACGTATTAGTTTAAAATTACTGTAATTGCAACTCAACTTAAAAGTAGCCTTTTTGCAACTTTAATCAGAAATTTAATCATTCTTTTTCAATTTCCGAAATCTAGAGTGCTTACAAGCTTCGATTTCTTGAGAAATAAGACAATTTCGTGTCCATATCAGTATAAAATTCTAATTATATTTAGAGAAAGACGATTTGTGATCCCACAAAAGGGGAGAGGAGATTGAAAAAATAAAATTATAATTTCAATCCTTAAAACAAGAAATATTTCGTGATAAATAAACAAACAAAGAGTGTTGAATTTTTGTTAATTTTGTCTTTTCCTCCTACATCGAGAGTGCTTAAAAGCTTCGATTTAGTGTAATACAGAAGATTGCATCTTGTCCACTACAATTAAAAAATAAAGACAAATATTATATCCCTCTAGAAATTCATTTTCCAGAATGTATCAACCGGTTTTAAAAATAAGAGCGAAGGGAAATCACAGAATTCTGCCCATATTGGACCCTCAGGTACAAGCACATTCAAGGCACATTCTGGTAAACTCGGAAAAACGTGTTAGTCTCTTGGCGGTTTCAGACCATTAGGTTCATTCTCTAACCCAATAATAAAAATTTCTTCTAATTCTTAGAATATTAAAAAATTTTATCCATGAAAATTATTTAAATTAAAAAAAAGGGTATCTAAGTTGTGTCAATGTTTCATTGTTATATTATGTGATTACTTAGTGTCGTTCGAACCAAGCCTCCATGTACGCAGATGTAACCAGAATAATATGAAGCGCTCAGAGGAAAAATGTGCCACAGAGAGTTTTAGGGAAAAACAGTATAGAAAAAGTTCCGAGGAAAAACAGTAACCGAAAAAGTTCAGAGGAAAAAAGGTCAACAGAATCTCGAAGTAAAAATGTTACTCGGCAACATCCGAGGAAAAACGTTATAGAAAATGTTGTAGATAAAATTCCGAGAAAAAGCGATATATATCAAACTTGAGGGAAAAAGTTCCTTCTGGAGTACCACAGGAAAAACGTTACTCCAGCAATTCAGTTTTTTTGTATTATAAGTTGATCGCGAACACCCTTAAAAAAACAAGAGCGTCAATATGATCGATATTTTTAATTTACCCGAGTTTGAAAAATGGACTGCGAGAATGCAAATTTTTAACTATTGAACGGCCCTTGAAAAAAGGTATCGCCAAATTCTCAGAAAAATGTGGGCTTCCGAATTATCTGGAAAGAATAAGATCCAGCCGGCCAATATGCTGGCCATTCCTATACTGCTATAGACGTTTGGTGCAGTAAAATGGAACGTCGATGATTGGAAGCAACTTGACCGAAGCACACACAAAATGATGACAATCCATCGCAATCATCATCCTAGATCTTCCGTACCTCGAATATACCTCCCTCGAGATAAAAGGGGTAGAGGCTTGCTAAGCTTAGAGTATTTTCATCGAAGAACGGTTCTGGCTACAGCTTGTTCAGTTCTAAATTGCACAGATTCTCTTAAGCGACTCGTACATCAACATGAATTCGTCAATGCTGTGGCGTTTCCATACTGTGCAGCAGATAGGGCCGCAGAGGAGCTTGGCCTCCCATTTGATTCCAGCGACACTACACATGGCCTAGCATCACTATCGCCTTTGATGCTCAAAAGTCGTGTACAGGAAGAAGAACATACGCTTCTACTAAGAGAAGATGCTGGCAAGCCCAATCATGGTAAATTCTACGACATCGTACGTAGAGAAGAGCTCTCGACGGGTCTATCCAACATGTTTCTCAAGTCAGCTGGATTGCGATCGGAGACTGAGGGATTTCTTTTTGCCTGTCAAGACGGCGTTATAGACACCTTAGTTTACTGCAAGCGCAGAATGAATGTACCTGTAGGCGATGCCAACTGCCGAGCGTGGAAGTGGATAAATGATGAATGATGGCACTAGTTATATAACATATGTGCATGGAGAAGCATATATAGCAACTCGAGATGTGTCATTGCCATTTAGTGATCAACAAAGAACCACGACAATTGACTGCTCAGATAAAATGAAAGGAACAGCATTTAATAGAAAGTGGCCAAATTCTAAAGATGAGGCAGGTCGGAGAAAGTAAGGATGTAACAGAGGTTCCCAGGAAAAGAAGGAGTGTCGACCGCCGAATAGAAGAGCAAATAAGGTCAACCATCTTTTATATATGGACGTCCTTAAACTCTTTGCCTCTTCAAAAGAGGACCTTGATATACTTGTGACGACGGTAAATAGGTACTCTAGGGCGATTGGCATGAGCTTTGGACTGGACAAGTGTGCCTGCGTCCAGCTAAACGAAGGAAGACTAGCAACTACATCATCGCGTGACTATCACTTTATCTGATGTAATGGATGGATGACCTTCGAAAATGAACACTTTTTAATGCTATATTGTATACATAAAGTAGAAGTAATGATAGTTATTTTTAATATATTATATCTCTTAAAATTGCCAAACGGTAATTTTATCATTTGAAAAAGAAAAATCGCACAAGCTTGTCTCATGATTGCACTTGCTAAGAATTCTAATATTTTAATAAGGTCGATTTGGAGGAAGATAATTACAATGCCTAGATTTATTTATAATAATTGTCACGAGAACCACAGGATAATAATTGAGCTTTTGGTATGCAGGTATTACAATTATGGTTAAATTGTATCACCTTTTGTCCACTTGGGTTCGCTATTATTTAACTTTTCTTGTTCCTTATCATAAAAAGTGAGTCCAAAATCAACAAATAAAATTGAATATACATGTTCTATTTTTACCTTCAGAATCATATTGACCAGTTCTGGGAAAGTAATCGGGTACAAATTCTTCATCAACGGTAGTACTAGAAATATTTTTAATTATGTAAAAATGATGTGACACACAACGATATCGTTAAGGAACTATTTTTTTCCTCGTGCGTCAATTCTGTAGCCTATGCGTTGGCTTAAATAGATTACCAAAATATCGTAAAAAATGTAATAAATTTACTCTTTGTTTGTTGAGGAAGCCTGCATTCACTACCATACGCTCGTTCATCTGTAAAATATTAAAAATAACTAGCGTAACAATATAATTACTTCTCTTCGCGCAGATAATTAACACTTTTTATTATAAGACCTAAGTGAAAATTGCCTCGCTTGTTGCCACGATATTTGTAAAAAAATGTAGATATATTATATATAATTAAAAACTAGAGGTTAGCAACCACCGCAAGGTCCCACTGGGAGCAACTGTCATCTAAAAAATGACATCGGCTCCCAGTAGGACCGCGGTAAATCGGACGCGTTCGGTGGCTTTGTCATAGGCCCTTCGGCTCGATTCCTGAGGAATCAAAACCGAACCGAATATATATATAGGGGCCGCTCAAAAAATAACGCTTTTTCCTGACATTGTTGACC